>CAWVNO010002982.1:2074489-2502073 GCA_963930645.1 Salticus scenicus | reverse complement strand
ATTAAAAATAATTTAATCATATTCAGAATTCGATATATTGAAATTTAAAAGTATTACAGCGCCATCTGGCGGTAGAAAGTTCTGCAATTTACTGTTCAGTTCCAAATCAACAAAGCTTTCAAATAATGTATTACTTATAAAATTATTTTAATTAGTAGCTGAGATACCAAAGGAAACCTAATCAGGACACCTTAAAACATGTAAATCTCGAATTCCATTACTTACAGTAGTCAGTTAATGGAAATTGACAGAAATTTGTGGCGTCTACTCTTGAAATTCAATTCAAATAAGTTTCAAAATAACGTATTACTTTTGAAATTATGCTAATTAGAAGCTGAGATAAAAAAATTATATAAACACTATTATAAAACGATTTATGTCTGATTTTTTCGTGGTTTTCTCTGAAACTTGCATAATTCCGGGCTAAAACTGTTAAAAATCCATAGTATGAAATGTAAAAGGAATATCAGAATTCGAAACTCTGCAAAATATAAAAGAATAAAGGCGTTCTGGGTTTTCCGTTGTTTTCTCCGAAACAACTGTTCCCTTTCTACGTCGATTATAGAAGAAAATTTTATTAGATTTATAATTGTTGCTACTAAAATTAAAATAAGATTATTAATAAAGTTTTCAAACAAACAATTTAATTAGTTAATTATTGATACTGGGCAACGTTTATGCCTGCTGTTAAACAAAAATATCGTTTGGTTTTACAGGAAAAAGAAAATTGAACAATTTATAGAAGAAAATTTTATTAGATTTATAATTGTTGCTACTAAAATTAAAATAAGATTATTAATAAAGTTTTCAAACTAAACAATTTAATTAGTTAAATATTGATACTGGGCAACGTTTATGCCTGCTGTTAAACAAAAATATCGTTTGGTTTTACAGGAAAAAGAAAATTGAACAATTTATAGAAGATAAACTTGCTTTTATTATATATTTATAACTGTAGTTACTTTTTATGTTTAATACTATCTTCTAGAAAATAAAAATTAGAGTTTTTTCTTAAAAGGTAAGGTGTTTTCTATACTTTATAGATGGGATTTGTAAATTATAAATAATTTTTAACAAAACCCCACTTATTTGCAAAAACCCAGCGGGTTTTTGTTGGTGGGCCCGCCCAGAAAAACCCGGGCGGGTTTTTCTGGGCTGGGCCCAGTTTGCCAACCTTGGGCGAGGCTCCAACATACACAAATTTGTTTCCCCAGTTGACTATTTCTATTATAAACAATCCTTGTAAATTTTCAAGATGGGTATCTTTTGAAAGGTCTCGTCAATACCTTTAAAATGAATGGTTGAACTATAAATTGTGATAATTTCAAGTTATCAATTTTTTTTCTTTTCATGAAAAAAAAACTAAAAAAAAAAATTTTTTTTTTTTTTTGAGAATAAAATGGACTTTTTTGGATATTTAGTGCTATGCTACTTCTAATACGGTAATTATCTGCGTTATCATAGAAGATAATTTTTTTTTTAATAATAATTTAAATTTTTTTTACTGAGTAAATTTGTATAGGAAAATATAGAAGAAAGTCTTGTGGTGGCCACAACATACTAGTTTTGACTAGTAAAAAGAATTATTAAATTTATAGTAGCTTTCATAGAAAATAAGGTTACTAGCGACAATTGTTGTGAAAGTTATCTCAGTATGCCAGTGGCAGAAACACAGCGACATAGTCGCAGACACAGTTGAGTGGCTTGCAGACAGTTTTTGTCTGCACTAATAAAAAAATTAGTCTGCAACTTTCAGACACTCTTTGTCTATGCTAATAAAAAAAAAAAATTGCCCTCAACTTTCGGACAGTCTTTGTCTGCAATTTACAGACATTTTTTGCCCACGACAATGCGCTACCGATGTATGACGTCAGCTCCCTTGAAACTGGCAACAGAAGTAGAGCTTCAAAATCATAAATTATCCATTGTCCTAAAATGACCCTTGAAATTTTGCACACATTTACAATGAAAGACATTACTTTTTATTAGAGCTGTACCGAGTACTCGTTATATACTCAGTACTCGGCCAAATATGGACTAAGTATTCGGCTAATACCGAGTAGTTGTAAGAATTTCATTATTTTTATGTATTATAGAAAGAAATGTATTCATAAGAGTTGTTTATTAATAACTGAACTAAAAACAATATGAAAATATAAACATAGTCATTAAACTGTTGCTGCAAACAGCTTTCTGCAGTTAAAACGGGAAAGTAATTTGCCACTAAACTTGATATAGAGACGATTCATGATTTGAGCTTATCCATTTTAGTTACAAGAATTTAAGTATAACCATCTTGTATGTGTGTAATATGCAATTTTTTTTTTTTTAATAAAATCTTAGTACATAAAATTGTATCTATAAAACAGACAAAAATAAAATATTTTAGAAAAAAGAACCCCGTATATAATACTAATATAGTAGATAAAACTTTAGTTACATATTTGTGCAAATAAAAGTAAGACAGTTTTAAAACTGTAAAAAAAGATTGATTTTTAATTTAAAAAATAATAATTATGAAAAAGGTAAATACACTAATATGTTATTAAAAATATATTATCAAATTTGTTGTTCTGCAAATTATGGCCCGAAACCACCTATCTTTTTACTCTTCTAGAATTTAAAGATTAATGAAGTCTATCATGTTTGAAATGATGATAAAATATTTATTTTAATGTTCTCATTTCATATGTAAATTTCATGCATCTTAAATTAAGCCTGAGTGTATAGGAACTTTTATATTCTCTAAGAATTATCTGAGAATGATTCGAATCTGAGAAAGACTATATAATAAAGAATGAAGTTATCAGTTATTATGGTTTTAATAATCCACTAACAGAGGTCGATCCAGGCAAAAATTGGGTCCTCTTTGCTGCCCTTTCACAAAATTCCACACCATAAAAGGGGACCCTTCATAAAATTCAAATCCATAAAAGAGGACCCTTCACAAAATCCAGATTTACGAAATTCACAAGATTTGTCTTAGAAAAGGGATTTTTTCAAAAATGTTTCCATGTTTTCTGTATTATTTTTAATTAATTGGTTCAATGAAACTATGTTAATTTGATATTAAACATTATTTAGAATGGCAGTTAAAATAGAAGGTTTTATAAAATATTTTTTTTTTTTCACAAAAATAAATAAAAATTTTACAAAGATATTTTGTTTTTCACAAAAAGGGGACCCAAAATTTAAAACCTGGATCGACCCCTGACTAAGCTGGAAGTATCAAATATAACAATGAACCTAATTGTGTATATACACTACAAAAGTTCTGAAACGTTTCACGTAAACGGTGCTGTTTGCCATTTAACTTAATTCTGTGTTCCAAAAACCTTTTTTAAATTTCAAGATGTGCAAAATTCTTCATATATACATCAGTTTCAATTATTCTTTCTTACAGCTACTCGGCCGAGTAGTAAAAGGCCGAGTACTCGGTTACTTGGCCAAAGTGCTGCTCGGTGCAGCACTACTTTTTATTTATTATTCTTTTACAAAAAAGACCCAGTCCTTATGCAATTATCACACTAGGAGGTTTGTGAACAACAACTCCAGCGAGTGTCGACTCTCAAATACCACATCAAAGGAATATCAAAAGAGACCAACGTTGACACTTTGCAAGTTGCCAGAGTTTTAAGGCAGCTTTATGTGCCTTGGTAGGAACACACAAAGCAGTGCTTAACAACAATGACCTAGGGAACTTAGATCTCCCTTGATAGACAGTGTTATGCATGTATTCTTTTCTCCTGTTACCTGTTACTGAGATTCTACGGGAACGTAGAAAAGTGCTAATTTTATTTAAAACTGCTCCATAACTTTCCTCCACTTCAAAATTCACATATAAAAATTTCTGTATCAAAACTAAAACTAATACTTTTATTATTTATATTGTGTTGTGTCAAACATTGCTATAAAATATTTAACTGAATGAGTTCAACTTATTATTTTATAATTGTTTATAACATGTTGTTCTGTAGTGAAATTGTATTTCTGTATTGTTTCACGGGATCACCACTGTCGTTAAGTTTCCCCCCACCCCACCCCACCCGCCAAGATTGCCGCTATCAGCTTTTAGGCTTTTTGAGTGTAAGTCACTTTCACCCCTGATAACATGCAAATTTTACAGACAGATTATGAAATTTTAAATGCTTGTCGCAGACAGCTACAGAACTTTCTGCCACTGGGCCTCAGTATTATGTTTCTCCTTAAAGCTGTACATCAGTCAAATTCTCTGTTTCTTTCCATGTATTCCAGTGGGATTTCTGTTGCTTCATTTTATAAAATATTTTGTGGATTCTGTTTTTTGAATGTTACTCTTTGAATATATCGCCTTTTAGCTTACTAAGCAATCTTTTGAAAAAAAAAAATAAATAATCAATATTTTATTTAGATATCCATTTGAAATCCTAAAGTTATTGAATGAAATAAAATATTTAATTTTTTCAAAAAATTGCTCACTAAGGTAAAAGATTAATATTAAAAAAACAGCATTAAAAAAAACTTCATTTTTTAAGGAGAGGAGATATTTTTATAAAAGGAAGCAACAAAAATTGTTCAGGATAACATTGGAAGAAAGAAAGAATGAATCTGTCTAATGTCCAGTCTTAATTAAAACTTGAAAATAAGATGTATTTATCATTTAGTAATGCATTAAAATTTTATTTTTTAAATTAAAATAATGTGTGTGCGTTTTTTTTTTTTTTTTTTTTTTTAGGTTTTAAGAAAGTAAAAGTTTCTGTTAGTCTGTGCCATGTCCATGTGAAAGAAAAATGCCTCCTGAAGGTCTTCCTGTAAGGTGTACAGGTTTGTCAGAATTACCTTTTTCTCTTTTCAGCAATGAGGACTTTCTAGGTGGACTGTCGTATGCAGAAATAGCATCAAATAGGATTTCTTCGAGGGTGTTCTGCCATTCATCGTCTACTTTTCAGGATGAAGAATTGCCTGGAAGCAGTAAAATGGAAGCCTTAAAGGTTAGTGAAATTATACCGGTATCTCTCATTTGCAAAGCTAACCCTGCTCATCCTTTTCAACGTTCTGTAACTCTTAAATGTGAATCTACCTCTCGCTTACATTCTATGCGCATTGTTATTCCGAGTGTGGAGCGTGGCATGCTTAGCGTTTCTGAGAAGGCAGCAGTACACAAATTTTTTAGTAAACTTGGTGAAGGTTCATGGGTGGGAGGGCATAAAGGGGCTCGTTGTGAGTGGCTTTTTGCTGATAGGGATTATAGCTATGGGAAAACTAGGCATATTATGCCGTGTGGGGCCTTCTCGGAAGTAGAGCATCTATGTGCAGGAATTGTTAGGGATTTGCAACTTGCTTCACCAAATGCTTGTCTGTTGGTCCACTATCCAAGAGGGACTTCAGGGCTTAACACTCACAAAGATGATGAACCTGCTCATGACAGTGATCAAGTTATTACACTGTGTCATGGTGCTGGAGCCGCTCTTGTGTTAGAGAACAACAACAGGCAAGAGGTTGCGCGCGAATGGTTGCGGGGTGGTGATTTTTATGTTTTTAGGAACCAGAGATCTTTTTAACATGGGATTGATGGTGTAGAATCATCTGGCAATGGACGGTGGGCTTTCACCTTTCGTGTGTTTAAGCCAGCATCAGAAACTGTCCAGTCACTTCCAACACCTAAATCACAGGTATTGGTCTCTGTGGGAATTGCGAAAGGCTCCTCAGTTAATGCTGCTTCTATTGCAATAGGGTGTGCCTCCCCAGTTAGGAATCAGGTTTTCCCTTCCACTCCACACTCAATCCTTTTTCCTTCTCTAGAATTACACTCTAATCCACTGCCCTCTGCTTCGTCTTGCTCTAATCCTCCCTCTAACAAACTGCACTGTGTTTTGTCATCCTCTAACAAATTGCCTTGTGCTTTCCCTCGCTCTAACAAACTGCATTGTGTTTTGTCATCCTATAACAAATTTCCTTGTGCTTTTCCTCCCTCTAACAAACTGCCTGCTGCATTGTGTTCTTCTAACAAATCGCCTGCTACTTTGTGTTCCTCTAACAGACCGCATGCTTCATTGTTTTCCTCTAACAGACCGTCTGCTACTTTGTCATCATGTTCCTCTAACAAAATGTCTGCCGCTTTGCCTTCCTCTGACAAGCCACCTGCCGCTTTGCATCGTTCTAACAAATTGCCTGCCGCTTTGCATCGTTCTAACAAACTGGCTGCCGCTTTGCATCTTTCTAACAAACTGCCTGCTGCTTTGCCTCCCTCTAACAAACTGCCTGCTGCTTTGCCTCCTTCTAACAAACTGCCTGCTGCTTTTCCTCCCTCTAACAAACTGCCTGCTGCTTTGTCTTCCTCTAACAAACTGCCTGCTGCTTTGCCTCCTTGTAACAAACTGCCTGCTGCTTTGCCTCCTTGTGACAAACTGCCTGCCGCTTTGCTTCTCTCTAACAAACTGCCTGCTGCTTTGCCTCCTTCTAACAAACTGGCTACCGCTTTGCTTCTCTCTAATAAACTGCCTGCTGCTTTGCCTCCCTCTAACAAACTGCCTGCTGCTTTGTCTCCCTCTAACAAACTGCCTGCTGCTTTGCCTCCCTCTAACAAACTGCCTGCTGCTTTGCCTCCCTCTAACAAACTGCCTGCTGCTTTGTCTCCCTCTAACAAACTGCCTGCTGCTTTGTCTCCCTCTAACAAACTGCCTGCTGCTTTGTCTCCCTCTAACAAACTGCCTGCTGCTTTGTCTCCCTCTAACAAACTGCCTGCTGCTTTGCCTCCTTCTAACAAACTGCCTGCTGCTTTGCTTCCTTCTAACAAACTGCCTGCCGCTTTGCTTCCCGCAAACAAATTGCCTGCTGCTTTGCTTCCCTCTGACAAGCCGCCTGCTGCTTTGCATTGCTCTAACAAACCACCTCTTGCATTGCACGGCTCTAACAAACCGCCTACCTTTAACAAATTGCCTGTTGCTTTATGTCCCTCTAACAAACTGTCTGCAGCTTTGCCTCCCTCTGACAAGCTACCTGCTGCTTTGCATCAATCTAACAAACTGTTTGCTGCTTTGCCTCTCTCTGACAAGCCGCCTGCTGCTTTGTGTCGTTCTAACAAATCGCCTTTTGCTATGCATGGCTCCAACAAACCGCCTGCCGCTTTGCCTCCCTCTAACAAATGGCCTGCTGACAAACCACCTTGCATTTCATGTTATTCTTTTTCACTTGTTGTGCTTTGTGTATTGTGTGTTATTTTTTGTGTACATTTTGTTTTATTGAGAATTTATTTTATTCTTTTTATTTTTTTATGTTTTGTGCATAGTTGGACTTCAAAGTTGCCAGGTAATGTTTCATTCTCTTATCCTAAACTTGATGAAACAAATAAAAGTTTAGAAGAAGTAAATCACTGTGTAGTGGGGGGTGGAATAAAAAATGTGGGTGATGTTACCCCTAAAACAGCTTTGTATCCTAGAAAGTGTAATGATTGTTCAAAAACATATAAATGCAAACAAACTTTTTATCAGCACAGTTGTAAACAAACTTCTGATGTGTCTTTTGAGTGTGATGTGTGCCATAAGGTGTTTAAATCAAAAAGAGGACTTAGTAAGCATAAGAAATCGTGTAAAGTGAAGGAATCTTGTAATCAACAATATATTTGTGATATTTGCAACAAAATATGCACTTCAAAAAAATCATTTTGGAATCATAAGGGTTATTGTGCTAAAAAAAAATTAATAAAGTCAACTTGTTCAACAACAGCGTGTCCAGACCTTGTAGCAGAAACAGTATATTCTAAAACTTCAAAACAAATAGCATACTCCGAAGCTTCAGTGCATTCAGTAGAAAATTCAAAACAGTTAACTAGTTCTGAAACTTCAATACAAACACTCAGTTCAGGCACTTTAAAAAAACGTGTTGTTAAAATATGTCATAAGTGTAATGTTTCATTTTATCATAAGCAGTCATTTTATACACATTTAATCCATTGCTCCAAATTTAAACGTACTCAATTTAATTGCCCATTGGAGTGTCCTCAATCATTTAGTAGATTTGTAACCTTGACTAAGCACTTGCTTCTTGATCATAGAGTTGATTACATCCGTAATTTTAAGTTTGATTCAATAAATTTATTTCAAAAATGGTTAGAAACTGAGAGTAAATCAACTTTTAGTTCTTTTAGAAAGTGTACAGGTGTAAAATCGAGCAAATCAAGTAAATACTATTACTATAACTGTCAGTTTGGTATATGTCATACTAAATTTATGCCAATTACTAGTCGAAGAAATAGTAAGGGAAATATTCCAAAATCAATAAAATGTCCTGTTAGAATATATGTTTTAGAGAAACAAAATGTTGTAAATGTGTTATATTTTTCTAATCATAACCATCCCCTAAAATTTAAAAATTGTAAGAATCAGCCTTTAAATCAAAGTGTAAGAGATATGATTAAAGCTCATTTAAGATTATCTGTACCAATTTCTAAAATTAAAGAAATTTTACAAGATGATGCTGGTTTGCGAAATAATAGAGGTTGTTTTCCATGTAAAGAAAATTTTATATCAAATAAATCAATTAGTAGTTATAAAAAGTGTATGAATGATGCATTATATCCAACTAATGATGCAATCTCAGTTTCGTGTATTGTTAATACTTTAAAAAATGAAAATTTTGATCCGGTTTTGATTTATAAACCTCAAGGTATGGCGACACTTTGTGGTCCATCAGATCTGGATAATATGCCAAACTCTAAGGATTTGTTTGCGTTCGGAATTCAAACATTAGAGCAAAAAAATATGATGACACAAGGATGTCAAGAAATTCTTTGTATTGATTCAACCCACAAAACCAATCAATATGATTTTTTTTAATTAATTTAATAGTTCGAGACGAGTTTGGGTGTGGCTATCCTGTTGCCCATTTTATTACAAATCACATAGACATTAATACTGTCACTTGTTTATTTAAAGCTATAAAAGTGAGAATTCCAGATCTGAATGTAAATTGTGTTATGACAGACGATGATAAAGTTTTATTCCCTTCTTTTGAGAAAGTTTTTGGACATAATACAAAACATATTTTCATATTTTATGTAGTTGGCATGTTGAACAAAATTGGAAACGACAATTGCATAACAAAATACAAACAAAAGCGTTACGAGACGAACTTTTTTTAAAATTAAAGGAAATGCGCAAAGAAAAGTCAAAATTTAAATTTCATTCTCTTCTTAACAATTTCATAGAGAAATATTCACCAATTTGTCCAACTTTTATAGTATACTTTCAGAGCTATTATAGTAACAGAGTTGAACTATGGGCTACATCTTACCGAAATTTCCCTCATGCTTCGACTGATACTAATATGTATTGCGAATCATTTCACAATAAATTAAAAACTGTTTATTTTAACAGAAAGTTTAATAGGAGATTAGATAAACTTATAATTACTTTACTAGATATTGAGAGGAATACATATTTAACACATACATACAAATTGTTAATGGGCCAACCTTCTAAAAGTGTTTCACTTACTAAAGATAGACATAAAAGGGGATTAAAAATTCCTGATAATTGTATTAAAGAATTATCCGATAGCACTTGGTTAGTAGCATCACAATCTAAAAAGTTTCAGTATTATATAGTAAAGAAATTAAAAATAATTGCTTGAGTGACTTATGTTTTTATAAATGCTCAGAAATTACTTGTAGTGGATTGTGTAGTCACCTTTATAGTTGTGATTGTCCAGATTCAAATATAATTTGTAAACACATACATAAGATTCATTCATATTGTAATAGAAGTATAGATTTAGGAGATGAAATTTTTGATTTTGATTATAAAACTGAGGTTAATAAATGTTTGGTTGAATCTGAAAAACAGCCAAACTCTATTCAATATTTTAGTACTCATAGTGTTGAAAATAGAGTTCAATCTTGTAAAGACTTAACATCAGAATTATTAAATTTAATAGAACACCCCAAAGTAAAAAGCATTATGTTAAGAAATATACACAAAACATTAAGTTTTCTAGTTTCAGAATGCAAAGGTATTGTACATTGTAGTAATGATGAACCCATTTTAACATTATCTAATTGTTTTGTACCTCCTAATCAAAAGTTAGTTCAACAACCCAGACTTTACAAAACTAACAAGAAACAAAAAATTGATTCAAATGATAGAGATAAAAATTTTACTTTTTTTAATTATGATGTTGATGAACCTACATCTAAAACACAAAAGCTGAGTAATCAGATAAATGACTATAGTGATAAGGTTTCTGATAATACATTTGCATTTCCATTGAATAAGTTAGAAAATTTTTCAGAGCCTGTTATTTCAGTTGGTCCCTTCAATTTAAACGTTGCATCTCTAAAATCATTAGACCCCTTTTTAACAGATTCCGAAGAAGATTTTATAAGATCACAATGCTCTGATTTTATGAAGGGTTGGCTTTATGACACAGTAATAGATTCATATTTTTTTAGACTTTTGAATGGGAAAAAGGATATGGTATTTGTTGATTCTTCATTATCTCATGGCATATATGTTGGTAGTATTAAGGAATTAGATCTCTCGTGTCCTATTGCTTTGATAAAATATCTCTTTATTCCTCTTTGTATAAATTCTCATTGGATTCTTTTAGTTGCTAATGTAGAAAAGAGAAAATTATTGGTGTATGATTCATCTGCTGACAATAGCAAAGGTAACTATATTAACGATTTTAAAAACTGGACTAATTTATTAGATAAATTATTAGTAGAAAACAATAATTGGAAGATTGAGTGCCCTCCTCATGCATTACAAAATGATAATAGTAGTTGTGGTGTGTTTGTGTGTTTTTATGCACATCAGATAGTAAATAATTGTAGTGTAAATGACTCCCTCAACACAGTACTTTTTCGGAAACATATATACTATTGTATTACTAACGATTTCTTGGAATTTTCAGCACATAAATATATCCACACTCCACATTTTGATATGAGATTAAACGTTTTTACTGATAAAATAATGACAACACCATACATAAAAATTAATAATATAGAACTCACACCGTACATGTTAAAATCATTAGATCCTTTTATAAGTGAGGAAGAAGAAAATTTGTTAAGATCATTTTCTAGAGTATTTAAAAAAGGGTGGTTGTATGATACTATCATAGATGCATTTTTTATTAAAATTTTACGTGATCACAATAAGTATATGTGTGTAAGTTCCTTACTTACATTTTCAGTTTGTCAGTCAAAAGAAATCAGTAAGAATGTAATTGAAAGTATGATGTGTACAGAATATTTATTTATTCCCTTTAATTGCAATTTGCATTGGGTGCTATTAATAGCTAATCTGAAAAGGGGGTACTTTGAATTTTATGATCCTTCTAATAAAACTATCAGTGAATCTTACAAACAGGTTATTCAAAAGTGGTGCTTTGTTATTAAGAATGCTTGTAAATCGTATGATAATTGGCAAGTAAATTTTCCTCCACATGCTTTGCAGACTGATAGTATTAATTGTGGTGTTTTTATTTGTTATTATGCACATCAAAAAATAAGAGACCTTAATTTAGAGGATCCTTTTGATCCTATCCTTTTTAGAAAATTTATTTTTGAAAGTCTGTTATCATGAAGCCTTAAGAAGGGGGGAAACATTACATCAAAGTGATTTAGGAGTCATCAAAGTGATTGGGATCAATCCAGGTTTTAATTTTTGGTCTCATTTTTGTGAAAATAAAATATTTTGAAATTTTATACGTATATATATATATATATATATAAATATATATATATGTAAAAGTTTTCCATTTTAAGTCATTTTACATAATGTTGAATATTGGGTTAATAAGAGTTCTGTTAAACAATGTTGGCATTAATTAAAAGTAAAGCAGAAAATATGAAAATTTTCTGTTTCAAATTTTTAAAAGATAGGATCGTGTGAAAGAACCTATCATGTGAAATTTTGTAAAAAGCCAGCAAAAGAACCAAATTTTTAGCTGGATATTCATTATTTTATTGTTTGATTTTTTTTTTTTTTTTTCCCTCAATTTTTATTATCTAGGCCTAAAATCAGGTGAGATTTTAATTTAATATTAGTCTTTTTTTTTTTTTTTTTTTTTTTTTTGGCTAATACAATACGAAGCTGAAAATCCGGACACCAAAAATCCAGAATCGCCAAAAATTCGAGCAATTTCGGCGGCATTAATAATCATCATCAACAGCTTATTTATTTATCATTATTATTATTATTATTATTATTTTTTAGTATAAATCTGTCTAAGTAAAGAACTGAAAAAGTATTTTATATCTTAGTAGTAATCTTCAAAACCGGTATTTGCAAAGTCTGAAAGAGAAGGGAGGAAAATATTATAATAATAGTAACAATTCTTAAACATTTATCTAATTGAGAACTAAATTCTATATTCTATTTCAAATATGCTCAAACTTTTAATTGAAACACCTAAAGTATTTAAAATATTTATATATATATATCACAGAACCACTTTAAAAATGATGTGTTTTTCTTATTTATTTTCTTTTATTGTAACTTGTACTAATTTTTATATGCAAATATTTCAATAAATCTGTTTTGTTTTTCAAGTTTAACTTTTAATTTTATTTATTTATTGTTAAAGTTGATAAAAAAAATATTACAGAATATATTTAAAAATAGTAATATATATATATATATATATATATATTTTTTTTTTTTTTTACTTGAATTTGCATATTATCCAAATATTTAAACTAAAATATTGTATTTTTTAGGCATGACCAAAAATGCCGAATCGCCGTGATCCCGACAATTCCAGATTTTTGGCTTCGTACTGTATGTAATATACTTTTATATTACATATTAACAGTTTCATATCTGTACTGATAAGTATAAAGGATTTAAGTCCATATTCTTGATTTTTCAGGAGACGAAAAATAAAGTTTAACTAGCTAAAAACAAATCAGAAGAATCGATTAGGAAAAAGGTATTTCATTGTTTTATACCCTTTATACCATTCAGTGGTTGTCAACCTTCATTTAATAACGGAAAAATTGAATTAAATATTTTATACCATACATGAATAGTAAATTTCTGAATTGGTCCTTTTTTTACCAATGGATTTTCTCAAAGACTAAATGACATAGAATTAAATCCTTTATACCAATCGATAGAGAATTTTTTTCTGAGTCTGACTATGTACTTAACTCAAAATCGACATTTTTCGACTTAAATCCTTTATACTTATCAGTACAGATATATGCTTGCAAATCTGTTGAATATGAACAAGATTGATTCTCTGTGTGTGTGAGTCAGTGATTCTCTGTGTGTGTGAGTCAGGGTTAGAAATTATAATGTGAAGGCATCAATGTTGCCTAATTATGTATTTATTATTATTTCCTTAGTTGCCAAAGTAATCTACTCAGGCGTAATTTTTTAATTATTTCTTTTATGAGGTAACAGGATAAAACTTTTATTATTTACTTAAATAATCAATGCAAAAACAAAAATTAAAATATGAATACATTTTTATTTTAAAAAAGATTAAAAACTTCTTTAAAACAGAACAAACAATAGAATTTTTTTTTCTTTTAATTATCTATTGGTCAACTGATTTTTAAATTCAGTTGCAATCCAAGTATTACATCTTTAATTAAAAGGAGAACTATCAGAAAATACTCATTTAAACTTTTTCTTTTCTTTTCTTTTTTTTTTTTTTTTTTAATTATTAATTTATACTTTCAGCTTTCATAACCACAAATTTGATTATATATATAATTCAAAACACATTTAAAATATTTTACTAAAAATCCTTAAGCTTGTGCAAAATATATTTTGGCCACAGTCACGACTATTCACCAGTGCACTAATGATCTAGGTTTACTCTGGCGGCTTCATCTTTCCCTCTCTCTTGCTCCTCTCTTTTCTTCAGTTTTGTCATGACATGTTGCTACTCGAATGGATTTGTGCTATTAATTGCAGTGTTAGTTGTGAGTATTTCAGTGGCTTCTCGTTTTACAGCATATTGGTGTGAATTATAGGGGCTAATATTAATGACCAAAAGCATAGCACAATTTCACCCGAGTGCCAACATGTCATGACCAAACTGAAGAGAAGTGAGAGCAGAAGTGGATTTTTGCACCCTAGGCCCTTTCACTATGACTCCCCCCCCCCCTTCCCCGATATTTTGCATATATATTATACAGTAGAACTTTGATAATTCGAAGTTGAAGGGGGCCAGAGAAAAATTCGAAATATCCAAAAATTCGAATTACATATACTATTTTGTCAAAAAGAAGAGATAAATTAAAAATATAAAACTATGATCAAAAATTTAGCATATAAACTTTATATCTAAGAATACTGCATCATTAAGCCCCTCCCATTAAATTAATATTTTTTTGCGTATTAATTATTTAACACATTTTTAAAATAGTCACTTATTTTTGATTGCTTCTTTAAGTACAATCTTTGTGTCATAGCATATGACTTCAACCCATCAATTGATACAAAAACAGAATCTCCTACAATAGACATGACTTTCAATTTAAAAAAAAACCTCGAAGTTCATGTATATGGACCATATCTTGTGATGCACTACACTGTAAAAAGTATGTCCTACTTGCTGCCAGAAATTCTCTGTAATTTGAGAAAATACATTCTGACAACATAACTTTTTCGTAAATTATGCGTATTTTCTCAAATTACAGAGAATTTCTGGCAGTAAACAGGGCATATTTTTTACAGTGTAGGTTGGAAATACTCTTGTATTTCCTTATCCTTCTTTTGAAAGACTGTTTAAAAAAATAATGCACTTTAGCTGAGAAAAATCTCGGAAACCAATTTTACTGTAATATTTTAAAGGTAATCGTATGAAAAATTCGAATTATCCAAAATCGTATTCGAATTATCCATGATTTTTTAACATTATTTTAATACAAAATTCAAGGGACTGACTAAAAAATTTGAATTATCCAGAGTTTTGAATTAAACAAGTTCGAATTATTCAAGTTTCACTGTAACTATATTGTAATATAACTAAGGAAAACTATTCTTTGATACACCAATCACTGTGCGCTATTGCATATAATAATAATCAGCTCATAATTAAAAAGTAAATTAGTCTACTTTATCGGCTTTAATTCCAGTTGCTTTTTGTATTTAAATTTAGGTTTAAAATTAAATTTGATTTTAAATTTGAATAGGTTTATGAATTTTGTCTCCATCCACAATGGCCTAACAGGTCTAAGCATAAATTTAATCCATGTCGTTCAATCACTGTATGAAAGAGGAGCATTTCATAATTACATATGAAATTATTTTGTCCGTCTGATCAATCGTACAAATGATCCATATTCATGTGCTTCAAACCAGTATGGAAATCTATAACGGGTCAAAGTGGCTGAGAAAGTGCTCTTAAGCCAATAAAATCTCTAATTGATTTTTAGTTTTGATTATCTTTTAAATCGAATTTACTTTTCAAATTTTAATCGCTTCCACTAATTAAATATTATCCACTTGTAAAAATTTGGCACCCCTAAGCGCAGACCTCGTAGGCCTAAGCCTTAGAGATGGGCATTATTTCATGTCATGTAACATAATAAATAATACTGTTATTGCATAAGAACCCATTCACATTGTAATATATTATTGAAAACTTCATATTAAATTAATAACACTTTAATTTTATCTCTCTGCACGCAAAAAATGAGAGAGAAGAGAGTCATATCTCTGGCAATGTGCCAATAAAACACAGACAGAAATTATATTATTTGTTGGAGTGAAAGTTAAGGAAGCAGTGAAATATTTTCACCAGTTTTCATGATCATGTAACAAGTTAAATATATAATATTTAATCATTTTGTTGGTTCCATATCAGTCAAATAATTTTTCGAAATAAGTAATTGCTTTGATTATTTAACATCTTTTTGATAGTTTGTTGTAAGTATTATTCTAAACCGATTGTTATGGTGTATTGATTTAGTTTAAATTAGAGATGCAACGATTATTCAGCCTGTCAGCCGAATATTCGGCTTCGGCCGAATATCAAGTCCATTATTCGGCCCAGGCCGAATAATACTCTAAGAAATGTTTTTATTTATATTTACACAATATAAATAAAAGCATTATATTACACAATAATTTTTTTTTTACTTTAGAATTTATATTCATCATGTATAGTGAAAATTTTATTTGAAATTAACTAACATTCTCCTCCCCCACCCCCCAAACTTTCATGCCTTGAATGGATTTCATCATACCATTATAATGTAAGGATCATGTAAAAACTTTTATGCTATATCAATAAGTGCAAAACATATATCTGTAGCAAGCTAACGTAATCTGTTAAATTTAAAATTAAGGGCCCTCTTCACTCACCGCCGCCGGAAGCCGAACCTAATGTTATTCTATGGGAAATTTTTCTTTGCAAATAACTTCTTAACTAATACATATTTTTAAATTCTGTTTTCACATTCTGAAAATTCCCAGCTGTTAAATTGACGCACCTTTTCTAAAAAAATATTTTTTTAATATTTTATTTTGAAGCTGCAAAATACCAATTTTCAATATGTGAATTTTTTTCATTTTGCAATTTCAAAATAAAATATTAAAAATTTAAAAAATACATTTTTAAAAAAAGTCCGTCAATTTAACAGTTGGGAATTTTCTGAGCAGAATTTAAAAATATGTATTAGTTAATAAGTTATTTGTAAAAAAATTTCCCTGTAGAATAACATTGGCTCGGGCTTCCTGCGACAATGAGTGAAGAGGGCTGTTAATCCATAGCCAGTGACCACTTGTACAGTCCCTGGCCAAATTATTAGACGCACTGTAAGATTCTATGTAAAATCTTAATTATCAGGTGATACTATACAGCTTTATTGTTTTTACTAGATACAATGTATTTTTTTTTTTTTTATTATCCACCTTATTACCTGTTTTTTAACACAAATAAAATACTATAGTTATAGAAAAAATATGTATTTATTAACTCTTGAAAAAATTTGAAATTAATGCAATTAAATGTTAATATTTTGTTGAGCCACCTTTAGCAGCTATGCGAGCTTCAATTATGCATCTGAGGATGGTGATTCCACACATGAATGACCTTTTCTAAGAGTTGCGTTTTGTTTATGATCACACCTTTAGCCACTTCTCTCGTCATCAGCTCCCTCACGTTTTCAGTAGGTTTCACATCTGGGCTATTACCCGGCCAATCCAACAAGGGATTTTTGGCACTTCCAAACAATCTTTAACAGGCCGTCCTGTGAGGCAGGGAGCTCCATCTTGCATAAAAATGAATGCGGTTATCCATTTGGAAACCATTCTCTGAGCTGCAAAACATGTAATTATTAAAAAACTATAGTGCGTCTAATAATTTGGCCAGGGACTGTAGACCTCCCACTCTTTCCATTAATTGATACCAAGGATGGGGTATGAAAGGAAAAAAAAACACAACTTTATGAGCATTTTGTAAACTTCAAGATTTATTACTCACTTCCGTTAGGCGACTTGAATAGGATACTGGAAGATTTTCTTATTTCTTATCCTGTTTATTTGACATTACGATTGGAGAAACAATTTTTTTTTTTTTTTTTTTCCTTTTAATCATTTACAAAAATGTCATCTTCATTTAGAAAACGAAAGACTTTGTCTTTAAAGGTTAAAATCGAAATCTTGAGAAAATTTTCAAAATTTCTATATTTTTAATTATTATTTAATTTTTATCCTACCTTTTAAAAATATTTTAAATTTAATTAAAAATATATCTTAGTCGAATGAATGTAAAAGAAATCATGAAAATTGATTTGACTTTTATTAATATGACAATTTATTGTATTAATGTTAAAACAAATTTTCAGGGGTACGTTTTTTTTCAGCTATAGGTTTTTTAGGAACAGTCCCTTGAAAAACATATAAATGGTGCTCCACTGTACCTATTAAAATATGACTAGATAGTACCTCATAAGAAACTTTTGCAAAGAATTGTTATTATTGAGGCAATTTTTAAGCCAAATATTTTTTTCAGAATCAAATAATGGTTTTAAAAATAAAAAAATTTGCATAAAAATAAAAAAGAAAATAATACATTTTAGTTATGAAATGTATAAGAATTGTGCATTTAGTGCATACTATACTATGTTTTTAGACAAAAATGAGTTCGTTATTCAGCTTAATTTGGCCGATTAATTGGTATTCAGTTATTCGGCCAAACCATTGTTTGTTGCATCTCTAGTTTAAATATCAGTATAGTCTGCCAGTGAAATTCAACTTTGTAGATTACATATTAGTCGAATATTCTTTTGAAATAGGTCATAGCTTTGATTATTTTACATCTTTCTAATATTTTATTTAAAAGTATTGTTCTAGACTGAATGTTACAGTATATTAGTTTAATTTGAATATTAGTATAGGCTATGCCCATGATATGTAATGTCGAAAACACTTAATACTACCGTTTAACGAAATAATATTTCCATGAAGCTAATTTAAACAGCCATGATGAGATAGGTTAGAGGGAGGTGATTAATTGATGTTAATTATTGTATCACGGGGATGGAGAATAGGAAGGAAATCGGAATACATGCACTAGGTTTACGTGCATATGGGTAAGTTAGCTTTGGGAAGACAATGGAAGGCGTTTAAAAAGGATGTGTGGTGTGAGAGAGGGGAAGAATGTTTGTTTATATTTAAAATCGTTTATAGCAGCTGAAATTGAAAAGAGCACTTATTTATTGTGGTTTTATCAAGTATAATTTGAAAAGAAAATCGTGCATTTATTTATTTATTTATTTTATTATTATTATTATTATTATTATTTTTTTTTTTTTTAAATCTGATTTTTTTTTCTAGTGACTATTTTTAATGATTTAAAAATTAAAATGAATAAATTTGTTAAGATATTAAGGATAGTTAATTATGATCGTATGTTAAAATTAAGTGTGAGAGAAAATAAATCTAAATCATTTTATTCAATCAGTTTTTGTAAGCAAAATTTATATTTTAAAGAAGTGTTTCTAATTTAGAAAACATATTCAGATTGACTGTTTCCTAAGTATGATTGAAAAATATTAATTTCCTTGTCAATCTGGAATGTTCAAGTGCTTCAGAAAATCGAAAAAGACAATTACTCCGTGGTTTAACATTTGGGATGACTTAAAGATGTTTTTTAAGGGCTTGTTATTATTTCTTAATTATATGGCTTATAATATGAGGATTCTTTTTTATAGAAAATGGCACTCGGGCACGTGTTACTTGATATTATTTGAAATATTCTGTTTTCGTGTTTAAATAAATTGATTTAACAGAATCTCATGCTTACACGATTGGAACAAGCGTTTGTGTAAAACTTTCGACTCTACCACTATTTCATATCAGCGTTTTTTTTTTTTTTTTTTCATTCATTCTTTTCTTTTCTTTTTTTTTCTTTTTTTTTTTTTTATTATAGAAATTCTTATGTTAAATAAAATGAAGATTACTCTTCGAAGGCATTGGAACTCAAAAACATGAATCGCCTTCACTATGCAGGACACATGTATATATTGTGTATCCCGGAAGGATTAGAAAGACACTAGCCATATATAAACTAAAGAGTAATGTTATAAAAATAATATGTTACAAGAACTACTATTAAAGGTTGTACACTGTAAAAAAATAACTATTACCAGTTGCAAGAAACTCTCTGTGATCAAAGAGAGTTTCTTGCAGCTGGTAATAGTTATTTTTTTACACTATATGGAACGATGTAACCTGTTACTGAAAAGTAACTGTTTATCCCATCTTTACTAAGCCTAAATCCACCCCTGAGTGAGAGAGAGGGAAAGGTGATCATCACGATCATGGCCAAATAAATCTGCACAGGATTTTTAGTAAAGTGTTTCAATTGTTTTAGTGTTTTTTAAATTTATCGTTTTCC
This sequence comes from Salticus scenicus, assembly GCA_963930645.1. NCBI lineage: Eukaryota > Metazoa > Arthropoda > Arachnida > Araneae > Salticidae > Salticus > Salticus scenicus. Next base: position 2,482,228 of record CAWVNO010002982.1, on the reverse strand, counting down.
CTCTTATGAAACATACATAGTATTTGAAATTTTTGTGAATTTATTTTTTTATTTTTAATCTGGTCATAAGTTGGGCATAAAAATTATGACTGAGTATGATTTTTTTGGTCATAAAACTTAAATTTCTACGTGCAAAATATGCCTAATAAATGCTAATTTCGAACCCTGGTGTGAGTGTAACTCTGCCATCGCCGGTCCCAAGCCCGGGTGAGAAAAGAGGAGGGGCTTTTATTTATTTTGTCTGATGCAAATTAGTGTTCTCTAAAAACCTTAATTATTGAGGTCATTTTTCTCTAGTATTAATATTTATTTTTCTAATTATATAATTTTATACTAAGTGTATATGTACACTGATGGAAAAAAAAAATCCCAACACCAAGAAAAAATTATTGTACAGTAATGAAATTTCAGCAATACATTTGTCTAGGTAACATATTTAATTGATTAAAGTTTCAAGATCACAGGTAGAGCCAGTGGCGAGAATAGCCATTTCAAATGTGAAATGTTGGTACATTAGTAACCGGTGTAACCGCCAGAATTTTAAATGCAAGCATGCAAACTTGCATGCATTGTGTCGTACAGGTGTCGGGTATCAGTTTGTGGGATGGAGTTCCATGCCTGTTGCACTTGGGCGGTCAATGCAGGGACGGTTAATGCTGGTTGTGGATGACGCTGGAGTTGTCGTCCAATGATGTCCCATACGTGCTCGATTGGAGAAAGATCTGGTGATCTAGCAAGCCAAGGCAATATGTCGACACTCTGTAGAGCATGTTGGGTTACAACAGCGGTATGAGGGCGAGCGTTATCCTGTTGGAAAACACCCCCTTGAATGCTGTTCATGAATGGCAGCACAACAGGTTGTATCACTAGACTGACGTGCACATTTGCAGTCAGGGTGCGTCGGATAACCACGAGAGTGCTCCTGCTGTCATACGAAATTGCTCCCCAAACCATAACTCCAGGAGTAGGCCCTGTGTGTCTAGGCCGCAGACAGGTCGCTAGCAGGCGTTCACCTGGCCTCCTTCTAACCAACACATGGCTATCACTGCGACCAAGGCAGAGCCGGCTTTCATCAGAAAACACAACAGATCTCCACTCCGTCCTCCAATGAGCTCTAGCTTGACACCACTCACATCGCAAACGGCAGTGGTTTGGAGTCAGTGGAATGCACGCTACAGGGCGTCTGGCTCGGAGCTGTCCTTGAAGTAACCGATTTGTAACAGTTCGTTGTGTCACTGTGGTGCCAACTGCAGCTCGAATTTCAGCTGCAGACGCAGTACGATTAGCCACAGCCATACGCCGAACACGGCGGTATTCCCTCTCAGTAGTGCCACGTGGCCGCCCGGAACCCGGTTTCCTTAAGGCAGTACCTTCCCTTGACCACTGCTGCCAACACTCATGCACAGTGGATACATTCCTGCCAAGTCTTTCTGCAATATCGCGGAAAGAAAACCCATCTTCTCGTAGCTCTACTACACGACCTCGTTCAAAATCAGTGAGCTGTTGATAATGGCTTCTTCGTCTTCTTAGAGGCATCCTTGACTAACATTAACCCACTACGTCAAATCTCAACTGTAAATAACGATCACAAGCTTTACAGCGCTTATTTAAAGCAAACCTCATTTGCATGTTCATAGTGTCGCTACTAGCGCCACACTTATGCGCGTAGCTCGAAATTTGAATCGACGTCATCTTTCAGATATATAAACACGCCTACCAAATTTCGTTTATCTAGCACAGCTCCTTCCTGGTGTTGGGATTTTTTTTTTCCATCAGTGTATTAACTAGCAGGCTTTGCCTGCTTCGCTAGTCACTGTACTTAAAGAATTCTCAAAACTGAATCATTAATTTTTATGACTTTTTTTTTTAAATAGTTTTTATCTATAAAGTTGCATTGAACATTCATTGGTGTACCCACTGCCTTCAGCAGCATCTTTCTCTCCCGTACTATGTCGACTTAAGTCTATACAACCAAGTCATAGCATGAAATTTAAGTAAAATTTAATACTTTAAAGTTGAAAAATCATTTAATACAGTTTAATTTCCATCCAGACTTTGACCACCGAGTTGGCAGATTTTTGACATGTGATAGTTTAAACCATGGTTTATAAGTCATATCAAAAGCGAATGTGCCATAATCCATAAACCCATATTAATATTTATGGATTAATTCATAAGTGAAAATTAGATTATTAACAAAAACGATTGTTTAACAGAGTATGTATTGGCATATTGTTTTATTTCTATATATATTTTTTTAACAATAATCAAGATTTAAATAATTAAATCAATAATCAAGACTCTATAACAATGTTTTTAGATAAACATTGCTATAGAACCTTTATTATTATATGGGGAACCAAACTTTGGGGTTTTAAATATTAATATCGTTATTTTATAATATGAAATTGTTATATGCATTCAAAATATGCAGTGTTGTTTTTCTATTGCTAAAAAATTTATTTTGGAAGTTTCCCCCCCATAACACCAGCTTATAGAATAAGAAGAAAAATTCCTGAATAGGTTGAATAATTGAATAGGTTGTATATTAAGTGTTGTGTGCGAAAAATAAAATTTGAAGCACTTTGAAATTTGCAATTTTTAACTCCAGTTCAAGATCATGTGACATTAATTACTTCCAGATGTTTTGTTTCCATTCCAGACAACGGTTAAAATCGTCTGCTGATAGAATGCCTCTTTTTAAGCAATAAGCCGTGGATTTTTGGTCATTGTTCAATGGACATGGGTCGTTTTAATTAATATCTCTGAAACTAATTAAGATTTTTAAATTCTGTTTCGAGGAGGACCTCGGAAAAGCTCCAGAGCATCCGTATGTCAATTCTTGTGCTTCTGCGTTCAATAGGGGCTGAACATATAAAAGAACAGACAGACAGACAAACCTTTCCATTTATTATTATAGATAATAGAAATTATTGTTAAAAAATAGTGGTGTAAGAATTCTTGCAAAGAAAACAGACTTTTTGATATGGAGATGAGTGAAAAAGCATGAGTCTAAGAAAGTTTTCTATAAATAAAATCATGTTTAAATAGCATACAAAAATATAAGTGTAATATGGGTATGCATTGGTCATATATTTCTTACATCGAAAAAAAAGAAAAATATACATAAATAAAATTAAGTCATTGCTAATTTACTAACAGCATAGCAATTAAAATCCAACTTATATATGATGGCTATTAACATTTTCTATTTTTTAGCTTATCTTTACAGGTTTGACAATGGATGTTTTTTACATTTTAAACCAATATTGTACCCTTGTCATATGAAAAATCCAACTCTGATTTGCCAAGATGACTTTGAGATAGAGACGTTTGGTAATAATTATTGGCTATGATTATTTAATTTCTATATAAGTAATAAATAAAATTAAAAAATTTTTATAAAGTAAGTAAAATATCAGTGAAATGTAATTCACTTTATATTTTTTAGCTTTTGTTAATTATTCAACAAAGTGCTTTTTTAATTATTCAACAAAACTTTTTTAATTAAAATATTTAAATGTGTTATTTTATTTACAATTTATGTTATTAGTAATCAGTTTTTAGTCAGTTTCCTGCAGTAGTTAAAATGATAATTAATGGAATACTTAATTATACAAGTTAAATTTTTAATTGCCTATTTATGAATACATACATACCTGTGGCAAAATTTAGGCAATACAGTGACATTGTCGCAAAAAAAAAAAAAAAAATTGTCATTTGCAGAAAGATTTGCATTTTTTTTTTTTTTTTTATGAGTGACTAACTTAATCTTAAAAATTAATTATATAGCATCAAATAAAAAAAAAAAAACCTGAGTTAAAATTACAATTTTTATTCTCATTTAGATTTCCTGCTTGTGCTTTTTAAGTTTTTATACCAGCCAAAAGTTAATAAATCATGAGATTCTTCAGAAACTTTCTTTGACCATTGTTGTCCATCCAGATGATTTTATTGTGTGTTTAATAATAATCAATTTGAGGCTGAATTTTATTGCAATGTTTTAATTTTATGCTAGTTCATGTATTATTTTCAGAATACATTGGTTCCGTATCAAATGCAGTAAACTTTCTTAGCATAAATTATATCTTCTGACAATAGTTTTTGAAGTGATTTTATCATGTTCATGCCAATTTTTTGTAACAACTTTTGCACTTTATGAATAAATTACAATTTAAAATTTGGTCTACTTGTATTTATTTTTTTAGTGGTTTCTTAATTTCATTCTTTCTAATAAAAAATACATAAAATTAAAAAAACAGTATTATTGTACCCAACATTACATTTATAGCCTATTTATATATACATTTATTGCCCCCCCCCCAAAAAAAAAAGAAAGAAAGAAAAAATAATTCCCTAAAGCTGTCATATGTTCTGTAAAACCATTAATACAAACTACCATGACATAGACCACCTTAATAGACGTTATCATCCAATAACTCTTATTTTTTACTGCAGGTTTTCTTTACTTAGAATAAACATGATGTCTATATTGTAAAAATAATAATTACAAAACTTTGAATAAATACCATAAAATGCAATAAACTTACAACAATTGTTTTGGGTCAAAAACACACAGCATTTCATCAGGCAAACAAAGTAAACATGAGTGCTGCATGCATTGCCGCTTAAACTGTAGCACTCATGCTCACTTTGTTCGCCTGACTAAGGGTTGTATTCTTTGGACATAAAACATTTGTTGTGCGTTTCTTGCATTTTATGGTGTTTATTAAAAGTTTTGTAATTATTATTTTAAAACACCAGTTCTGTGGTGCTTTCTTATTGTAAAAATAACTCACTGATTTGACACTAAACTTAGGCAAACAAAATAATAATTGCATGACATGGCTTGATAAATTCAATCCCACTGAACATGTTTATGACAGTTGATTCCTAATTTAAATCTAAAAATTCCATTGCTTCATAATAAACCTTTGGTTATTCTGTAGCAGATAAATTTCAGGTTATCTTAAAAAATGCAGTAAACAAAATGGCCATTTTAATCATTTGCTTTTGATATTTCAACAGAGTTGTCAAGTTCTTTTTTATTAGTTTATAAATTCTTTTCAAGTGCAAAAATATATGTATATCCCTGTGCAAAAATAGACAACACAGTGCACATGGAAAACGATCAGTTTTGAGTGGACAACTGTATTGCACACAATATAAAGTAGTATTGTGTTGTATTAATCATACAAATTCCAGCATATTTTTTAGATAACTGAACATTTTTAATTGTGACTGGTGAAGGAAACATATTAAATATGTATTAATATTTTCAAATAAAATTAACAAAACAGTGCATTGTATTAGCTGATATTAGGATATACGTGCGCTGTACACGCATATACCTTCTCAACTCAAACTTTTATTATTAAGAAAATAAAATTTAAAAAAATCTTTTATCATCGGGTAAAAACTCGCACCGGGTCCCAAACCCATGCGCGCTTATTCCTTCCCCACCGTTCCAGCCCCTCCTAATTAACTTGCATATACCAATTTTGAACGATCTTACTCAATTAGCTGAGATGCAAAAGAAAACCTGATCAGGACACTTTAAATTGTAAATCAGGTGAAATCTCGAATTCCACTTTCGAGAACTTTAAAATATCTTTCGAATGATGTGTTAGAAATAATTTAATCATAATTAGAATATGAAATATTGAAATTTAAAAATATTACAGTGCCATCTGGCGGTAGAAATTTCTGTAATCTATTGTTCCATTCCAGATCAACAAAGCTTTCAAATGATGTATTACTCATGAAATTATTTTAATTAGTAGATGAGATACAAAAGAAAACCTAATCAGGACACCTCAAAACGTGTAAATCGGGTGAAATCTCGAATTCCATTTTCGCAAATGTAAAAGTACTTTAAAATGTGTATCAACTAAAATAAGTTTTCAAATGATGTATTACTTATGAAATTTTTAATTAATAACTGAGATACAAAAAAAAAAAAAAAAAAACTGATTCAGGACACCTCAAAACGTGTAAATCTGGTGAAAACTTTCGATAATTTAAAAGAACTTTAAAATATCTTTCGAATGATGTATTAAAAATAATTTAATCATAATTAGAAATTGAAATTTTGAAATATTACAGGTTGTATATTAAGTGTTGTGTACGAAAAAAAAAAATTGAAGCACTTTGAAATTTGCAATTTTTAACCCCAGTTAAAGATCATGTGACATTAATGACGTTCACATGTTTTGTTTCCGTTAGACACAGCCGTTAAAATTGTCTGCTGAATGCTGATAGGATGCTTCTTTTTAAGCAATAAGGATTTTTGGTCATTTTTCGATCGACATGGGTGAACATTTTAATTAATATCTCCGAAGAGACATCTATAATAGCATACGAACAGGTATCATAAGCCTAATAGTATTGAAGTATTTTGCTTAAGACGTTTTTTTTTATTTTAGCTTTTTCAGTAAAAAAAATTATGAACTCAGGTTAAACCCTGTAGTGGCATGGCAGCCGATGTTGGTATGATTCTTATTTTCATTTGTAGCTTTGAATTGCATTATTTATTTGGCTAATATCCAACTTTGTTAGTAACACAGAATGAAGTGGGCTTGTACCTTTTAATCAAAATGTCATGATTATTATTATTATTTTTTTTTTTTTTGTCACATCATGAAATGCATTACATACTTTGTCTGTCGTTCAGACTTTTATAGACATATACTTTTTTCTGTTATTTGCAGCAGTTCATGACAGTTGCATATAGCATAGTTACTGCAAAACTCAGACTGTACCTGCAGCATATTGCACAATTTTTTATTTGCACATTTTAGTTTTGCCCTATTGTGCAAAAAATGACCTTAGAGCTAAATTCTTTTAATAGCTAGTATGGTTTTGCTTAGGTTGTTTACAAAAAAGATTTTTGAAGCAACAAACCACACCAGTGGCTGAAAGGTTCTCTTTTGAAACCTAGTTGATAAAAAATGCCAGATTCGAGTTACACTTGTGGGCCTTGCCTAGCTATTTGAAAATTTTGTTTTCTCTGAAACTCACATGAATACAGGCTAAAATCCCTTAAACGGATCCCCATGGAGGGCAAAACACTCTAGGCACCTTGAGTAGGTAATAGAATGTTCCTCTTGTTGACCCTCCCACAAACTTAGGACAACAAATTTTGAAGACAATAAATTGATGGGAAAATATGTATATTCTATTTGCCAACATAGCTTTAAATGTAAAATCTGAAACTTTTCATTTTGCATCATAAAGAGCAGTAAAAGTGAGCGCTCATCATAGAAATTATTGGAGGACCAAGAGTCTCATGGCTCATATAACTCAATGCCTGTACCTTAAAGTATTCAACAAAACCAAAAGAGTATGAATTCTTTTGACACTGGCTATGTATATTTTTAAATTATTTGATTTTAGGCTTTATACTTGGCTTATACATTGTAGGGGATCATAAAAGAACATGTATATATGTATATTACTGATATTTAAGCATAAAATAAATAGGTCCCTAAATGCCCTTTTTTTTCAATTTTGGTCCCTAAAGTCCCTTTATTTTTGAGGGAGTTGTGCTAAATGCCCTGATAGGGGCTGAACGTATAAAAGAACAGACAGACAGACAAACCTTTCTATTTATTATTATAGATATAGCCGCTTTCGGCGACCTGCTGGTTCGCGATCCTTGAAAAATCCGACTTTATGAAACAACAGCTTATTGACATATAGTAAGAATAGCTTTATTGAAAAGGTTAATCGCAGTAAATTCCCACTCGGTAGCCTGCGACGCCCTCTTCCACTTTCAATACCTGAAATAGCCTGTTCGCTCACCATGTTATGATCTTTCAAATTTCTGACTTTAGCAAAGTCCCGCTCGGTGGCGCCTGCGACGCCTTTCCCCGTTTTAGAACACACAACACCTTCCTCGCTCATTAGAATTTAAAATATTACAGCACCATCTGGCGCTAGAAATTTTTGTAATCTACTGTTCAATTCTAAATCAACAAACCTTTCAAATGATGCACTATTTATGAAAATATTTTGATTAGTAGCTGAGATACAAAAGAAACTTGATACAGCTGCGTTTGCAGATTCGGTGACTTGGCCAACGAGAGCGTCCGTGCGTTAAGCGGAGGTGCCCGGGTTCGATTCCCGGCTCTGGTATTTTTGACATAGTTGTAAATAAAAAAAAAATATCAACCTTTACACTCCAATTAACTTAAATGAATTATTAATCTTTTATTTAAAAATGCAAAATTTTTCTGCAAGTTTTTACTTTGTCTCGAAGGGTTTTTCTCCAAATTTCATGAAACTCAGAAAGCATGACAACATATACCTAGATCATTATACTATAGTTTAAACAAATACATTTAATATTCAAAGAGATATAGACAGTTGTAATTAATAATTTATCACTGTGCATGCACAGACTACAGCAAAATAATTTTGATATAGTTTAATACTTAACTGTCTAGAGCACCTTATAAAAAAATTCAGTTGAATATTATGAAAATTCATAGATATGTTGTTGATTAAATGAGCTGTTTTCTAAAAAGATCTTTATGATAAAGTGTCATTCATAAATGAAAATTTTTATCAGAAAAAAGTATGTTAACAATAAACTTAATTTAATATTTGTGATTCCTTTTTTTTTATAGGTATGTACTACATACCTATATAAGAAAAATGAAATTTTTTTCTCATACAAATTTTCATCTGTGAATGACCTCTTATTGTAAAGACCTCTTTAGAAAACAGCTGAAAGCATCTAATTTAACCACCAATATCTCTATGAATTTTTGTGATATTCAGCTAGATATATTTTTCTTTTTATGAGATGCTCTATATATTTGAGTATTGAACTGTATCAAAGTTCTTTTGCTACCATCTGCGCATGCACAGCAATACATTATTTATTACATCTGTGCATATCTCTTTGAATTTTAAATATTTTTTAATGATTTAGACATATGCTATGTTTTCTGAAATTTTCTTGATATTTAGAAAAATTCCTTTGGAGTTGTAAAATAAAAACTTGCAAAAAAATTTTGCATTTTTAAATAAAATATTAATAAGTCTTTAAACATTCGAGCTATCCTCACAAAGCACTACAAGGTGTAAAATATTACATTTTTAATAATGTAAAAAATTCGCAAATGAGTCTAAGCTTTTCTAGATACAGTGTAATCAATAATACTTTTTATTTTATTGAATTTGTTGACCGTCCCTTAAAGGCCTTTGTGACAAAATCTTTGCCAAAAAAAATGAGAAAAGTCGTGCTTTCCTTATTCCCAATGTTCAAGAACAGCGAATTAAATATTTTTCAAGATATTTAACAAAACGTAAAAATGAGAAAGTGTTTCCATTATTTTGTCCAACACCTGTATATTAAATAGAAAAAAAAGATCGTTATCAAAGATTTAATCGTAAAAACTTTCTACTTCCGTTTTTCGATATTTACACGTTTTGAGGAGACCCCAGAACACAGTATGACCATTTTTAGAAAGTGCCTATGTGTGTTTGTAACAAAAATTTTGTAGCAACTCTAGCCTAAGAACTAAAAATTTCGTATAAATTCATGTGTAATTTCACCTTACTAAAATTGGTGCCTATCAACTTTTGGTGAACATTATCTAATAGGTGGCGCTGCTATACTGCGATTTCTCCTATTTATAAATGCTCCTAAAATTATGAAAATCTACAAAGCAGCGCCACCTGTTGAGTAGTTGACCCCAAAAATTGATAGGTACTAACTTATATCAAGATGCATCTATATATAAATTTATGTATTTTTATGCAGTAGTACTTGAGATATAGCCCTACCTTAAATGGTGTAAATTTTTCATAACAGCGCTACAGGGGTGCAGAATATGTCCAATCTAGGATCGGGGGAAATTTTGCAGAAAAATATACAAATGATATCGATTTGAACAATGAATAACAAAAGTCACTGTTAAAATCATTCCCCTATTTTGGAGAAATTTTTATATGGATTAGGGGAGGAAATGTTGGAAGTGAAAACATTTTCTGCACCGCCTGTTAAGCGATTAACAGCAAAAGTTGATAAGCACTATTTTATATCCAAGTTGCATATATACATGACTATATGCATTTTTGTGCAGTAGTTCCTGAGATATAGCTTCCCCTTCAACTGTGGAAATCGATATCATTTGTATAGTTTTCTGCAAAATTTCCCCAGATCCTAGATTGGACATATTCTGCACCCCTGTGGTGCTGTTACGAAAAACTTACACCATCTAAAGTATGCGGATGACATTAAAAGTTAATAGACTAATTTAGGTCAAGGTGCATTATGTATTAAATGCAATTTTGTACGGTAATTACTGAGTTAGTTGCCACAAAATTTTGTCACACAGACAAACATTTTCTAAAAATGGTCATTGTGTTTGGGATCTCTCAAAATGTGTAAATCCACCGGAAGTCAAACATTTTTACGATTCCAATATTTTCTTCTATGGAATGTGCAAGAAAGTAATAAGTAAATGTTTTATATTATACTGTTATAATTTTGAACAAAACATATTTTTTACTATATTTTATACTAGCCGCCGTCGGCGACCAGCTGGTTCGCGATCCCTGAAAAATCCGACTTTACGAAACTCCCACTCGGTGGCGCCTGCGGCGCCTTTTTCCCGTTTCAGGTCTAATAACAGCTTATTGATATATCGTGAAAATAGCTTATTGAAATTGCAGTAAATTCCCGTGCGGTAGCGCCTTCGGCACCCTCTTCCCTTTTCAATATCTGAAACAGCCTGTTCGCTCACCATGTTATGATCTTTCAAATTTCTGACTTTAGCTAAGTTCTGCTCGGTGGTGCCTTATCCCCGTTTTAGAACTGACAACACCTTCCTTGCTCATTAGAATTTGAAATTTTAAAATATAGCAGCGCCATCTGGCGGTAGAAATTTCTGTAATATATTGTTCAATTCCAAATCAACAAAGCTTTCAAATGATGCATTACTTATGAAATTATTTTAATTAGTAGCTGAGATACAAAAGAAAACCTTATCAGGACACCTTAAAACATGTAAATCAGGTGAAATCTAAAATTCCACTTTCGATAATATAAAAATGAAATTATACTAATTAGAAGCTGAAATACAAAGATAATACAAACATTTTTTAAAAAGATTTGTGCCTGACTTATCTGTGGTTTTCTCCAAAACTTGCTTAATTCTGGGCTATATACCGTTGAAAATTATTAGTACGAAATGTGAGCGAAAATCTGAATTTGAAACTCTGTAAAATATAAAAGAATAAAAATTTTCTGGTTTTTCCGTAGTTTTCTCCGAAAGTTTCGTACAGAATTTGAACAGCTTATATCATTTTAATAGCCTGCAATAAAAATACTTTAAAATATCTTTTGAATTATGTATTACAATGATATATTTTTGACTCAGAATGGCTAATCTATCAATGGCGTTTAACGATTTCTATTGAAATTCGTCTAAAATTTAAGAATTCCAAAACTGCTTTTTTACAACCGAATTCATAAAAAAAAAAAAAAAAGGGGAAAAAAAAAAATCAATATTATTCTGTTAAAAGTAACTTTTGGTGTCATTAACAGATGAAATAAAAATGATTTTAAATAAATATAATATGTCTATTTATTTTATTTTTAAAGCTATACTTTAGATTTTTTAACTGCATACAGGTGAGCCATAATGACGGGCAATTTCAAAGTTCTGCTTTTGATCGATTTTAAATTGAAAAAATTCAAAAACTGCTTTTTTTATTTCCAATACTTTGTAACGTGTTCGAAAAACGAAAAGCAATTTTTTCCCGACTGGAAGAATAGTGTGCCAGCATGTCTAGCACCTGGCACTGAAGAATCTTTGATAAATGAAATAACTGCCTGTTGCCAACTAAATTTCATACTTTAGTTAATTTTAAAAAATCTAATTGCTGTAGAGATAAGCCACTTGCACTCTTAGATTCGGAAAAAAATCCCCTTTCATTTAGTACCAAATTCGTAACGATCAGACTAATATTTCTAATTTATTTTCCATTTTTCTACTTTTAACTCCCTTAAAATATCTATTTTTGATTAGACATGGGTCTACATTTTAATTAATATCTCCGCAATTAATTAAAATTCTTAAATTCTGTTTTCACTATGCATTCGGGCAGGCTTCGGAGCACCCGTATGTCAAATTTTGTACTTCTGCGTTCAATAGGGGCTGAATGTATAGATGCTCAGAGAGACAGACAGTCATCTTCCTTTATTATTATAGATTCAATAGAAGAAAGTATTGGATTCATAAAAAAATTTCGACTTTCGGTTTTCGACAGATTTACACGTTTTGAGAGGTCTAGAACACGATTTGATTATTTTTAGAAAAGTCCGTCTGTGTGTGCGTGTGACAAAAATTTTGTGGTTACTGTATCTCCTGAACTACTGCTCACAATTGTACCTTGACCTAAATTAGTGTCTATCAACTTTTTGTGTTGTGCAGTGCCACGACAATTCAAAGAAGTCTCAAGAACTACTGCACAAAAATGCATATAAATACATATATAGATGCAACTTGATATAAATTAGTGCATATCAACTTTTGCTGCTCAACAGGTGGCGCTGCTATGCAGCAATTTCCACAATTTAAGAAAAGGTTATATCTCAGGAACTACTGCCATTCTCTGAGTGTATAACTATTTTCTTTCCACACACAAATATATATATATATATATATATATATATATATATGTACAGGGTGCTTAAAGGAATATTCTTTTAAAAAAAATTAATCTTTATATCCGTTGATCACAGGTAGGTATATATACAAATACAGTGGAATTTTCCTGGGGGGAGGGGGGGGGGCACCATCGTGCCGTAGAAAATTGGCTCTCCAGAGAGGTGGCCTTTCAATAGAAGTTGTCTTTTTATTCACAGAGTAAATTACAGAACATCAATGCCACCTATCAGCTCATATGCACCTAAATTGAATCAGCATATTGCTTTAAAATGACCCTGTCGTATACCAAGTTTTTCTAAGTATATATGATAGAATCTGATATATAGCCTTCCCGTTCACAGGAAAAATTGAAGCACAGGAGCGTCACCTATCTATCTGTATGTGCTGAAACTGATTCCATATAATGTTTCATAATGGCCCTGTCCTATACAACGTTATATGCAATAATGTACAATAGAATCTGAGATATAGCTTCCTCTTCTCGGGGGGGAAAATAGCAATAGAGCAGCGCTACTTATCGGCTGATATGTTCCTAAATTAAATCAACCTGATGTTTCATAATGGCCCTCTAGCATATCAAGTTTTGTTCGATTATACAAATTTGAACCTGAGATATAGCCTTCAGTTAAATGAAAGAAATTGCAGCACAGCAGCGCCACCTATAAGGTGATTTGGAAAAAAGCTAACAGACACTAATTTATGTCATGGTGCAACTACATACAAATTTATATGTTATTCTGTGAAGTAGTTCTTCAGATACAGTTAGAACAAATTTTTTGTCACACATAGACAAACAGACAGACATTTTCTAAATATTCATGGTTAAGATGTGTTCTGGACATCTCAAAAGGTGTACATTCATGGAAAACTAAAAGCTGAAAATTTTTATGAATCCAATGCTTTCTTCTATTGAATACAGAATGCAAAAACTGGACTGCTCCAAATTTGTAAAAAGACAGAAAAGTGCTAAAAGTAGAAAAACTGTAATTTTTTTGTTTTTTCCCAACAGATTTTAAAATATGCCCCGATGGGGGATCATAGACCCACCGGCTCACTAGCTGGTGCCAGCTAGGGGGCCGGGGGGGCACAGGCCTCCCCGTCTGGGAGTCTGACCCCCCATCGGGGCATACTCCTAAAATCTCGCGGGGGGAAAAAATACAAAATTTTTAGTTTTTCTACTTTTGGCAGCATTTTTCTTTACTTGTACAAATTTGGAGCATTCCAGTTTTTCCATTCTGTATTCAATAAAAGAAAGTATTGGATTCGTAAAAATTTTCAGCTTCCAGTGTTCCATTAATATACACGTAAGTCCAGAACACGTTTTGACCATGATATTTTTAGAAAATGTCTGTCTGTGGCAGGATGATCTCCAAAACCACGAGGAGTACTAACAAATGGAATGGTACAAATATTAACAGTATTGCAGTTTTTGATAAATACTTATATAATAAACTCTCTTTATGTAGTGCCCTCCTGTCGGGGAGGTGGTGTTCCCCCGTCGGGGAATTTCTGGTGCCACTACTGGGCACCACCCCTGCCAATAAGTGGTGCTGCTTATGATCAAAGATACACTTTGATCTAAATTAGTGCCTGTCAACTGTTCAACAGGTGGTGCTACTATACAATGATTCGTGCTGTTTAAGGGGAAACTATATCCCAGGTTCTATTGCGTATAAGACGACAAAACTTGATATGGGAGAAGACCATTATGTGAAATTATGCTGATTCATTTTTTTTTTTTTAGATGTTAGTTATAGACTATAAAACTGTCTTTCTTTGGATATTTCGTGTTAGTTTTCTCTAAGATAAAACCAATTGCATTCATCATATTAAATAATTTTACTAAATTATTTGCACTTAGTGAATTTGTATAGGAAAATATAGAAAAAAAAGTCTTGTAGTGGCCACAACGTACTAATTTCTTCATGGCAATATTGCACAAATAGAGTATTTCAATGCTTATTTTATTTATTTGTGCAGCATTATAAATAAAAGGTACTTTTTTTTAAATAAACAGTTTTTGTAAATTATATTTAAAATCACTTACGTAGCTGTGAAATTGTTTGATATATACGATATACAGTTATTTCTACTTTCTTGTATATTCAATAAAATAAAGGATTGGATGCGTAAAAATTTTCGATTTCCGGGTTTCGATGGAATTACACAATTTAACAGGTCCAGAACAGAATTTAACCATTTTCAGAAAATGTGTGTCTGAGCATGTGACAAAAATTTTATGGCAATTTTGTTTTAGGAACTAGTGCACAGAATTACATTTAAATTCATATGTAGTTGCACCTTGACATGAATTAGTGCCTCTCAACTTTTGATGCAGATCACTCAAGAGGTGGTGCTGCTAGACTGTGATTCTATTTAAGGGAAAGCTATATCTCAAGTTCTATTATGTATATAACCGAACAAAATACAAAATATGAGAGGGTCTTTATGAAACATTATACTAAATGAATTTGGGTGCAAATCGGCTGATAGATGGCGCTACTGAGTTGCAATTTTCCCTGTTAACGGGAAGGCATCTCAGACTTTATTGCATGTAATTGCACAAAACTTGGAACATAAGAAACTTGTTATGAAACAGTTTGCTGGTTCTATTCGGATGCATATCGGCCGGCAGGTGGTGCTGATGTGCTGCAAATTACACTCTTCAATAGAAAGGCTAAATTATAACCTCTATTGCACATAAATGCACCTAACTTGATAAGCGTGATATGATAACCATTATGAAAACGATCATGACTAAATGTGGGTGGTGGCAATGCTATTACTGACCTATGATTTTCTACATAACTACATCTCAGCATCTGTTGATTAAAAGTTTTTACCTGCATACCTAAAATACTTATTGTGAAAAGCTATCGTTAAACTTTATACGTGTCAAAGTGGTAAGAAGTAATTAAGTGACCACCCTAATATACAAAAAGATATAGAAGAAAGTTTTGTGATGGCTGCAATATACTAGTTTTTAAAGAAATGCCGTTTTAAAGAGATAATTTGTGTTTTATTATTTATATTTAAAGCTTAGAAGATGCAGCCTCAATTAAGAAAAGAATAATACAGCATTGGCAATTTTTTCACACCAGAAATTTGGTCAATATTTTAAGAATCTTAAATAGTAATAAAAAAAATTAAAAAAAAAAAAAAAAAGTCTAAATAATGTATCATCTAACGAATAATATATATATATAAGAATTGAATTCAATATAGGTATGAATATTAAACATTATAATTTTCAAAAACTGGTGTGGGTTGCCACATTAATATTGCATTCGTACACCTACTTTACTTCTCCTGATGAACAGCTGTGTTCAATTATTTTGATTTGAAACAATTGTTGGGAGTTTTTGCGATTTATAGTATTGTCTACAAAGTTTGTATTCGTTACATTTCCGTTTTATACACGTTCCGCATTATAGAAGATTTACTGAATGCATGCATATTAAATAAAAAATTAGTATGTTGTGGCCACACAAGACTTTCTTCTATATATTATCTTACAAAAATTCAAGCAGCACCAAAATATTTTTTTAATTATTATTTATTAAAATTACTTTCCATGAAGAATGCAGACGATTTTTATATCAGAGAAAGAGAAGTATAACACTAAATTCCGAATGAAAATCAACTTGTGCTGACATCAAAAGAAAAAAAAAAAAAAATGTTTTTTCATTAAAAATGAAAAATACGAAAGTTTTGTTTGAAGTTATCACAGATCTATAGTTCAACTATTTGTTTTGAAGGTGCTGCCGATTTCTTTTGAGCCGTATTAAAAATGTACAACCCCTGGAGTGGAGGAGGAATTCCCTTCAAAGGAAAAGCGATGTTTTTATACGCACATAAACTCATATCTACGCCACTGTTTAAAATGCTTTTAAATAGCGTGTGAAACAGGTTTATAGTTTAAGATAAACAATAGAAAAAATATATACAACTTCTTGACATCGTATGAAAACAATTTTTGTGTTCTGCAAATCTGGATAATGATACCACTTTCAACCCTCTACTTTCATAATTAATATGGTTAAAGTGCATCACAAATTTCATGCTTGTCTATTAATATATAGATCTCCTCAATTAATTAAAAATTATGTTAATTTCGTTATAACAAAATTTGTGTCTGATTTTTTCGTTTTTTTGTCTTTGAAACTTGCGCATTAAAAATCCTTAATACGAAATGTGAACAGAGTATCGGAAATCGAAAGCCTGCATCATAATTAGAATTGGAGATATTGTAATAAAGGTGTTCTGGCTTTTCTCTGAAACTCCCGTACGGAATTTAACGGCTTATATCAGTTTAAAAGTCCGTAATATTTCAAATGATATGTTATAAGTAGAATTCTAGATATTGAATTATTAAAATATCAAAGCGCCCTCTGGCGACAGAGATTTGCAACATATACTCTACAATTCCAATTCAAATAAATTTTTAAATGGTATACTAGCGAACGTCGCCCGCTAGCGGGTCAGTATTTTTAAATGAATCACTATAATGAATGAATTCTCAAAATTGCATCTTACCACGCATTAACATTACTCCTAAGTAAAAAAAAAAAAAATCAATTGTGATCGGATAAAAACTCACACCGGGTCCCCACTGACTTCGGCAGCGTAAACCCGTGCGCATATTCCTTCATCATCCTGATGATTTCTCAAAATTCCATGTTATTACACATAAACTTCCATTCTTAAGAAAAGGAATTAAAAAAAAAAAAAAAAAATCATTTAACATCAGGTAAAAACTCACACCGGGTCTCCACTGCCTTCGGCAGCGCAGACCCATGCGCGTTGCGCGCGCATGTGTGAAGATATACCTTGCTCTGCGCGCACATATTCCTTCTCAAGTCAAACTTCAAGTTCTCCTAATATACTCCCTATAAATAATTTAATCATAATTAGAATCAGAGGTATTGAAATTTTAAAATATTAAAGCGTTATATGGCGACAGATATTTGCTACATCTACTCTTCAATTCCAATTCAAATAAGTTTTAAAATAATATATTCAGGCTTCGCAGCACTCTTAAAATTTTACCTTCGTTTCATTATGTTTTCATCATTATCATAATAGAGAAATTTTTCGTTAATAATTTAATACAGAAATATTGTAAATAAGTGTGTAAAACAGTAATGTTTTAAGATAATAGGTACAGTATAATAAAATGAGCGTAAAATTTTAAAAAAGCTGCGGTGCTTGTATATTTACTTATGAAATCATGTTAATTAGAAGCTGAGATACAAAAATAATATAAGCATTGTTTTTAAAAGATTTGTGTCTGACCTTTTTCGTAATTTTTCATATACCATACTGAGGAAAACTTTTAAATGAAATATCTCTGTAACTGGAACAATGAATTTCATGTGCTGAATTCATTATTTGAATCAACGAACGACTCTTCTAAAACCAGGCAAAACATTGTTAATTTTTTTTTTCTTTTATTATTCACTTTTTACTATCTCTTACTCATAAGGCAGAGAAAGTATCCGCGATTGTAATGAAATGCTCGCCCTCTGGTGGGCTAAGGTGAAATTACAATTAATATGCTTTAATTCGGCTTTCATTAAGCCGCCATTGCTTGCCGATGTTTAGTTTCACATATATTTATTGAATAAAAATGAATAAATCAGGTAAAAAAGATAATACATACTGTTGTGTGCTACAGTGTAACTCCAAAGGATCAAGAAATCCAGAATTAAGCTTCCATTTATTTCCAAATGACAAATTTAAAATTTCAGTTGCTTCGGCTAATGGAAGTAAAGAATTAATCAGATGATTTGAAACTAATATTTGTTCAACTTCAGTTAAAAATCTACTTCCGATCGAACTTTGAATAAACTGAAATATTTTTTTCCAAAAGCAATCAATTTTCCATGATGTAATGGCGGAGAAATTATAGTACGAATATTAAGTAGAATAACAAAAAGAACAATAATAAGTACACGTGGCTATTATATTTACTAACAACAAAAGCTGAAAAAGCGCCATCTATCGATCATTACAAACGCGGATTGTTTTTGCGTCAAAATTTCGAAATTCAGATTTTGTTATATTGACACGTTTTGAGGTCTCCTGAATCCAAAAATCATGTTTTTAGCAGTTGGTCTGTGTGCGTTTGTCTTTCTGTCTGTTATCAGCATATCTCTAGAATAAATTGTAGCAGAAAGTCCAAACTTGGTATTCGAAATGTTTTTCCTATAGCGATGCTACACTAAATTTTTCATTGAGATCAAGCAAATGGTTCGTGTACAGAGACATTGAGGAGAAGTCAAATAACATGTCTATGGGGAAATTGCTGGTAAGTACAGTGTAACATCTATAGGCTGACTTAAACAATAAAATTTATGACACTTATAAAAGTATGGTTTGAAGATTGTTGTATGGAAATCATTTACTATTCATTTACAGGGCTATACAAAGTACTTGGATATATTGAGGCTATATTTAAAAGTTTCTAGAATTGTAATTTCTTTTGTGTTAGATGTATTTCAAGTAAGACTAAGTTTAAGTACACAATATTATTTATAGTGCATATTATTATAGACATTGCTACCCAAAATTAAGCTAAACATTCTTTTGTATTAACGCCTTAAAGTTTTTCTTATCATTATGGCCTATGGGAAGAATTTTTGTATGTAACGCGATAACAAAAATCACGCTATTCACTTACAATTTGGTACACATGTTTATGAGCCACACGGAATTAGCTGTTTGGTTTTTGTGTGTATTCCATTTGTAGTTCGTGTAGTGTACAGGAAGACATAAAAAAATTTCTTATCACTACAGCCTATGGGCATAATTTATATGTAACGCAATAGCGGCGTCAAAAATCCACCTATTGACACAAATTGGCACACATGTTCAGACTCTGCATAGAAATAGCTGTATAATTTTTTTATGTCTATATTGATTATGGATTGTGTAACAGAGACACGCCAGAATTTTTCCGACCATTGCGGCATATGGGGTGAATTTCGCTTATACCCATTTTAACATCGTTACTCAGCACCCAACAAAATGAAATTAGCGTACATTACTGAGATGCTTAAACTCATGTTTTCTGCAGAAAATATATGTGCTTAGGCTTCCTAATTAATGTACAGAACCTCGAAGAGTGCTCTCGAAGAGTTTGCAACCGGCTGAAATAAGGGCGATCGGGCGATATGAGCTCACAAGATGAGAAGGCTTCCCAGGTTTGCAGATGGGGACAATTGTGGTCAGCTACTAGGAGGGAGGAAGGTCCCCAAACTCAAAAGTGAGGTTGAAGGTGTCTAGTAGGCATTGCAGATGATTAATGGAGAGGCTTTTCAGGAGTTTCACAGAGATTCCAACCGTGCTGGGGTGGTGGAGCGAGCGTGCCGAAGGGCATACTCAGTTCATCGTAGGAGAAGAGGGAGTTAAGATCTTTATCCCCGTCACCTATGTCGTAAGGGATGATACGCTCTTGTTCAGTCTTCGAGAAGTGAAGCAGGAAGGCTTGAGCTTGGGAGGAGGCTGAAGCAAGGGGTGAAGGATTTCTTATAATCACGGATTAAAAGAGTAGGATGTATTACGAATGTTACGGAAAGGTAGTAATTTTCATCTCACAGATAGAGGGCAACCAGATCTTGAAAATACACTAATCAGCGCGTTTTTACATTTCTGGCTGTTCGTTCGTTGGTCGTTCTGGGAAATCGGATGATGACTGAAGCCGAAGGGGCGGGCTTTCCCTTTCTTCCGATAAGTTTCAAAGATACTGCACCAGGCGGCGATCGAATCGTTTTCATCTACTCGGCTGAATTAATGCGGAAACGAAAGCTTCAGTTTTCGCGCTCGCTGCCCTATCTCGTATTTCATCCTTATCTCCTAATCCGTGCTTATAATGTTATCACCCTGGACTGTGTTTTTTTTGGACAGCCTTTTGAGGATCTTGAAGATTTTCTCGCTGGAGCTACAGTTCCGGCATAGATTGTCCCAAAAAAGCCAAGAGGCCTGCTTTAGATATAGACGGAGCTTGGCGGCGTACTGTTTGTATATGAGCCCTGGAACAGGAGGAGCGTGCGAGACGTAGATGCTTACGCTTTTGGACTAGTAAGTGGTAACAGGTAGTGTCCCACCAAGGACAGCTGGTACGGTAGAGACTACGTTGATAAGTTTGAGTATCGATGATAGCTTGAGAGCAGGCATTTTCAAAGTCTTCGTAAGACTGGTTGAGAAGCTAGGCAAGGCTGTTCAGAACGGCGGCCGCTTTGGACCAATGGGTGTGCTGGTGACTATGATCGGAGCCGGAGTGAGAGAGATTGGAGATAAGGAGGATGGGGTGATGATCGAAATCGTAGACATCAGTGTGAATATAAAAATTGAATAAAGAGAAGAGAGAAGGTGACATCATGGTGAGGTCCAGAAGGGATGAGGAGCCACTGGAGCTAGAACGAGTTCGGGGGGGGGGGGGTCAAGGTTCAAAACGCACAGGTATTGCGAGCTAATCCATTCAAGCATTTGCTGGGCTCTCAGGATGGTTTGAAGACATTTCATCACAATTTTGATCCTGCATGGAGAGGATTGCTCCCCCACTTTGGTGACCTCCCAGAGGTACAATCTAGATGGGAACATGGAGGATACAGGAGTCATGACTGATTTCACATGCACCAGCCACCATTAGTGTACGCAATGGTCTTTGGCCGACTTGAGTACCGAACCTGCAATCTTCCAATTACGAGCTCAGTGCACTACAGACCAGCCATTCCATAAATGACGAACATTTCCGCATAGTAGTGCCTTCTATTGTTTGATATGTATCTAGATTGAATTAACATAATTTTTTTTATAGTCACCATCTGACATATAAAGTTTGGCTCCCTTATAGAATAGCGACTAAGATACAGTCCTCCTGATATAATTTAGTTTTTTATCTATAACTGCCACAAAATTTTAGCTATACATACCGGCAGATCAAAACATGTTCATGGCTCTTAAAAGATATAAAATTGTCAAAAACTAGAAGTTGAAAATTATTAGGATAACATTTTTTTATGAGTGAAACTCTGAAGATCACCATAACGCGGCAGCCATTCCCTCTGAGGAGTATAAAAAGTATCACTGTATGTCTCCAGTCCAGATCACCCTTGATGGTAAGTCCTAGACCATCGCCATACGGCCATTTCGCAGCTTTAGTGCGACTTAAAACTCAATCAACATCGGCGTAAACGTGTATAACATGCCATTTCAGAGTGCCTAAGATAAACAATAAAGCAATCCTAACTTTTTATATAAAAGTAAAAAGAAAGGCATTAAAAACTCAAATAAAAGCAGAAAAATCTGCGATATTAGTAATGAAAGAGCCAGGAGGACTTTAAAGAGAGAGAGTGAAAGATTGGAAGAAGAAGAAGAAAAAAAAAACACTAACAAATCTTCTTATGAATATAGAATACTGCTGTAGTTCAGTGTGCAGAAAGTCGAACTCGTATACGGACGATTGCGGATTCATCTCCTTAGTAACAGTGGCTGGTGAATGTAAGATTCGTCGTGGCTGAAATATCCTCCGTGAAGTGATACTGAAGCAGGAAGCCATCCCCTCCGCGGAAGATCAACATATTATAATGGCTTAACTCCAGACCACCCTCAGAAAAGAATCCAGGTCTTCGCGTATAGGCAGTTGTTTTGTGACGTTAATTAACCCCACCCATAAAGTGCTTGTAGTGTTGATCAGTGATTTTTAGATACTTAACTGTCTTCCGCCTTTTGTTTCATCTTAATCTTAATAAAGTACAGCCTGTCAAAAAATTGAATGAACACGAAACCTTATTTAAAATTCATAAGGAATAAGCCCAAAAAAAGAAAGCGTTAAAAATATCTTTTTTTACGAAAAAATCAGCGAAATATTATAAGATGTCCTTTAAAAGTTCAAAAATATCAATTGTGTCAATATAGCATGAACAAAATAATTTAGATAAAAAAATGTTCTATTTATTGAATGAAAATTCTATAATCAATATAGGTTTTAAATTGGTTTATATATTTTAAAAGTTGTGTTTAAATATTTTGTTTTCATATTTTAAACATAGAGACATTTTCGAGCGAGCGGAAATGTCTATATTTTTTGACAAACCAAAAAGGAAATGTTAAAAATATCTTTTTTTACAAAAAAATCAGAGATTTTGATTTTCTAAATTGTAAGCATTTGCTTGTCGTATTTATTGTTCAAAGAATATTTTTATGCCCTAAATAAAATGAAGAATTTTTGTTAAATCAACATACCTTTAAATGATATCCAATGTTGACTCTACACTCTTTATGAACTGAATTAAAATAAACTTAAGAATTAAATATTATAACATATATATATCGCCTTTTAACCTTGTTCTATTTCCTTATGGAGAGTGTGTTACAAGGTTATTTATGAGAACACACCCTGATTTTTTTATTCCATTAATCAAGATGATTTTATGCGGAAATAAATATATATTTTGTATTCCTGTCCTGTTCTACTAAATTAAATTCTGCCTGTGACAGACCTGTTTTTCCCTTTGAGTAACTTGGCAAGTGCTTTGAATATTAAACATGCCATAATTGTTTTTTTTAATGCTATTATTCAGAAAGGAAATAAAGCAATTAAACATATATATAATTGTATTCTAATTTCTACTTAGGTTTATTGCATCACGTTTTCATTCAACGAAAGCTTGCAGAATAAACAGCTGCACAAAGTTACATAAATTTTCTACATCCTACATTTAATGATGAAATTTCACCTGTTTTTCCAACCAGATGATACTGTCAGATATTGGCATCGTGTGTTTTATTTTAAAAGAATAATATTATTTGAATAAAGTCTAGACTGTGTTGTTGCTTATTAAAATCACATTCGTTCTGAGCAAAAATGATTTATATACGGCCTACACTCTTTCAACCTGCAATTTTCTTCAATTATCAACTCATTTTCTTTATAAAACATTTCTAGGTTAAATGTTAGATTTCTGAATTTCGAGTTTGGTTTTAATGCTAAATCAGCCTAAATTTTCCTTAAAAACGCATCCAGTAACGCAGGTAATAGATTTGGCACATATGAGTTTTAAGCAAATCGGTTCATAAATACATTTTATGTAAATTTTCAAGTGTTAGATTTGGCACATATGGAGTTTTAAGCAAATCGGTTCATAAATACATTTTGTGTAAATTTTCAAATGACCGGCGCTTATAAACAAAATGGCGGGTTAAGTTGACAAATATATGACATTTGTAAGATAAGTCTACTGTTAGTTCGAATTAATTCAAAATCTTAAATGTCATCGTGTTAAAAAATTAAGTTTCAAACACTTCGATGGCAGAGAAAGTTGCTCATTTCATTGCAAATTTGAAATAATTTTTTCAAAGAGTAAGTTGATAAAAATGTTAGATTTCTGAATTTCGAGTTTGGTTTTAATGCTAAATCAGCCTAAATTTTCCTTAAAAACGCATCCAGTAACGCAGGTAATAGATTTGGCACATATGAGTTTTAAGCAAATCGGTTCATAAATACATTTTATGTAAATTTTCAAGTGTTAGATTTGGCACATATGGAGTTTTAAGCAAATCGGTTCATAAATACATTTTGTGTAAATTTTCAAATGACCGGCGCTTGTAAACAAAATGGCGGGTTAAGTTGACAAATATATGACATTTGTAAGATAAGTCTACTGTTAGTTCGAATTAATTCAAAATCTCAAATGTCATCGTGTTGAAAAATTAAGTTTCAAACACTTCGATGGCAGAGAAAGTTGCTCATTTCATTGCAAATTTGAAATAATTTTTTCAAAGAGTAAGTTGATAAAAATGTTAGATTTCTGAATTTCGAGTTTGGTTTTAATGCTAAATCAGCCTAAATTTTCCTTAAAAACGCATCCAGTAACGCAGGTAATAGATTTGGCACATATGAGTTTTAAGCAAATCGGTTCATAAATACATTTTATGTAAATTTTCAAGTGTTAGATTTGGCACATATGGAGTTTTAAGCAAATCGGTTCATAAATACATTTTATGTAAATTTTCAAATGACCGGCGCTTGTAAACGAACTCACAGGGTTCGAGGTTCGAACTCACAACCTTTTAAATTTTATATATTTAAAATTCCAAAGTAATATATTTATCTTATTCTAATCTATTAACTTATTTTATCACTCCGCTATCATGATACTAATTTCAATGCAATAATCCTCAAAATTATTTATTCGAAAGAAATAAAATGTTTATTTGAAGAACAGATCAGAAGATTCATTTAGTAATACAATTTTTTTCTAAATTTTATAATACAATTTTTTCTAAAATCTTTAGACGAGATTATATATTAAGTTAATTTAATTTGATCATATCATATTTACAAATTTTATATTTTTGAACTTTGATGGGATCGTTTTGTAAAGTTTCACATAATCTTTGGCAGTTAATACTTGGAATAAAGGTGTTTGTTTACATAAGTGACACCAATAATAGTCATTTTCCACAAGCGATCGCGGATTACGCAAACATATTTTCTTGTAAGTTCTATCAATTAAAATCTCTTCGCCATAAAAAATAATTTTACACATTTAGAACACATATTATGCAGTTTCAAGTTATTATCATTCGTTGAAAAGTAAGAAAATGTAACATATTTTAATCCTGTTGTTAACAATAATTTTGAAAACCTATTGCAAATTTTATTACTTAGGAAATAGGATTTATTATCGACGCCAAAACTTCTATTAATTTTATTTTGAAAATATGCTGCTCTGTCGAAAACTCTATCTATTTCATAAAATAATTGCACTAAACTTTTATCTTTTAAAAATTGTTCAATTGTTCTTGTAAGGTCATAATTTTGACGAAAATTGGGAAATGCAATATATTTATGACTTTCTCGAACAGCTTTTCGTAAAAGCAAATTAGGTAAATTCAAATATTCAATATCATGGAAATTATGACCATATTGTTTTAAGACACCAATCTTCTAACGTGAAAAAACAAAACTTGCAGTCGAGTATAGAATGATTATATATAAGTCTAACATTTGAAACATTTGAACACAAAAAGTAACATTTGAATTTTAATTAAATAGCAAATTGAAAAACGAAATTCACTAAAGTTCAAATTCTATCTATTTCAAATATCCATACACTGTTTGAAAATTTAAAAAAATAATAAGACATTTAATTTTGAACAGTTTTATTAAAGAAACAATTATATAAAATCACAACAGATTTTAACTAAAAAAGAGCATTATATACACATAAAATCATTTATAAAAACCATATAAATAATGAATTACAGATTTTAATTAAAAAAGAGCACAAATATAATCATTTATGAAAACCAAATAAATAATGAAGGATTTTTACAAATCTTTGGACCAAATATTTTTTTCAATAAACCAATTGGATATGAAAAACATTTATACTTGATGGCATATGAAAATAAATAAATTTGCAAATCTCACATTAAATAAATTCGTGGACATGACATTTAAAAATTCCTGTTTATGTTTTATGATGACACATTCTTTTAAATATTCCATATCTAACCAACAATTATAAATAAAGATAATATTTGAGATCCTTTAAAAACTCGTAAACAGGTTATTCCATATCTGGCCATTGAAAATGAAAAATGTCCAGGGGATCAATATCTTAATGATTTGAGATATTCTTGTAAATTTTGGGTGATATTGCATGGAATAAACTTGTGGAGGCCATAATACAGTTCACTAAACGTGATGACAAATTTCTTCCCCTCCACAAGTTTAAATTCTATGATTGATTGTCGGTGACACCATTTTATTTCGTTATTTACCAAATAACTTTTTAACATTTCCGATGGATTTTCACTGAATGAGTATCTATTTAAAAATACGTTCAGAAATTCGATAACAGGATTTATTTTAATTTCTTTCATGATGGGTTGCTTGGTATCCAACCATTTTAATACTCCAAATCTGTCAGGTCCTGAAATATGGAAAAACTTTATTATTTCATCCTCAATGTTTATGTAAAAACTATCCTTGAGTGGATTGCTTGATGTATAAAATCCTGAGGAAAGCGATGAAATTAAATCCAGCAATTCAAACAGTTCATCTGAAGGATGAAGCCAGGAACTTTTTCTTTTCAATAGTGATGATAATTCATTTATTTTCCTTAATTGTTGGCATTTAAAAAATGGTGGCAAATACAATTTCATAATTTTCTCTTGAACTAACTCAGGCAAATGGAGAAATTCAAACGCCATATTGAAAAGGAATGAGAAAGAATGAAATGGCGAGTGGGTTTATATACAACTCGATTACGTCACTTTATCTGTGGTGAGGTGATGTCATTGCATGACATTCTTTATAGTTTGAAGGTCTTTTTAAAGATAAAAGAATATAAAGAAATAAAAATAAAATCATGTCACAATTTATTAAATTATTATCTCGACATTTATCAATTTTAAAATTTATCCATCGAAATGTTAAACAATCTGTCATCATTCCTTTAATTGAATTTAAAATATGTCAGTTCTTTTCGATATCTAATTAATTTGGGATATCAATATATATTACAACATAGCATAATATTCTTGTCAAGTGAATTTAAAGAAATTTTCTAAAGATTTTGAACACGACAATTTATATGACGTTACAATATTTTTTGTCACCATAATACATAGTAGTTGAATTTTTACAGAACAAAAAATAAAATATCTATAATTTGTTCTTTTGAGACTGTAAAAAAATAATTATTACGAGGCAGCTGGTAATAATTATTTTTTTTACCGTATAATAACTTTAAAACATAATTCAATCAATTTAATATCAAAATCATAAAATCTGATAATGGTTAAGATAGATTATCAAAATCATTTGAAATCCATTTTTGTCGTTAATAATTGTTATTTGTAATAAAAGTCGCTTTTATATATTCATATCTTTTTATAAAAAATAGATAATATTAAAATAAAAATAAAATAAAGTAAAACCCTTTAAAAAATTTAAAAAAAAAATACGTTGATTAATTTGAAACCATTTTTTTGTTTTTCAAATTCTGACATATAAAATGACTATTTTAACTTTAGTTGGATCTTTTTCATATAACTCGGCCTCCCTTTTTTGTTTTTTCAAATTCTGACATATAAAAATGACAATTTTCACTATTAGTTGGATCTTTTTCAGCCAAAGTAACGGAAATAAAGAAGTTGTTTAATCAATAAGTCTGTCTTTTTATTTTTTTGTTTAAAATTATTGGTGAATAAAAGTGGATATATATATATGACTTGTCGTTTCTAAATCATTTCAACATGACTACTACTTATTTAGATACTCTGCGAAAAAAGTACAAGATTTGCAATAATCGAGTTAATATTTTGCATTTCGAAGTATTATCTCGTCGTTATAACAGTCGCTTGAAATTTCTTTTGAACAAAAGAGATGAATTGCACTTAAATAATTGTGTATGGTCTCAGGACGATGCAAAAGAGGGACCTGATACTTGTCCTTGCTACCACGCTAAGATGTCTCCAGAAAAATATTTAGAAGACGAAATGCTTTCAAAAAATTTCCAAAAATTACACAAGGAAGAACGTTTAAGCGGCTCTTTAGTAGCGTCTGATCAAATTGAAAATGTGCGAGATTTTTACAAGCGTTGTGTTTCAGATAGAGAAAATGTGTTCAAATGGTATGAAGAATACAAAACTACAAGGAATGCTATACAGTTTGAAATAAAAGTCAGAGAAATGGGAAAACAACGAGAAATCAATGTAATTCTGAATCCTGAAAGTAGAGAATGGCACCTGAAAGTAGAGAATGGCACCTTTATAAGAACACATAGCTTATAGTGCAGAGGAGGTTTGTTTATTATTGATTTTGTACATTAAGTTGATCAAATGGCGAAGATGGAGGCCGACGGAAATTTAGCGTGACTTTCTCACAAGGATCATTAGAGACAAACAGTCTTTGTAACTATAAGTCTCAAGTTGTAAATATGTAATATGTTGATCCAATAGCGGACTTTGAGTCAAGCATACAAATCTGATATATATATGTGTTATCAATAAACAAACAAACAAGTTGATCAAATAACAGGTTAACTTTCGCAAGTTTTAAGTCGTATAAGAGCTACGCAGTTGGCAATTGACGATGGTCGGAGATAAATCTCTAGTGGTGATTCAGAGACATGCCATCACTTAGACTTAATCTTCCACTGAGGGGATGGCCCTTTTGCTTCAGTAGCTCCTTGAGGTATTAATTTCGTGGCATTGTAACCACGACGGATTTTATGTGTACCACTACCAGAATGAGTTTGAGTGGGTTTCACACGCCGTACTGGAACTGGAAGATGGACTATTGGCGACGCTCTGGGATTCACCCCTGAGTTATCTTGAGCCATGCCACAGGAATAGCTTTTTCTCTTTGGCAAGCCACGGAGATATCAATTTATTTTACAAAACATGGAGGACATTGAAAAAACACAGCGAATTTTACATGTTGAGTTAAGTTAATTTTACGTAATACTAGAGCTATGCATTAGGCCATCCCAATTTTGACCCACCACGGAAGGGATGCTTTCTCTTTCCCACTTTATTGCCCATCTGCGCAGCACTAGTGCGACGTAAAACCCAACCACCACCACCCTTTCCCATTTCAGTAATCCCCCGCGTGTAGTGTAGTACAGTGAGCAAATGTTTATTGCGGAGATCTCAAATTTATTTCAAGACTTTATTAATGAGTAAAAGAACCTTTGTAAGAAATCTTAAGGTATTTCAATACTCTTTTATAAAGTTACTCTAGAAATTAGAAAAGTTTTTCTTAAAGCTGTTGTTTACGAATAAATAATGATCAATAAATTACAAATAGCATTTATTTATTGTAACTAGGGCTGTGCCGATTAATCGATTAATCGGTTCGGTTAATCGATCAATGCTTAATTCCGATCAATTTTTTTAATCGAGTTAATCGGATCGATTAATTCGATTAAAAATTTTCAAAATCCGATTAAAGTTTTCAAACTAGGAATTCAAGTAAAACTATTGTTCTGCCTACAAAATATCTTTTCACATATTTTGCTAACAAACATTCCAAGAAACATCCATCAAATAACGAAAAAGCAATAAAATAAAATAAAATAAAATAAATAAATAAAAATAAAACCTCGTAAAAGAAGTTGTTGCACTTTTGTTGATAGAGAAAAGGGGGAGGATAGTTTTAAACAAAATGCCGCTTCACGTGCATGCTGGAGCAACAACACCTGTCTGTAGCCTTCTACAGAAAATGTTGACTAGGGTAATAGTATTCTCAGAAACAAGAAGCTTTCTAATAAATTGAAATGCTAAAGATAAAAAAAAGAAGAGATTGAGCTTTCCTCTATCCCTCTGATGGGGGAAATGCAACAGAGTTTCACAGTATCTTCAAGCGTTTATTGTCTCTCCAGAATTGCTCATAGTAACTATTGAAGTAGAAACAGAAAGTAACATTCTGTGTTCGAAGTGACAAAGAACTAAAATATAAGAATTTGAAATTTTTATGATAATGATATGAAATTTTGAGAATTCATTTAAAAATAGTGAAAAGCGAGATGGGCAGGGCCTGCAAATATAAAGTTAAAATATGTGTAAATTCCTTTAATGTTTCTTTCAAAAGTAATCGAAAAATTAATTAATTAAAATAAATAAATAAATAAATAAAATTGAATAAGTGAAAATATTTATATAAAATTAACACTTAAAGTTACCAATTATTACTCTGAAAATTGATTTAAATTTCAGTTATGAAACAGATATAACTAATTAGACAAAAATTTTTGAAAAAAAATTCAGTCAAATTTATGAATAATATATAGATATACAATATGAGAATTTTATTCATCATTGAAATAAAATTATATAGAAAAAATGAAAACCGATTAAAAATCCGATTAATCAACCGATTAATCGATTAATGATCTACGATTAACCCAGTTAAAACTCTTAATCGATTCCCACCCCTAATTGTAACGAATATTTAATTTGTCAAAACACGACAGTTTAAGCATATTTATTTAGGGTCCCCAAACATCTCCATTTTCTGGGGACAGTCCACAGCAGTCATTAGTAGGGTGAGCAAAAGTCTTAGATTTTTGAAGACATTGTTCCCCATTTTTGGATACTTGTGACTTGTTTGAGATGTTCAATAACAACAAAATATTGTGTGCACTTGTTTCTGGGATTCCCTTTAATGCTCCCTCAACCAGGTCCTTCAGTTCTCTTGGCCTCCCCTTCCTAATACGTTGAAATTTCAGGATGCTATGTAAGGCCTTGCGTTTCAGAACACTGCCATTCCTTATTAAGATACTGTGAAAGCTTGGTGCAGCTAGTACTCCTCTCTTCTCCCTGCTCATTTTTTGCCACTGACACCTAGACCCACATGTGATACTAAAGACCTGTTCATTCAGCGGGTTTTCTTTGGAAAAACCGTGCCTGAAAACGGCTGCTGATGACGCCACAGTTCAGAACAAATATTCTGATTTTTTCCTTTAATTATATTAGTAATATGTTATGATTTTACCTGTGTTTTACTCTAAAACCACATGTGATACGAAAAATTAATAAATATTATATCATCATATCAACGACATGCTATCCCATACAACGCATTCTGATAATACCGGTTTGTTTGTTCTACTCACGAGCTCGTGGGATAGAAAAAGTCTTCTAAAAATTTACACGGCTAAATTCGGCGAATGAACAGGTCCTTAGTATCACATGTGGGTCTAGCTGACACCACCAACTCAAAAGATGCTTATCGGATCGCTATTGCAGCCGTCGATATAGAATCATCTGTTTCGCTTGCCTCTCTGCTCCCGCATCTTCACTCCATTTTTACAGCTGAGGATGCCCTGGCCATCTGCCTCCTTATCTCTCAACTCCCTGCTACACCACCATCTTTGTATTGACCGACAGTCTTGCAACCCTCAAAGCCTTTAGCGCTTGCTCGTTTCAATTTCTAAAGATCATTCATTTCCTTCTCTCCTTTATCCACGCTCGTAACATTTGTGGCCAAAAGATTATCCTGGTCTGGTGCCCAGCTCATAAAGGAATTTATTCCAACGAGCAGGCTGTTAAATTCGCCAACAAAGGTCCTCATATACTTGTTCCTCTTCTCCCTGGATCTCTCCAGTAGATCTGAGGACTCATGTCAGGAAAGCCTGGTTAATCGAAAATGACTATATCTGGATGAACAGCAACTGTGCGACCTCTTTCCTCAACCAGGAACTGTCCCAACTGGACCCACCTCCTAGATGGTGAACATTACAATGACCCGTTGGAAATCCAAAACAATAATTACTCAATATAAGTTATGTCCTCTCAAACTTTCGTTTTCTCCACTCTGTCTTTTTTGCTATGATCATGAAACCCCAAATATATTCTTAAACATTGTTTTCACCTAAATATTTCCCGGTGCAATCTCCTAATTGCCCTAAACATTGGTACCTCTACCTCTTATGACAACATCAGGGTTGCTGCTTTTAGTTCATCCTATGGCATCCTTCAGCTTATCCAATTCTCCAAACATGCATTTTCCATCCAAACTAAACTTGGTTCAGGCTCTGGCCTCCCCTCCTGAATGTTTCTTTCAAGCTTATGCTGCCCGTTGTGTCATAGCAAAATGTTCAGTACCCACCTACTTGTTTCTGTGAATTTTGGTAATATGGATCATAGGTAGGTAGGTAGGTTGGACTTAATGTCACACTAGTATTGCCCTATGGGTAAGTGGAGATGGTCCGGAGACATGCTATCACAATTTTGATACTCCAGGGAGGGGATGGATCCCCTGCTTCGGTGACCCACAGAGGTATAATTTTGATGGGAACATGGAAGACATTGCAGCCACAACGGATTTTATATGCACCAGTCACCATCTGTTTACACGGCAGCCTTGGCCGGCTCAAGTACTGAACGTGAACCTGCAGTCTTCCAATTACGAGCTCCGTGCTCAACCGACTGGGCTACCGCAATCCAGTAATATGGATCAATCAAGAAAAAAAATCATTGTAACTATAGGTCTCAAAACTATCAAATGCATTTTTATTTGTAATGTGAAACATGCACGACTTCCACAAGCATGAACTGCCTATCCAAAATAATTTATATATAATGCCTTTTATTAGGTTGTAACACATGAAATGTCCGATTTTCATGGTCTACTTAAAGAAAGAATATATTTTTACAGAACAAACTTTATTAATCAAAATAGGAACCATTAGCTTCAATACACTTTTTCCAATGAGAAACAAGTTTTTTTATGCCGGTATCATAAAATGTAGTCGTCCTGGAGGCAACAAATTCCTTGAATGCCGCTTCAGCATCCTTTGGATTTCTGAAGCATTTCTCCTGCAAGAAGTTATCGAGATGTTTGAAAAAGTGAAAATCTGTAGGTGAGAGGTCAGGTGAATATGATGGATGGTCTAAAACTTCATAGTTTAACATGTGCAGCTTCTGATGAGTGATCATTGAAACATGCGGTCTAGCGTTATCATGGAGAAGAATAGGGCCCTTCCTATTGACCAATGCCAGCTCTGTTTATGTGCAAGTTCCTGGTGCATTTCATCGATTTCTCTACAATATTTCTCCGCTGTGATGGTTTCGCCTGGTTTTAGAAAGCTATGGTGAATTAAATCAGCTGAGGACCACCGGTCACCATAACCTTCTTTTGATGGAGTTTCAGCTTTGGGAAGTGTTGTGGAGCCTTGTCAGTATCCAGCCACTGCGCTGAACGTTTACGATTGTTGTACAAAATCCACTTTTCGTCACAAGTTACACTTTGATTGTGAAAAGGTTAATTTTGGTTGTGAAGAAGAAGGGCAGACGAGATTTTAAAACATTTGCGCTTCTGATTCTCATTCAATTCATGCGGTACCCATTTATCCAATTTTTTAACTTTGCCAATCAATTTTAGATGACGTGAAATGGTTGTAGGAGATACACCTAGTTCTTCTGCATAATCTCTAACAGTATTGCCTGGATTTTTTTCAACTATGGTTCGTAAAACTTCATTGTCCACAACAGTCTTTGGTCTGCCCCGGTCTTCGATTGTGAGACTCTCATCCCCAGTTTCGAACTTTGCATACCAACGTCGAATGGTACATTCATTTACAGAACCGTTTCCAAATGGAGCATTAATGTTTCGGGCAACTGCTGCAGCATTATGCTTACTTTTCTACACATACAAAAATAGCACTCTAAAATCTCTAGAATTCATCCTACGATTAAAGCTATAAACTTACCACCAAATCACAATATTTTTATTTGAAACACATCAGATGAAAAAGACAAGGTTTTAGCTTTAAAATGATACATAATTAACGACTGTATCAAAAAAGTTTATAAAGGAACCAAATCTCAAAAATTTTACTGGTGAGAATCGGACATTTCATATGTTACAACCTGATATTTATGCATGAACAAAATGTGAGGCCATTGTGGAAAATGTGTTTGAACCATGAGCGATGAAGGAATTTTGTTAGATTAGAAAATGCATCATTTGTACACACACGCTATTAAAATGATGACGTCAATGGCTTGAAATTCCACCTGCTCGTTAATAGCAGTCATTTTCTACTGGAATTTAGTACAGCTGAATCTTGTTAATGTGAATTACTTTTAACATGAAATGTGTCCACAGTTTTCGTCAAAAAGAAGATTAGTTTCTGAGGTACTGATAGCATGAATTACTGATAACAAGAACACTTTTTATCCCCCCTTGAGATTATGTTACCAAAGGTTCAACTGTATTAGCCATAGAGCTCATTTGTAACAAGCAGATGAAACATCAAGCTAATGACGTCATACTTCAATAGCATATAATCTGAATCTTCAATTACCCACAGTGTAGCACTAATGCGACATAAAACATGCTCAACCGTGACTTTTCGACATATAGAAATGTTAAAATATTTCCCGTATTTTTAAAGATGAAAATATCATGAAGCATTAAACTAAATTAATAAAATTTAAAACCTTACTTGCTTCATTTTTGACCAGAATGTTTTCTGCAGGGCACCCTGTGCTCCTCGGTGGTAACAACTATGTTGAAGTCTTCTCTCGCAAGTGTTCAATGTCTTGAACTTCGTTGGGCAACTCTTACCAGAAGATGGTGCCTTTATCTGTCCATACTCGCTACATTGTTGCCTAAAGACTTCAGCACAGTTGTTGCTGTCAAGGAGAGCAGGGCACTCTGTTGAAAATATTCTGGCGAAAAATGAAGCAAGTAAGGTTCTAAATTTTATTTATTTATTTATCATATGATCAGATCTCTGGGGAGTCACTAAAGCAGGGAAGACACCATCTTCATGGAGGAACAAAATTGTGATGGCATGTCTCCAGAACACAATTAGGGACGTATCTCAGACTACTGCCAATAGCTTAGCACTAGGGCAGTATAAAACTCTTTCACACACACAATCAGTATAATTAGATATAATCCCAATGAAGGTGTATGCATAACTACTATTTACCATTAGCTGTTTAAACTGGTCTAAGGCTAGTACTGCCTTTAATCATTGCAATAGCCTTTCCAATCTTTCCTATAAAGAATTGCAAAATATCTGCATTCAAACCCTCTCAGAAATCCAGTTTCCTTACCCTAAATCACATCACTCTGGTCAGCCGTGGTGAGATAGCACTTGCTGCCACATTCTAGCCTGAAAGCATAAACACTCTTGCATGGCTTGGTTCCTCTACTCCAAAGATGAATGGCTTCAATACAAGAACTATGCAGCTTAAACTCCATCACTTTATCAAGTACTTGCTACATCTTGGCATAGCATATATCTCATGTTAACCCCTACCTACCTGTATGCATGAAGTTTTCCTCATTCAAGTAAAAATATATTCTTATATATATAAATATCCTTATGTGTATATTTATACTTATTTTATTTTAAACTAGAATTTGAGTTACTCAATTAAATGTATGGTGTCCCCCACTTTTAAAGTGAAAGTTGGAAACATGGGCTCAATTTAGCACATTTAATAATTTCGTCACTGTATCTACAGTGACAGTCTAGGATTCACTCTTAAGGATGGTCTAAAGTTTGATCTTTTATGGAGAGACAGTACAATGGGGCTTTAAAAATCAAGCATAATTTATAACTATGGGATTAATGAAGTACATCTAATTCTGAATGGCAGCATATGTGTGAAAAAGAAAAGAAAACGGGAGAAAAAAAAGATTTTTGAGATTTTAATTTTTTTTAAAGTTGCACTCGCACTAGTTCTACACTATGAGTAATTGCTGATGGTCAGGGACTCACCAAATAAGAGTGGTTCAAAGACATGCTATAAGAATTTTGGATTTCCATGAAAGACATGGTTTGCTTGTTTTGCTTCCCCAAAGGTATAACTCGGGGTAGGAACATGGAGGACATTACAGATGTAACAGATTTTATGCACACCAGCAATCAGTAATATAAACGTCATGTATTGAATATGCAATCTTGACAATAATAAATTTTATTAAATAAACAAATAGTTTATATACAATGTAGGCATAAGAGAAATTCAAAATCTAATAGAGAAATATATAAAATAGAAAGATAATGTACTTTGTAAAAGTGTGTGTCACTTCAGTGTCTATTCACACTAATGGTTCATATACTTGCTATAATATTGTGAACTCAAATCATACCAAACATGATTGAGAATTCTTTTTTCTCTAGAACCAGGACATTGTGTTTACAAAAGAGCTGCAGGTTCTCTGCTAAGCATATCCCATAAACACCCCATAGGATTCAAATACCTTTGTATTAGAAGATTTTTGCCAAAATCTTAAAAACATCCCAAAAAACTTCCAAAATGAAAACATTAAAATAAATTTACATGGTGCTAGGTAAATTGGACATTATGAAAATACTACATACATGTTTAACAGAGAAATTATTGAAACTATTAATAATTCAAATTTTTGTAATGGCAGCAAACCAATGGCAAACATGCACCAAGTGTAGTATCACCTCCTGAAGAAAAGACCAATAAGAGTAAATACCATCACTCATGATAACGGGAAAACTTTGAATAACACCATAAATTGCAATAAACTTGCAACAATTGTTTCAGGTTCAAAGAGCACACGACTCTTTGTCAGGTGAATGAAGTAGACACAAGTGCTACAATCAAAGCAGTTTGGTGTGTTGTCACTTTGACTGCAGCACTCGTGTCTCCTTTGTTTACCTGATGAAGGGTCGTGTGTTCTTTCGACCCAAAACAAGTTGACAGTTTATTGCATCTCATTGCATTATTCAAAGTTTTGCAATTATTACTTTCAAACGACAGTTGTGTGGTGCATTTTTTTTTTCTCAGAGTTTAATCTAGTAAAAAAGTTTTCTTTTGCATTTTAGACAAAATGCAGTAGTAGTATTTTAGCTTTTTCAAAAGTTAATTTAGCCTTTGGGATACTATTGATTTATTTTTCTTAAATTTTTTATTTCCAGTTTCTTTTTTCATTTGTTCTCTAATAATATAAACCAAGAACTGTACTTGTGATTTAAGAATTTGTTGACTTAGAAATAGAAAAAGAGATAAAAAAGAGAAGTGAAGAGTAGGAGTAGATTATTGAGTAATACTAGCGCTGAGAATGCATCTATGCAGCAAATTCTGAATTATGACACAGTTTTAAATACTTTAGCATTTAAGTACAACCATTAAAAATTGAAATTAAATCCAAATATACTAAATAATTAACAGTTCCAGATAATTTTTAGTGGTTTTGTAATTTTTGCACACAAATATTTGAATAGAAATCAGAGGTTATTAAATAGAAATATTTTATGAAGTTATCTGGTTTCTGCTTTTCAACAAATTTTAGTAGAATGCTAAAAGAACAAATAGCAGTTTAAACCCTGCTGTCACTACAATTGAAGTTGCTGACCATGGAGGTTGCTACTGATGATGCCAATATCAGGACTTACAATACAGTTCCCATTTCTCGAACATAGTTTTTGAATTTAGAAATTTTTTATTCATGAATTCATCAACCGTGAATATTCAAGTAAATTGGAGTGTCCACATAAAATGAATATTCACGGTTGATGAATTCATGCTACGATTAATATTGTCTCACCTGTTATATCTGCATTTGCAGACTCGGTGACTTTTGCTAACGAATTTTATGTGAGAAATGCCTAGTTGGTTATCAGCCAAGGTAGCTTAGTGGTAGAGCATCCATGCGTTTAGCAGAGGATTCCCGGCTCTGGCATTTTTCACATAGTTGGTATATAAAATTATCAACCTTTACACTCCAATTTACTTAAAATAGTTCTTGAATTTAAACCAGTTTTTGACAATTCTCACGTCAAATAACAATCTTGTTAAGGTTACTTAAAAGTAATGTTTTTTTTTTTTTAAATGGTATATTTCAAAAATTGTAAAAGCATTTAATTCTTTATGAATTTTATTTTCGATACATTACATACTGAATGAGAGAAGGGAACAGATTTCTTGAATAATATCAGTCAACTTTCTGACCTCAATTTTTTTCCAAATTTAAATATTCTTATACTCTATAAAAACTTTTTTTTTTTTTCAATGAAAAAATAGAAGTATAAAAT
Organism: Salticus scenicus; assembly: GCA_963930645.1. Taxonomy (NCBI): domain Eukaryota; kingdom Metazoa; phylum Arthropoda; class Arachnida; order Araneae; family Salticidae; genus Salticus; species Salticus scenicus. The sequence goes on along the minus strand of CAWVNO010002982.1, from coordinate 2,443,989 downwards.
TTTTATTGAAAAAGTAGAATATTTAGCATAAAATGAAAATTTAATTTTAGTAGAGGGAGGTATGTAAAAATTTTCTGGAGAACGTTAGCATTTTTGTTTTTTTCCAGACATCACAATCCATCAACCTACTAAAATATTTTCCCATAATTCATATAGATTCTTTTAACTTCGCTAGATACATTTTTTATTTAACAAGCTTTGTACAAACTTGATATGAACAAATCTTAAAAAAAAAAAAAAAAAAAAAAAAAAAAAAAGATTAATTGTTAAAGTATTTTTATACAAAGTTAACAACTATTTTAACATCTTATTTTGGGGGTTAAAAAAATAAGTTTCAATTAGACTAATATTCTGCAATTCAATAAGACAAATACTGGTGCTAAAAAATCAGAAGACTCATTATGAAGAACCTACAAATCATATCTTCCTCCATTTTAAAAAATTGAACATAACTTTTAAAAATACTGTGGATGAGAATACATTAAACAAAAAGCTTAACTTCAGATAAAAACATTTATTTACTTTATTTACATTTTTATTCATTTCATATAATATTTAGATAATTTTGATAGATGAGAATACATTGCTCTTTTCTTCCATCTTCTCTGTCTTTAAAGTTGAATCACAAGAGGCAAACACTAGTAGATTCTAAAGTGAAAAAGAAAAATATATATCAATACAAATAATAAATGCTGCATATTTTGCATACAAATTTTGTTAGTGTTTATTTTTCCTGTCTTCTGTTAGTGTTTATATTTCCTTTCTTATTTCTAATATGTTCAATTGGTTTCGATTTTTCCTTGCACAACATACCCTAAGTGTCAAATATGGAAATGATTTTTCAAAGCTCTTTAATTTACAAACCGAGCTTCCTCAGGGAGTCGTAAAGCAACATTAAATGTCTATTGACATCTGTACCCAGACATCCAAGAAAAATCCTCATAGAAAAAAAGGTTCAACAGAACATTTGATGTACTAACTAGTATAGGGAAAATAACATTACCGTTAATTTGTAAAAGACACCTGAACAATCCTTTTCATTCGATTCACCAGGGTTACAGGATATATACAAATGCTCGAATGACGTTCAGAGAAAATTTCAAGTAACAAGGAAAAGTTTAATATTTTCTTGAGAAAAAATAAAAGTGTAAGTCTAAAATAATGATTTGCTATTTTGCAATGTTTATAATATAAACTAACAGCTCTATTTTCATGTTACAGTGTATACTTATTATTTTGAACACTTATTACATAGAATAGATGGCTTTGTGTAACAAAATATATTTTTGTGTTATTGAGGGAAATTTAGATTGCACTAAGGCAGGTCAAATTTTATCAAAAAAAAAAAAAAAAGCCACAGCAATCTGTCAAGGGAAAAGGAGGGCAGCAATCCATCATGATAAAAGGAAAATGGGAATTGTGGAAAAAGGAGGGCGGAATTCCAGGGGTGTAGGAAACATTTAGACTTTGGAAATTTCCCCCAAAAAAGCAATTTAAATTTGCTTCAATAACGGAAGTATTTTGTTTATACAAAGCCATTTGTTCTATGTAATAAGTGTTTAAAAAAAATAAGAATACACTATAGCATAAAAATAAAGCTGTCAGTTTATATTATAAGCAATGTAAATTTAAATTTTTATTTTTTCTCAAGAAAATATTGAAAATTTCTCTCAAACCTCATTTGGGAGTTCAGACATATTCTGCAACCTCACGGGATTCTGTCGGTAAAAGGGGCAAGGATAGCAGGATCTTATCTGAATAGGACACCAGGGCAGCCCAACCTGCTAAAACTCTCTAGAGTGACCCCTGCAGGAGGTTTTATCTTCTGATTATGAAAAAATATGAATTTTATTTAGGTTTAGCAGTCATATGTTTTTTTTAAAGCCTTACTTTATGAGTTTAACTATCAGAAAAACTGGAATTCCGGTATTGAAAAGGAAACAAATACTCTAATTCAGTTACATTATCTGGTAACAATCATCCCTGATAAAGGCTTGAAAACTGATATTTTTATTTTATTTTATTTTTTGGTGGGGGGGGGGGGATCTATTGCTGATACTTCGAAAGTATAGAATTGGCAGATGAGGGTAGAACAGGCACCACAGAGCAGAAGTTAGCTGTGGTATGAATTATCAAAAGTCATTTTCCTTGTGAGCAAATAGGCTGCTTCACTCATATAGAGATGTACAGTGAAAGGCTGAATTTTTATACCAACTATGTGAAGAATGCCAAAGTTGGGAATCAAACTTAAACACTCTGATTACAGTGCAGATGCTCTACCACTGAGCCAAGCTGGCTGCTTACCCACTTGGCACTGATAACAATCATGGCAACACCAATAACTAATATATTTGCATGTTACATCAGCAATCACAGACACAGTGACCTTGCCAACTGTAATTATGTGAAAAATGTAGAGTGACTAATCAGACAGGCTGGCTTAGTAGTAGAGTATCCACACGGTAGGCAAAGTGTTCAAGTATGATTCCTGGATCTGACATTTTTTTGTGTAGTTAGTACAAAATTTCCACCTTACATTCCATATCTTCAAATAAATAATATTTATCATTTATAAAATGACTTTTGTAACGGCTGCTTCACATTATGAAATAGAAAGAGGCCACTGCAAGAACCATCCAGCAGCAATTTTCTACATTCAGAATTTCCAAGAATCATAAACCAGTTGGTTGCCAAAGGTGGCTAGTATATAAATAAATATAATTTATTATAAAGATGTAAATTAATACTTTAGAGAACTTCATTGTAAAGGATAATTCAGACTGCTATTAATGACAATTTCCTTTCAGGTACAGGTTTTCTAGCATGAAAGACACTCAAAAATAGTTGCTTTAGTCACCTTTAGTGTATGAAATAGTAGCCTTTATGATTTGAATAGCAGTCTTTGATTGCAAAAATAATCTTTATATATATAAAATGTAATCTCTCTCTTTCTCTGTGTGTTTATGGATAGTGCATTGCAAAGACTGGAGCCTGGTCAGTCACATGGTTCGAAATGAAGATGCCCCCCCCCACCAATCTATAATAATAAAAGAAAAGGTTTGTCTGTCTGTCTGTCTGTTCTTCTATACGTTGAGCCCCTATTGAACGCAGAAGTACAAAAATTGACATATGGATGCTCAGGAGCCTTCCCGAGGGGCTCCTGAAAACAGATTTTAAAAATTTTAATTAGTTTCGGAGATATCAATTAAAACATTGACCCATGTCGATCGAAAAATTACCAAAAATCCACTATTGCTTAAAAAGAGGCATTCTAACAGCAGACGATTTTAACGGCTGTCTCAAACGGAAACAAAACATGCGGAAGTCATTAATGTCACAATCTTAAACTGGGGTTAAAAATTACAAATTTCAAAATGCTTCAAATTTTCTTTTCCGCACACAACACTTAATATACAACCCATGCAGCACAAAACCAATATGCAGTTCAAATTTCATCAATTTGGGTTAATAAACAAAGCAGTTACATTTTAATTGCAAATTAAATTTTATTCTAACACGTAATCTATCTTTCAATAGACGATAGGAGTTTCCATAGCAACGAAATACATTTGAAGGTACTAAAAAAATACTTTTTATTTTTCTTTTTACTTCCATTACCCGACTGCCGTGGTATATACAGTTTTTGGGGACCTAAAAAATATTTATTTTTCTTTTTACTTTCATTAACCAACAACCGTAGATAATGGAATTAGAGATTTCACGTGATTTACATGTTTTACAATGTCCTGATTAGGTTTTCTTTTGTATCTCAGCTACTAATTAAAATAATTTTATAAGTCAGGGCGCGAAATTTCTGCTCGCCAGCGGCGAGTGAAAATTTTGCTGTTGCGAGTAAAATTTCGGTCTAAATGTAGATAGAATTATTACAGTATACGGTGCAATAAAAAAAAAAAAAATTATCGATTTAAAAACGTAAAATCATGCTAATCTTAGCTAAGGTGACCAGGCATCCTCTTTTTAAGAGGACAGTTTTCTTTTTCAGCGTTCTGCCTACTTAAATGAAAAAAAAAAACATTACAGGACCAAAAAATCCTCTTTTTTATGGTTTTCGTTCCCTGTCCTCTTTTTCAAATGAAAAGGATTTTGTCCTTAATTTCAAAATATTCGCAAAACTGGGAAGCTCAATCGGTTATTGGCTGTATCGAATGATTAACACTAACTTTTTTCTGCGTTACATTTGGAAAAGAATAACTTTCTAATAAACTTGCGAAAGCATATTATGGTTTATGTCTATTCAGATTATTCGAATAAGAAAGCAGTAAAAGTATTCCCTATATTTGTACGGTTCTTTGGTCCACAGCACAGAATCACTACTGAAATTGTCATGAAATCATTAAGAAGGTGGCGCTCCAGTTGATACGTGGTGGGTTGACATGTGTTCTCACTTTTGCATGAATACTATTCCTCATAAAAATAGGCCCACCAGTGATCGAGAGGTTCCATCCCCAAAGCTGGTATACGTGAGGCGCTGCGTTCGATATCCGGTCGTGCTCGTTAGCTTAGCCATTAGGAGTTTTCCGTGGTTTTCTCCGAAAGTAGCGCAAATATGGGCTAGAACCTCTTACAAAAACCCCACGGAGGACTCTCCTACTCAGGCCTAGAGCCCTGGCTCAGACAGTTGGCCTTAATGATAACACTACAACCACCTCACAAAAATATACAAAAACTGGTTGAATTCATTTTATGTCCTCTCAAAAACGCTCGTACAAAGTGACTATCTTATTAACTACTAGCACTAATTTAGGTTATACTTCTGCGAACTTTTATAAAATGTTGGTATAGAATAACTGTTCGCTAAAACAAATCATTTCATCTACCAAATAATAATTTTATTTTTTCGTTTATGATTATTATTTTAATAAAAAATGTCTACCAAATCTTTTTGTGTTACTACATGAAAGTAGCACAAAAAAGTTTTTGTCTACAGCAATAATTAATAATAATTAAAAAAAAAAACTATATTATCCAGTGACATGTATAAAAATTAGGGACAAAACAGTTTTTGTCTACAGCAATAATTAATAATGAAAAAAAAAACTATGTCATCCAATGACACCTATAAAAATTAGGGATTTTTCCTCTTGTATCCGTATATTATCAACTAGCCGCCTTCGGCGACCAGCTGGTTCGCAATCACTGAAAAATCTGACTTTACGAAACTCCTGCTCGGTGGCGCCTTTTTCCCGTTTCAGCTCTAATAACAGCTTATTGATAAATGGTGAAAATAGCTTATTGAAAAATTTAATCGCAGTAAATTCCCGTGCGGTAGCGCCTTCGGCGCCCTCTTCCCTTTTTAATATAACTATATAATTTTTTTCTGTACACTCATGTTAAAATTTTTTTGTATATCGGCGTAAGTGATTTTTTTTTATCAGGACACCTCAAAACGTGTAAATCTGGTGAAATCTTTCGAGAATATAAAAGAACTTTAAAATATCTTTCCAATGATGTATTAAAAATAATTTAATCGTAATTAGAAATTGAAATTTTAAAATATTACAGCGCCATCTGGTGGTAGAAATTTCTGTAATCTACTGTTAGATTCCAAATCAACAAAGCATTCAAATGATGTATTACTTTGCAAAAGAAAACCGATTCAGGAGACCTCAAAACGTGTAAATCAGGTGAAAACTTTCGATAATTTAAAAGAACTTTAAAATATCTTTCGAATGATGTATTACAAATAATTTAATAATAATTAGAATTTGAAATATTGAAATTTAAAAATATTACAGCGCCATCTGGTGGTACAAATTTCTGTATTCCACTTTTCGATTCCAAATCAAAAAAGCTTTCTAATGATGTATTACTTATGAAATTATTTTAATTAGCCGGCGACTCCAATATCTTATTACGAAACATGACAGCTGAACTTTAACATAAAACAAATGAACAGAAAGTGAACAAGCAACAGCAAAAGCAAAACAAAAGCCGGAACCACCCCTAGCCACGTTCCTCAACACCTTTTATAGTATTCAGAGAGGACTGTGGTTAGAGTGACTCAATCACCGTGGCGTCGAATTAGCGTGATGATTTCATCTGCGAAATTTGATGCCGCCTAGTGAGTGAAAAAGTAAACATCCATTTGTATTTACCGGCAAGCTGTAGTTACGTGATAGCAGAGCTAAAGAAAAACAACATATTTTCCTAGTAATTAATAAACAGATAAAGCTGTCAGCTAAAATGTAGTAAGTAATAAAAATATATTTTTATTTTCTTTCAACATGTTTAACTTAAACTTTAGTCTTAATACTTTTTATATTTTTAATCCATATAAATTAAAATAAGTTAATACATTTATATATATAAACTGCATATGCAAATTGCACAAAGTGATAAGATTAAATATATTATCAGGCCAACAAGTAATAATGAAGATTTTTTATACTCTAATCTAAAAATCATATGTCATATGTTGGAAGATTTACCACTTTCAAATTTTGAAATATCAAAGCAATGCAGCCTGAAAAGTCAACTTTAAATTAATTGAAAGAATTCTATCAAAAGGGTATTCTTTAAACACAGCTAAGGATCATCCCGATTAAAACAACATTCTAATAAAAATGAATAAATAATAAAATAAAATAAATCCGTCCTTTTGTTTGGGAGCTACAGTTGGGACAGACAGATGACATATGATTCATGTACAGAAACATCTAAAAGAATTCAAATACACTGCACATGTGAGCGAAATTTCTAGTAGGTACAATACAGCATTAATAAGCTGAACAAAATGAAATGAAATCAACATATATTTTTTTTATATGTATGAAAGCAAGTTTCATATTCAATATAGTATGGAAATCATTTACCATTCGTTTACAGGGCTGTCCAAAAGAAATGGTATATAGCTGGACTATACAAAGAAATTGCTGGACGTGTATTTCTGGTTGTTGCTACATATTATTAACATAGGTCAGGACTATATTTAAGTGGTACGTACATAATTTACTAATGACATACAAGGCTACGAATAATTAAGTGAAAACATTCTTTCCTTTTGAGAGTAATTAGTGGAAGTGCTTTATTATAGAATCATTTAAACATAATAGTGTCTACAATTCTATAGCATAATGTGTACATAGAATTATGTACTCAGATATTGAAGCACATGTAAATGAGCTGATATTATGGTATAGAATACAAATGCATTATGTCTATAGGCAAAATTTTTTGTAGGTATACTTTAGTATCTATAGGCTGCCCAAAACAAAATGAAAAGAACATATATATTTTCATATGCATAAAAGCATCTTTCGTGTAGAATTTGGCATGAAAATCATTCATGATTCATTTATAGGGCTATTCAAAAGAACTGAAATATAGTGGGACTATACTCGAAAATTGCTGGAAGTGCATTTCAGGCTGTGTTATGAGTTATTAATATAGTACTATATTTAAGTACACAATGTGGTGTATACATAATTTATAAACAGTACTACCAATAATTAAGTGGAAATATTTTTTTTTCAATTGAATGTAATTGGTGGAAGTGTTTTACTACATTTTACCACGTCCAGGAAAACTGCTTAGAAAAGAAAATTAATTCCTCATTCTCATACGGCAATTAAAGTATTTTTTAAGTTAAATTTTTATTGCTATTTTTTTTATAATTATGCATTTTGAAGTTCCTGAATAATAAAGTCATATTTTTAACGGTTGATTTTAATGCGTGTCTGTTACCAGTGTAACCTAAAAATAAATAATTGCAAGCAAGTCAAATGTTGTATTTTAAAGTTCATATGAAGATGTTACATTAAAAATTTAATCAAGATGATAAATTTCATGCAGTTGTGCAGGTAAAAATTGTCTGAATAACTTGGAATAAACTTTAAAATTTGATCATAGCCTTGGATTCTGTAGAAATGTAAGTACTATATTCAAACGGGCAGGCGAGTTGGACGATAGCCATTCCCTTAAAATTATTTGTGAAATAAACGTATCTTAAACCTAGTTTGAATACTTTTTAAACACAGTTTTGTATACTGTACTTGTTATCTTATCCTTTAATCTGCAATCTATCTTTATACATACCTATCAACATCCTAATTAATATTCCGTAGTACATATTGTTAGTCCTGCCCTTTTTTCCACACCAGTAAATTTGAAGAGTAATACCCTAAAAAAGTACGGGTGTGAAAAAAAAGGTGGGGCAAGCAATACTAAGGAATATTAATTAAGATGTTGGCAGGTCTATTTAAGAGTATTGAAATGCAGTGTAAAAAGGGTGGAAATTTAGCGCAGAACTCATACCGGTATTTGTTTAAATTTTTCCTCTACTTATAAAATCATTGGTTTAAGAAGAAAATTTTGTTTCATAAATACTGGTATGTGTTCTGCGTCAAATTTCTATCGCTGAGGGTAAGAAAAAAGTCATCCAAGTGCCACATCAAATTATTATTACTATTATTTTGACAAATGTAATAATTTAAATCTTAAATATTCATGAGCAAAATGCCGCCCTTCTATGGGTGTGCCCTGAAGCAACTGCCTCACTTGCCTATGCCTCACCCCTGGTGCCGGTCCTAGTATAGGGTAATTTTCATTCACTAGAAACTTTCTTGTTTGGGGTCTGTATATAAAGAATAATAATAATAATTGATCTTAAAAACTATCTCTTATACAACTTTGTTACGCATGTCTAAGATCAATATTTAATAATTTAAAGCCAATATTTCTTTGTACACACTATATACACAATAATTAATTTGGTAAACATATGCAAATTTTACAAGAAATTCCATTTTTAATAACTGCATAAAAAAAAATATTACCCATCTGATTTCATTATGTAGCACCACAAACATTCCATACATATTTTTGTACAAAAGAGATGAAATAACAAAATTGAAAATATTTTTGAAAAACAAAAATTAAACTATGAAATACTTTTTAGGGGGAAGAACAATAATGCACGTCTGATTATTCGGGTAGTCTGTTTGCTCCACATAAGATTAATATGCAAAATGAAAGAGATTCATCAAAGGTTTGCTTTCAAGAAGAAAAATTTTGTAACATGTACTTTTTTAGAATAAAAAAATTTGTGAAGGATCCTTTTTTACTTTCTTCTATATGTAATATAGAGAAAGTATTGGATTCGCGAAAATTTTCGACCTCCGTTTTTTGACGGATCTACACGTTTTGGGATGTCCTGAACACGAATTGATAGTTTTTAAAAAATGTCTGTCTGTGTGTCTGTGGTTTAGTGTTTTCACCGTATCTCACGAACCAATGAATGAAATTCAACCAAACTTGGTATATAGTTGGACCCTGGCGGGGCATTGTGCTGATTAGATTTGGGGATCAATAGCCCAGCACGTGGCGCTGTGATCGCATTTTATGTAAATTTTTAACATGGCAGTATAGGACAAATTTTCGTATTTTTCACCGTACCTCACAAACCAATGAATGAAATTCAACCAAACTTGGTATATAGTTGGAACCTGACGGGGCATGGTGCTGATTAGATTTGGGGATCAATCGTCCAGCAGGTGGCGCTGTGATCGCAAAATTTCGTATTTTTCACCGTATCTCACAAACCGATGAATGAAATTGAACCAAACTTGGTATATAGTTGGACCCTGACATGGAATGGTGCTGATTAGATTTTGGGATCAATCGCCCAGCAGATGGCGCTGTGATCGCATTTTATGTAAACTTTTAACATGGCAGTATAGGACAAAATTTCGTATAAATGTACATAATGAGCGTTATTTTAAACTTGTAATTGTAAAATTAATATGAATTATTGATAATAGTAGTATTTAACTACGAAAAAAATTTTGTGCATGGGGGGGCACTGGTTCCCCCCCCCCAAATTTTCAAGATGGGTATCTTTCGAAAGATCTCGTCAATACCTTTAAAACGAATGGTTGAACTATAAATCTGTGATAATTTAAAACAAAGTTATCGATTTTTTTTTTACTTTTAACAAAAAAAAAAAAAAAAAATTTCTAATAATATTACTGGTTGAATATGTATTACTTTTAACAAAGAAAAAAATAGTATTTCTTTTTTTTTTTTTTAAATATTGTTACTGATTGAATATGTATATAGGAAAATACAGAAGAAAGTCTTGTGGTGGCCACAACATACTAGTTTTTAAAGGTGTAAAATTTTGTGAAGGGTCCTTTTTTAAGATATAAAATTATGTGAAGGGCCCTATAATGGATCCAGTTTTACCTCTGGACAACGCCTGATATACATATCTCATTATATCTTGGAGACTTTTCATGATACAATGCAATATTTTGTACATTCTTTATTAGTGTATAAGGTACTTTTTATTCACTGGAAACTTCTTGTTTGGGGGCTTTATATATATATATATATATATAAATTGATCTTAAAAATTATATCTTTTATACAACTTTGTTATGTATGTCTAAGATCAAAAATTAAGAATTTAAAGCCAATATTTCTTTGCACACACTATGTACACAATAATTAATTTGGTAAACATACACAAATTTCATGAGAAATTCCATTTTTAATAACTGCATGAAAAAAATTTTACTCATCTGATTTCATTAAGTATCACCACAAAGATTCCTTAGATATTTTTGAACAAAAAAGATGAAATGACAATAAAATTGAAAACATTTTTGAAAAACAATAATTAAACTATGAAATACCATTCTTGCACCTACTATTATATAAATACATGTAAATCAAAAAACAGACTAAAACGTATTTTACTAAATATTCATTGTAAAATTTGTAAGTTTTTATGTATATTTCCAATAATTATACATATACTGTTTAAATATATATATATATAAACACATACAGAAAGAATTGAGACATCTCATCATTATATTAAATTTTGCAACTCATAAATTACATGCAAACAACTGTTAGTAATAACCATTTGAAGAGTTAATACCTAGAAAAACTTTTTGCATTAAAAATAAAATTAATGAAATAAATACTTGTTACAAATAATTCAAAATAAGAAAAATTTTCACATGTTCATTACATAACACAGATAACTTTGATGGCTTCCACGAATTCCTCTTGACGGCTAATACCCATTTTTACAATAATTTAGGGTTATTTAAAGGAAACCTGCAACAATAAAGATAAAAATGTAAATGATATTTAATATTTGACAACTTTGGTTAACGGATCAAAAATTATTAATACATTCTGACTTTAATTTAGAAATTTATTTATCAACCATGAAATTTCATTTCAGAAAATTTTGGAGTGGAAGGCTGATTTTTTATACCAACTATGTGAAAAATACCAGAGCCGGGAATCGAACCCGGAAGGCCCGGGTTCGATTCCTGGCTCTGGTATTTTTCACATAGTTGGTATAAAAAATCAGCCTTCCACTCCAAAATTTTCTGAAATGACATTCTGACTTTTCGAAATGAAAATACCTTTCAACAATTATGATAGCTAAAGAACTGTTGTAATGAAATATTATTAGATCCATTATTCATTCTTTTTATTATAGTTTTAATTTATAATCTTAAATTTTTACCAATTCTTTTGTTAATTTATGTATGAAAATAATTTAAATTAATGTATTTTGCTCCGAATTTTCACCCTGCCCTTCCCCCAAAAAAGTATATACATACATGAATCATATACTCACAAACATATATGCACATATGCATACGTACAGTCATAAAATAATAATAATTTCTTTCCCCGACTAATTTTGCTGTAAATTATCGTAAAAACTAGCAGCTCATGCCTAATGATTGGTAATAACATTTAGTTTTTAATGCAATTGCTAAATTTGGTTTAGGGTGTCATCTCCTTATATTATTAAAATCTGTGCGCATTTGTCTGTGAGAAATGCCTTGTGACCGCTAAAGCTCCGGCGCTAATGGTCGCAGCGCCTCAAAACTAGTGTCGACAGATGCAGAATTTCTTCATCTCGACATCGCGATAATTCGCTAAGCGATGCGACCCTAATTAGCAGAGATCTTAATTAAAACATCGACCCTTGTCTTCCGAAAAATTACCCAGAATTCATGATTAAATGCTTAAAAAGCGACATTTTTACGGAAAAAGTGGAAAATTGTTAGGATTTTTAATATTTTTTGCCATGCTGTTTCAAAGGAAAAATTTTAAGTTTAATCACTTTTTCTTTAGCTTAATTGTTTAAAAAAAAAAAAAACTTGCTGTGTTAAATAGCCTTTAACTTTGCTAATTATAAATGAACGTTTAGAATTTCATTAATTGTTTACTTAAATATAGTTATAAATTAATTTATCTAATCTTTACTTACAGTTTTCCAGCTTGTTTACTTGAACAGCTGGTTTGTTTTACAGTTTATCTTTAAGTCATTAAAACTTTCTACTAGCACTAATAAATATAGAGACATCGTTTGTTTACGTTCCTCCGGCATTTCGACCGGGAGTTTTTTTGCTTATCGCTACTTCCGTATGTCTGCCGGAAGTAGGTCGTTGACCGATGCGTTTGACGTCACTGTCAATCATCGGGCTCTCCCGTGTTTTGACTATCGTGGTAGACGCTGATTTGTTATGACGTTTACTGTCTGCCGTTGGAAGTATCTTTTGATCGGTATAAAAGCAGTAGTGAACATTTGTTTGCTCTCTTGTCTCTTGCATCTCTTTAGAGATGGTTTAGTGCTGTTAAAGCAGTTTTTATTTTGAAACGCCGAGTTGGCAATTTCTTTTTTTCACGCTGGTCGTGAATTAATATGTAGTTTTTATAAAAGATGCTTTTCAATTTTTGCTGCCCTGGTTTCCTGGAGTTATCTGATTAAGTATTGTTTAAAATTATTTTGAATTAGTGCTAGTGTTAGAACGATATAATGTTACAAATTGACATTTAAACATCGTTTTTTTAAGTTTGAAAATGTCATGTCTTTGTTTATTTAAGTTGCCTAGCAATATATATATATTCCTAAATGTTAAATCCTTTATTCTCATGTTGCTTATTATCTAAACTCTAACCTTTTGTTACGTTTTTGAGTTCAAATAAATGTGTTTGTTGTTAAAATATGATTCTGTTTTAATTGCTAAATCATTTTAATCAAACAGTATTCTTTAAAACAACAAAAATCTGGCTTCCACTTATGCAATTAATATATCTGCTACTAAATTTAAAATGGAATTTAAATTTTTCCAACAAAAATAAATTAGAAATATCAGTCGTATCGTTACAAATAAGGTATCAAATGAAAAGTCCGATTTTTCTGAATCCGACAGTTTAAATAACTTATCGATAGGACAATTAGATTTTTTTGAATTAACTAAAGTATGAAAAAAAAAGGTGGCAACAAATCACAAGAGTTTTATTAATTTCCTTCTAGTTGGATTTCGGTTACCATGGCGCCGGGCGAAAGAATAAATAGATTTTACTTCCTGCTTTACTGATTTTGTACTGGAATCAAAAATTGCAAATTTCTAAATGCTTCAATTTTCTTAAAAATTATTTCAAACATGCTACACACTTTTAACATCACAAGACAAAGTTGCAGTTAAAATTTCACCGGGTTTCAAGATTAAATAAAAAATGTACAATTTAATTGCAAATTCTAATATGCGTATTTCAAATTCTAACTATGATTAAATTATTTTTAATACATCATTCGAAAGATATTTTAAAGTACTTTTATATTACGAAAGTGGGATTCAAGATTTCGCTTCATTTACACGTTTTGAGGTCTCCTAAATCGGTTTTCTTTTGTATCTCAGCTACTAATTAAAATAATTTCATAAGTAATACATCATTTGCTTGCTTTGTTGATTTGGAATCGAATAGTAGATTACAGAAATTTCTACCGCCAGATGGCGCTGTAATATTTTAAAATTTCAATATTTCAATTTCTAATTATGATTAAATTATTTTTAATACATCATTCGAAAGATATTTTAAAGTTCTTTTATATTATCGAAAGTTTTAACCAAATTTGCACGTTTTGAGGTGTCCTGATTAGGTTTTCTTTTGCATCTCAGCTAATTCAGTTAGACCGTTCAAAATTGGTATATGTAGGTTAATTAGGAAGGGCTGAAAGGGTGGGGAAGATATAGGCGTGCACGGGACAGCGCTGCCGAAGGCAGTGGGGACCCGGTCCGACTTTTTAACCGATGAGAAATGATTTTTTTTTTCATTTTCTTTTCTTAAGAATAAAAATTTGATTTGAGAAGGAATATGTGCGCGTAGCGCGCGTATACCTTCACACGTGCGCGGGCAGCGCGCATGGGTCTGCACTGCCGAACGCAGTGGGGACACGGTGTGAGTTTTTACCTGATCAGAAATGATTTTTTTAGGAGGCACGAAGGACCAGGGAAGGAATACGAGCGCAGCGCGTGTATTCCTTATTGGAAAATAAAGTTCAATTTGAACATTGCAGTGGTCTGAGTGTGTGGAAGACTTCAAAAACAACACAGATTTAAAAAACGAACTTCTTTTAATTAATCATAATTAAAGTTACATTAAAATAAAACTATCTTCATATCCAGCAAACTCTGCTGTAAAAAGAAACACAACTAAACAACAACAAAAAAAAAAAAACAAAGTGCCAACCAGTTGACAGGCAAGAGAGAGACTTGCTCAAAACATTCTACATTTATATTCTTTACCTGTAAACAATTTACATTTTGACTGATGCCAATAAAAAAAAAACATTTACAAAAAAAATTCATTCCAGTTGTCTCCACTCTCACAAAACAGATCAGTCCTGTAGCAGTGATCACTGTGATTTAGTCACTTTACAATATATATATTGTTTACATTTTGAAATTCACTTGCAGTTGCTCTGGAGCAGTGAAAACAAGGCCTGTGCCATATTTTTAGATACTATTGAGTATGTTTAACTCTTATTATATTAAACATATAAAAGTATTCCATTAACATTACTTTATATAAATGAAAAACTAAAAGTTAGTTTAAACAAATATGGCTCCCAAGAAATGCTCCCCTTTTTCAATGCTCCCCAGCAACAGCGAAACTACAAAACAAATACTAAAAACAAACTCATTTCAATACAAAAAAATTTTAACTTTGGCAAAAAGAAAACTGTCAATCTAGTCAGTGCAGGGTCAGAAGCGGTTCTCAAGAACTTACTGGCCATGCAATGACCAAAAATGACAAAAGTGTATTTAATCTAAGTCTGAAAAATTCTCCTACAAAAATTCATTAAGTATTCCTTAACTAAAGGTTTTGTAAAAATATCTGCTAAATTTAATTTGCTTCTTACATATTTTAATTCAAAAAAATTATCGGAAACCAAATTTCTCAAAAAATGATATTTAATGTGTATATGTTTAGTACGACTATTTTCAAAAGGTGAATTTGAAAAAGATATTGCTGCTTGATTATCACAATATAATAATAGACATTTTTCTAAGTTTAAATTTAAGTTATTATCTAATAAAACATTTTTTAACCATACTAATTCCTTTGCTGCTTCAGTTAAACTAACATATTCAGCTTCCATTGTGGACAAGCTGACACACTGTTGTTTAAAAGTTTTCCAAGATATGGGAGTTTCATCTAAAAAAACTATATAGCCTCCCATTGAAACTCTATCATCTCTATTACTGGCAAAATCAGAATCTGAAAAACAGCTTAAACTTAACTCTTTAATTTTTGATAATTCTAATTTATAATTCCGTGTCTTTTTAAGATAGCCTAACAACTTTAACAAATTATGCCAATGTTTCATTCCAGGATTTGATTGGAACTGGGAAAGTAAGTTTACTGCATACATAATATCTGGTCTCGTTCGACCAGCGATAAACGATAAACAGCCTATTAAATTTCTATAGGGAATTTGCTGCATTTCATCAGCTTCTGCTTTATTACATGGAGAATCTAATTTAGACAAAATTTCTCCCCTAGATATTGGTAAAGAGCTTATGGGAAACTTGTATTTTTCATACAATTTACAGACTTTATCAATATATGAATTTTGATGAATAAAAAGTTTATCACCAATCTCTTCAAACTCAATACCCAAAAGTTTTTTAGTCCTCCCCAAAATTTTAAGATCAAAATGTTTTTGCAGCAAACCAACTCCAAGTTCCAAATCATTTTCTGTTTTTCCAAAAATTACTAAATCATCTACATACAATAATAAAACAATATTACATTGGAAGACATAAACACAATTGCACCAATTTTATTTCTGAAAATTCAATTTTATTAAGGCATTGTCCATTTCCTGATACCACTGGCGACTGCTCTGATGAAGCCCATATAGAGCCCTCTTCAACTTGCAAACTTTATCTTTATCCTGAACAAAACCCTCTGGTTGCTTCATATAAATAACTTCATTTAGATTTGCATACAAATATGCATTTTTAATATCTACCTGTACATTATACCATTTAAAAAAACATAGAAAAATAGAAAAAAACAATCTTATTATAGAAAAATTAACAACTGGACTAAAAACTTCTTCATAACTTTCCCCTTTTATTTGGTCAAAACCTTGTGCTACTAAACAAGCTTTATATCTAATTACTTCATTTTTCTCATTCCTTTTAAGGGTATAAACCCACCTGTTACCTAAAATTTTTACATCATTTGGTGGTTCGACAAGTTCCCAAACATTGCGGTCATATATGACCTGCATTTCTTGTTTCATTGCCTCTTCCCACTTAAACGATTCAGGTGAGTTTATTGCCTCTCTAAAGGATTTAGGAATTTTTATTTCTACCAAATTTGCTTCGTTTAATTCAAAATCTGAAATTTTTCCCTGTATTAAATTCTTTCCCGAGAAATCAAACATTTTTTCATCACATTTAATTTTATTTTTTTCACAAAAATTTTTAACTTCATTTAAAGATCTTAAACGCGTTTTACTTCCCTCAATTCCATAATAAATATCTGTTCTATTACCAGTTGTTCTAGGTACCGCTTTTCTTACCCAAGAGATAGATGAGCAATCTGCTAAACCTGATCCCTCATGACATTCAGTTTCATCTGTCTGTGACTCTAAACTTTTAGTCAAGTCATCCAATACAGGACTAATGTCTTCATTGTCAAAATAGTCTGGTACAGAAAAAGAAAAATTAGGACATTTAATTACCTTTTGATTATTTATTACATCTATTGCTCTTTTAGTTTCATTAAATCTTACATTAATAGTCTCTATTAGTTTCTGTTCGTCTATTAACCATATTCTATACCCTTTTGTTCTTTGAGCATAACCTAACATAATCCCCAGTTTGGCTCGCATATCAAGCTTTTTCCTGGTTTGTTTAGGCACACCCACATAAGCTAAACATCCAAAAGGTTTCAAGTGTGAAACTGAAGGTTTTCTTCCCATATAAAGTTCAAAAGGAGTCTTATTGTTTTTATGGCATAATCTATTCCAGACATAAGTAAAGCATTTAAGGGCTTCTCCCCAAAATTTCTGTGAAACTCCACTAGCATTTAATAAAGCTTTAACTCCATCAAGAGCAGTCAAATTAAACCGTTCACTGACCCCGTTCATCTCAGGACTATATGGATTAGTTTTTTCATGTGTAATCCCCTGTTTCTCAAGGAAATTTTCAAATTCTTTATTACAGAATTCCATCCCATTATCAGTTCTAATTGACACAATCTTTCGATTAAGCAACCTTTCTGCCCGCCTGGAAAATGTAAGAAAAGTCTCAAATACATCAGACTTATTTCTCATAATATAAATGGTTACTTTACGAGAGAAATCATCTGTTATTGTCAAAAAGAACCTATTTCCACCCTGAGACAACACTGGCAAAGGGCCACAAACATCAAGATGCAACAATTCTAAAGGAACTTTAGAACGTATTTCACCAATTGATTTAAAAGATACACGTTTAGATTTAGCTAACTTACATGGTATACAATCTTCTGATGTTCTATTTAAACTAGGAAGTCCTTTAACACTATTGTTTTTACTTGTATCTATAATATAATTATCATTAATATGGCAAAATCTATCATGCCACAAGCTAATATTTTGTGACATTTCAACTTGATTTGCACCAAGATCACTTGGACTGTGCATTTCATTCTCTTTCAATACATATTTAAATGGCTTAAAAAAATATAAATCATTTTTTCTAACTGCATAGAACAGCTCATTGCAATTTTTATCATAAACATTAATTATACCTTTACTTCCAACAAAATTAATTCCTTGTTTTTCTAATTTAACTCCAGACAAAAGATTTCTTCTTAACTGTGGGTTATACAAAACATTTTTTAAAGTTACTTTATTTAAATTATTTTTACATTTGACTAAAAATTCAATAGTTCCCTTTCCCTGAATTGAACTTCCTTTCTCTTCAACAGCTAACGACATCTGCACATTTTCTACTGGTTCAAAATCTAAATATAACCTTTTATTCTTACAGAAGTGTGCAGTCGCAGCAGTGTCGAACACCCAAGCTATACTATCACCGTTTACAACTGAGGAATTTGCCTCAGGAGAAAGCTCAGTCAAACTACATTCAGAGAAAGAAAAGTTATATTTATCTATTTCAACATTATTAACTTCAGAAAATTTATTGGAATGAGCAGTTCTATTTACACAATTAGATTTCTAATGGCCATACTGACCACATTTAAAACAAGGACCAATAACTTTCTTTTTCAAAAAAACACCTCCAAATTTAGAAACATTAGATTCATTTTTATAATTTTTTGCATTAGTTACATTTTTACAATCACCAGTATAAGAATCTTTAAATTTACTAGATTTTTTTGAACCACTAGAACAATTACTATTTTTAACATTAGTACGACCATAATTATTGAAATTTGATTTTTTGACATAACATGAATTACCTGATTTTACAGTTTCACAACTAAAGACTTCTCCAACATTTAATCCACCAGCAGAAATCTTCAAACGATTCTCTTCTAACAATAGCTCATTTTCTATCTTGTCTGGCACAAATTCTTTATCTGACCATCTGTAGATTGACTGTACTATAGCTTGAAACTGTTCAGGCAAACTTCTTATCATCTGATATCCTATGTATAGTGTCTGCAACTCATGACCAGCTTCACGCAATTTTTCTGCAGCTTTTTTTACTCTACATAAAAAAAGTCCCAAATTTTCACCTTGTTGACATCTTGTACTAAAGAAATCATCCAATAGTTGAATTATTCTTGCACGTGTGGAAGGCTCAAAAATGCTTGTTAAGAATATTCCAAGCTTTAGCTCCATCAGTTGTACACGAAATTAATGGTTTAAATTCAGTACTCAATGACTGGTATATCAAAGTAAAGGCTCTGTCTTTTCTTAACTGTAAGTCACTTCTTTCCTTCCATGTCAACTGTTCAGAAACTGGAAGCACGGCTTTTGCAGCTGTAGCACCTTTATCTGAAGTGGGATCCTCTTCATGTGTAAGTACAACTCCTTTATCAGATGTGGCACCTTTGCTCTGAATAGGTTCCGCAAGTTCAGGTTCCTCTATAAAACACCAGGCTCCATGATGCATTAAAAGAACTTTCATTCCTACTTTCCATATTTCCCAATTGCCAGCAGTCAACAGAAATGGAGTTTCAGAATTCATCTTCTTTTAATTCCAGTTTTCACTATTCAAATAGAAGTAGAGAACTTTCCAAAAACAAAAGTCCACTCTAAAAATAGTCCTTGAAAAAACACAGGTACATAGCCAACAGAAATACATCTTCACTTCCACCACATAAGCCTAATTAGGTTAGAGGGGCCTGGGCCCATAACCACTATTGGAAAATAAAGTTCAATTTGAACATTGCAGTGGTCTGAGTGTGTGGAAGACTTCAAAAACAACACAGATTTAAAAAACGAACTTATTTTAATTAATCATAATTAAAGTTACATTAAAATAAAACTATCTTCATATCCAGCAAACTCTGCTGTAAAAAGAAACATAACTAAACAACAAAAAAAAACAAAGTGCCAACCAGTTGACAGGCAAGAGAGAGACTTGCTCAAAACATTCTACATTTATATTCTTTACCTGTAAACAATTTACATTTTGACTGATGCCAATAAGAAAAAAACATTTACAAAAAAAATTCATTCCAGTTGTCTCCACTCTCACAAAACAGATCAGTCCTGTAGCAGTGATCACTGTGATTTAGTCACTTTACAATATATATATTGTTTACATTTTGAAATTCACTTGCAGTTGCTCTGGAGCAGTGAAAACAAGGCCTGTGCCATATTTTTAGATACTATTGAGTATGTTAACTCTTATTATATTAAACATATAAAAGTATTTCATTAACATTACTTTATATAAATGAAAAACTTAAAGTTAGTTTAAACAAATATGGCTCCCAAGATTCCTTAACTTGAGCGTGCGCAGCGCGTACGGGACTGCGCTGCCGTATGCAGTGAGGACCCGGTCCGACTTTGTTCCCGATGAGAAATGATTTTAAATATTTGAAAAGCTTTAGAAGGACGAATTAACTTTAATAAACTTTAAATACCTTTAACAATCCTTCAACTTTAGCAGCTTTAATTATTATATATTTCGACTTGCACTCGCAGTCATCCTCAGATGTTGGCATAGCAAACAAAATTGAAAACAAAGGTTCCAAACATAATATACACATACCCATTAAACCAGGGCCCGAAATTTCAACTAAGACTACACTCGCCAAAAAAAAGTTTTACTCGCCACAAAATAAAGTTGTCATTTTTTTTTTTTTTTCCTTTTTGCGCATTTTGTTTGTTCGTTTCTTTTTTTTTTTTTTTTTTCTAACTATTTGAAATGCTTTTACAAATATGCTTAAAATTATGTATATTAAAAGTGTGTCGTTTATCATCATGTCTCATAATCATTTATAATTAAAAATCATTATAATGTATTGTATTTGAGATTTGAAATCCTGTGAAAATCTTTTTATTACAAAAGATTAAGCTTCCTTATTTACCTATTTATTTATTTAACTTTTTACATCAGAAATGTCTTTTTCGTCCATTTTATTTTTGTAATCAGACGGAATGTCGATGTGTATAACTTGTTCATTCTTGTCATTTGAAATAGCCACTTCGGAATATTTTTTTCGATAAAATCGTTGCTTACATGCCTACAAATAATTATAAGCGCAAATCCTTGGAGTTTCAGTAAAACACTGAAAATGTGAACTGATTTTCGACCATTATTCAGCAAAATAAACATAGGCAGTATCTTTAAAAGGGCTCGGGTTCATTTTCATGCGCCAGTATCGCATAGGCAAACTTTCACATTTTTCTTACCTCGGATAGTGAGCGACGGGCAAAGAGGTTCTCTGCTCGTCAAGTCTCACTCTGCTTGGAGAAATCACAATGGGAGAAACGAAACTGCCGAAGAGATTAAAACTTTTATGCATGCACTAAACATTTTTCCTTTCCCAGGCTGGGATTAAATATGAGGTTATAAGATGGCAAGATTTTGCCATATTTAAATCTCTAAAAAGAATGTTTTCTGTAACTGTATAGTGTAAGAATTCTATCTATAACTACACCAAATTTTTACTCGCCACAGTGAAAATTCCACTCGCCAATGGCGAGCTGGCGAGCGGAAATTTCGCGCCCTGCATTAAACCCAATAGGAACATCATTCAAAGAATCCGAAACGAAAAAGACCTTATTGACCCTAAACAAACATCGGGAATATACAAAATTACATTCGATCTAGAAAATAACAATAAACCTGCAACCTACATCGGAATGACGAAGAGAAAAATTAAGGACAGAGAAATAGAACATATTAACGATCTAAAATACAATAGAAGCTCCACCGCCTTATCACGCACACATAAAACTAACCCTATAATAACTAATACCCTAAAAACCGTTAAAATAGCACCTTACAACTCACACAACTACGCCATGAAACTCGAAGCTTTAGAGATATTAACCTCTAACACGGCAGTAAATGAGAGAGAGCATAGCATCATAACTAAAGACTGGCAACAGGTGATAAAGACGTACCGACGGAAAAATGACGTAAGCAAGAAGGAGAGTGATGTGGAGGGGGATGAAGACATGTTTCAGTAGTGCAGCAAAGACAACATCTGAGGATGACTGCGAGTGCAAGTCGAAATATATAATAATTAAAGCTGCTAAAGTTGAAGGATTGTTAAAGGTGTTTAAAGTTTATTAAAGAGAAATGATTTTTTAAGTTTTCTTTTCTTAAGAAAAAAAATTTTTTTCGAGAAGGAATATGTGCGCGCAGCGCACGTATACTCTGTTAGCAAATTTGAAAAAAACAAATTTTGCTCAAGAATAGTTTGCAGAGCAAATAGAATACACAGTAAAAGCTACTGAAAAATTGACAGCTAAAGTGTTCAAAAGTAATATAACTTTGTCATGAAATAAAGAGAACAGTTTTAAAAACTAACAACTTTTATTAAATTCCATAATCTCAACAACTTGTGAACAATTTCAACAATATTATTAAATTCAACAGATAGTAAACAATATTAACATTAACTTAATTATATCTTATATATTTATCCTTAGGCAACCAGAATAAAGATTAGCCAGCAATCCTTATAAAACTTCAAATATCAAAAAACCTTCAACAATCATTTAAACTTTAGCAAAACTTAACCTTAACATATGTAAATTTAATTTCAAAAACTTAACAACAAACCATCCAACTGCTATAAATCTATTTAACTTCAACTTTAAATAAATTATGTGAAACTTAACAAATACCAACATTTCTAATCTATCTGAAACTTAATAGAACAACAGTCCATCTTAGATTATTTCAAACTTAATAGAACATCAATTAATATCGATTCAACTTTTAATAGACTATATATATAAACGTTAAACACAACGACATAACCAACGGCGATATAATTTAAAGGTATTAACAACAACAAAAACTCAACAAGTTTCATAATCAACGGCAATATAATTTAAAGATATTAACTACAACAAAATTCAACAAGTTTCAACAGTAACGTACCTTTCAAACGTAACAATTTACCAGGAAAAAACAATGTCGGCCTAACGGCTGACAAACAGCATTATACCACAATTGACTATGGAAAAACTACTCACGTAAACATACGACGATAACTGCCGATTCAAAAAACATCACCAGAGCCCAGACGAGAAGAAGTAATGGAGAAGCAATAAACATTCCTTAATTCAACAGTGTCACGGCATTTTTAAACTTATAACACCCACAAATATACTAAGAGCCATCGACTATTACCATGCTGCATTCAAAACAAAAAAAAACAGGGAAACTGATGCAATGAGAAGTTCACCTCCTTGTCTATAAATAGAGCCCGGCGGATCTCAACACCTGGCCAATGAAAACTCGCGGTAACAGCCGAACGCCACGCCATCTATTAGCGGCGATGGATACTACTCCAGATAGACAAGTAAAGCTTGCAAGTGTTGCGTGGATGCCGGTAACTACGAACTTCTGTTGATCGTGCTCTCCTGGAGAAATGTAAACAATACCTCCGAAAAAAAAAAAATAAGCTCTGTATTAAAGGTGAGTAATAGGGCTTTAAACATTAATTATAGTATGATTACCCAATTTTATGCATAATAAAAAGACAATTTTTCCACATGTAAACAATGCTTTTCATGCAACAGCCTAAAATTTATTTTGCTATGTTAATCAAGCCTAACACTTTATTTTACTATTTTTGCTTGACAATTTCTTTATATAAAAATTATAAAACTATCCAAAAAAAACAACATGGAAATAATTTGACATCATACTCTCACACGTGCGCGCAGCGCACATGGGTCTGCGCTGCCGAAGGCAGTGGGGACCCGGTGTGAGTTTTTACCCGATCAGAATTTTTTTTGAGGGGGGGGGCACGAAGGGTCAGGGAAGGAATACGCGCGCGCAGCGCGCAAGGGGCAGCGCTGCTGAAGGCAGTGGGGACCCGGGCTGACTTTTTTACCCAATCAGAAATGATTTTTTTTTTTAAATTTCTTTTCTTGACACTAAAAGTTACTGTTAGTGGATTCATTAATTTTAGTGATTCATTTGAAAATACTGACCCGCTAGCGGGCGAAGCTCGCTAGTCTACATATTAAAACTTGCTTTTTTTCCTTTTTTTTTTCGGAATAGTAACACCCATTTTTGACTACATATTCGAATTTCTGAGGTCAAGGCAGTTCAGAAAAAGGTATAGTTTATATTCTTTATATCATGTCTTCATAGAGTTACAAGCAAAAATTGGTCGGAAGTAAATGTCTATACATAAAAAAAAAAAAAAAAAAAAAAAAAAAAAATAAGATAGCACACAGAAAAGTATTATACCAATTCAGATAATAATCGGAAAAGAAGTATAACAATTTTAAGTATAAAATAAAGTAAAGTAATGCTAATTAAGAAATGATGTATACCTGGAAACTTACTTGAATAACTATTTTAAATCATACGCATGCAAAGCAATATATGACACAAATGATAACAAGTGACAGCCATCTAAGAGCAATAAAAATTGAAATATCACTGTAAATCGAAAAATGATAGGAATGAACTGTAAATTTAGAAACCCATATTTTTTATGATGCTGATTCTATTTGTGCAAAAATTAATGTAGGTCATAATTCTGAATTTTTTAATAATTTTCATAAATAACTCACTCTTAAAACACTAACAAGAATAAAATCATAAGTATTCAATGGAAGTTCAAACGAGGTCATATCTTCCCTAAAAAAAATAAATCACTTTTCAATGATTCGATTTCTCAATCTATTTTGTCTTCCTCCTACCTCCTTTCATTTCAGATATTGAAAATTTTAAACTAGAGAAGTACGTAAGTTTAAAAAAAAAAAATTTTTTTTTCAAATAATACCTATTTATTTATTTATTTATTTTATTGTTAGAAATACACACATATATAATTTTTTATTTATTGAATTAATACAATATAGAGCACTATTCCTTAGTTTAATTTCCCGACCATATCATTTGTGTTTTTATGCTTTTATGCACACACACACACACACATATATATATATATCATATCATAGTGTATGAATCCGGTGTATAACGACGACAACTCATGAGTGTCCACTGAGTTCATCATGTCCAGTGGCCACTTCTAAAAATTTTAAGTCTTGACCTCTACTTAAAACATTACATTCTTCTGTTTTTGTAAACTGAAAGAAAAATATGGACTATAACATTTGTTGATTGAAAATTGTACTTCACACTTTCTGCAATTAGCTCGATCGTTCATTTCCTGATTTTATTACACAGGATGCAAAAATGTAAGTGGATGTCTAACCCACACAATTGTATTTAGTAAACATGCAAAAATGGATTTTTATCTAAAATTAAAAAATACCTCTTAATTTCTTCACAATGAGCTTTTAAAATGATTCCACTTCTTTCCAACTCATCTTTTCCTTTGGTTATTAATGTTTTTGTAAGGCAAAGGGTTGGCAATGCAGAGGATTTCAAACTAGGTCTCTGACATTTTTCAGCTGAAAAGGATTATTACAAAAATTAGTTTATTAATTTATAGTTTTTTTTTTTTTTTTTTTTAAAGTAATGTTCAGAATATATTCTAGGTAAAACAGCATTATACATTAAAGTATAACCAATAATAATATAAAAAAAATTACATCCCAGAGTGGTAGCGTTTGTTTACATATTTCTCCCAGTGTAAACATAGCTACCGTACCTCATTACAAAGTTAACCAAAAATAAATAACAAAATGGAAAGAATATGTTACAACAATAAATAAATGTTTCGCTTGTATAGAAATATTAATAATGACTCAATATTTTACTTTAATTAATCAAAATTCATTATTTTACCTCTTTAAGGAAGCAAAATTAAAACTTATTCAATCTATGAAAAGTGCATGTGGGTCTAGGTACAACTTAAAACAATTATGCAATGAATTTGAAAATTAAAAACAAAATAATTCATTTTTGATTAACTTTTTTGTGGCAGAAAACAGCAGTTTGCAGTTATTAACATCACATGATAAATCGCCAGACCGAAGGGAAACAGTTCGAAGATGAAGCAAGCCACCCACTGAGGATCAGGGGGAGCTCCCTTGAAAGGACTTTGGGAAAACAACAGAAGCTTAAGTAAGGCTCCTTATTTTTATAATGTTATAAGTTAACTATTTTGTTGAATAAATGTATTCAACAAATATTCAAGAAA
The DNA here is from genome assembly GCA_963930645.1 of Salticus scenicus. Classification (NCBI taxonomy): domain Eukaryota; kingdom Metazoa; phylum Arthropoda; class Arachnida; order Araneae; family Salticidae; genus Salticus; species Salticus scenicus. Next base: position 2,417,916 of record CAWVNO010002982.1, on the reverse strand, counting down.
AATATTCAAAGACCTTAAATTTTCACTTTTGTTTATTTAATGACTTGCCTTACTTTATTTATACAACTGTTAGTTACTTAATGTTCAAATAGATAAGTAAATATTAATAGTCAATTAGAGTCACTCCAGATATTTTTAGTACATGACCAAGATAGTGATCCTATATACTTACCTACCAACACAATTGTTTTTAAGAGAGACCACCTGTGGCCGAGCAGTTTTGAACTCAAAGTTGGTAGATGCAAGGTGCCGGTTTCGATCCCAGGTCGTGCTCATCGACCTAGCCGTTGGGAGTTTTTTATTGTTTCCTCCAAAACTCACATAAATATGGGCTAGGACCCCTTAGAAAGACCCCCACGGAGGGCATTCCCCCTACAGGCCTAGAACACTTATGGAGTCAATTGGCTTTAAATCCTACAACCAGCCAACCAACTGTTTTGGAGTACAATAGAAACTAGTACTCTGTGGCCATTACAGAACTTCCTTCTGTATTATTATAATATACATCAATTGAACATAAAGCTGTAATAGAAGATCGTAACAACAAAAATGTACAGATTTTTCATAAAAATCCACTTTTATTTAACTAACATGTGGATATTTTTGCTTAAGTTATTGGTACAAAATTTTTGGTTCAATTTGCAGCAATAGGTATACCACATTTCTGGTGACGTGTACCAAAAGAAAAATAACACACCATAATTGCGAACTATGGTGGGGAAAAAATCAGGAGATTTTGCATAATTTTAAGAGAGGATAAGGGATATTCATTATTTATGTAAAGAAAAAATATCAATTTTATTCAATGCTTGTTATTTATTTTTGAAATATGAAGGAAACATTTTTAAATGAAATTACAAAGATGAGAAAATAAAATCTGCATAATCTTAAAGCTGTTACTTTTTTTTTTTTTCCTTTTCTTTTTTTAATCATTAAATCCAAATTTTAAAGCATTTTGTTTTCACCATTTATAATTTTTAACCAACTATTTTAAGCATAAATTTCAATAATAGACAAAAACAAAAATTTGTATTTCAACAATGAAACACACACACACACACAGAAAGTAATTTTATCAATTTTTGGCAAAACAATCATATTCTTGAGAATAAATTTTGAAAAAAGTGCTAAAATTAGTAAATTAATGCTGAAAGATTCATATATGTCTGAAATTGATGAAAAAAAAAAAAAAAAAATCATCTCATCAGATAGCTGTTGCTGTGACCCCCCCCCCCCCCCAAAAAAAAATAATAATAATAATAATTAAATTATACTATATTTTAGCAATCACGAAACAGTATTTTGGGAAACTGCTGTGAAAGAAAAAAGCTATGTACTTCAACAGTTTGCCTGATTACACACTACTTAAAAAAAAAAAAAAAAGGTAGTGAAATGATACTGTAATTCAAACCCAAAGAATAAAAATTTTGATGATTTTAGATGAGATAGTCACATATCTCAGGAACGAACTTGGACAAAAGAACAAAGCCATAGGGATTGTTTGTTGTATATCAGTATACTACTGGTAGTAAAAAATATAAGAACAGTTTAGAACCATCCACTACTCCTCCTTCACTATAATTTATGGTCACAATTTCGCATTAGATTTACATTTATTTCAAAAACTGATGACTTTTAAAGAAAATGATTTCTACAGAGAAGTGGAAACTAAGAAACTTACAGTGTAGCAGTTGGAATACGGTCCTAGATAACGCACACAGGATTATAATTTTTGTTTTGAAATTAAAACAAAATACTAGCATAACACTACCAATAAATGTGTTGCGAATTAAATTATTCAGAATTTGCAAAAACTTATTTTTAACTGAAATTTTGCAAGATTTTCGAATATATAAAACAAACAGGGGAAATATACATTAAAACATAAAAACAGGTGATATAGTTAAACTAGTATGTTGTGGCCACCACAAGACTTTCTTCTATGTTTTCCTATACAAATTCACGCAGTAACAATATTTAAAATATATATATATATATATATATATACGATTTTTTTTCAAAGTTTTTTTTTTTCTTAAAAGTAAAAAAAATCGATAACTTTGTTTTAAATTACCACATATTTATAGTTCAACCATTCGTTTTAACGTATTGACGAGACCTTTCGAAAGATACCGACCTTGAAAATTTACACCCCCCCACTGGGAGGGGGGTACTTCCCCCTAGGGGGGGAAGCGATGCCCCAAATTTTTTTCCTAATTAACTACTACTATTATCAATAATTCATATTAATTTCACAATCACAGGTTAAGAATAACTCTCATTATGTACATTTATACGAAATTTTTTCCTATACTGCCATGTTAAAAATTTAGAAAAAATACGATCACAGCGCCACCTGTTGAACGATTGATCCCCAAATCTAATCAGCCTCAGTTTATGTCAGGGGCCAACTAAATACCAAGTCTGGTTAAATTTCGTTAAAAAAAAAAAAAAAAAAAAACGATTTTTGTTTCTTTTTTTCGTTAAAAGTAAAAAAAATCGATAACTTTGTTTTAAATTATCACAGATTTATAGTTCAACCATTCGTTTTAAAGGTATTGACGAGACCTTTCGAAAGATACCCATCTTGAAAATTTACTCCCCTCGAGGGGGGACTTCCCCCCCAGGGGGTGTGACGAGGCTGCTACGCATACAAAATTTATTTCCCAGTTGACTATCTTTATTATAAATAATTCTTGTCAATTTCATAATGATTACTAAAAAATAATTCTCTTTATGCACATTTATACAAAATTTTGTCCTATATTACCATGTTAAAAATTTAGAAAAAGCGGGATGGCAACGCAACCTGTAAGACAATTTTTACCAAAAGTTGATAGGCACTAATTTATGTCAAGGTGAAACTACATACCAATTTGTATGAAATTCTGTGCAGTAGGTCTTGAGATACAGTTGCCACAAAATTTTGTCACACACACACAGACAGACAGACAGACATTTTCTAAAAAGGGTCAAATCGTGTTCTACAGCTCTCAAAACGTGTAAATCCATCAAAAACCCGAGGTCGAAAATTTTTACGAATCCAATACTTTCTCTATATTACATATAGAAGAAAGTAAAAAATAAGTAAGCTTCCTGTTAAAAGCAGATATTTTATAGCATTTTTATATCTTATACTATTAAGTGAGCAATATTTGTATGTATATTTCACTGATCTCGAAAACGGTAGCTCAGACAGTCACGAGATTTAACACAAAGGTGCATCCCGAAAGGTCATTGTGCACATCAAAGTCAGATTTTCGAATTTTTGATTAGTTTTTTCTTAATTAATTAAAATGTGAAAATCATAACCTTCTAATTTCTGATAAAAAAAGCCATTTAAATTTTAACATTTTATCCATAATTTAATTATTGGCAATTTTTTTTTTCGACAAAATAATAATAATAATAATAATAATAATAATAAACGTACATTTATTTAAAATGAGGAAAATAAATCAGAAAGATTAGAAAATAAATCAGAAATATCACAAATAAGACACCAAATGAAAGGGAAAATTTTTGTAAATCCGATGCATTAAACAGCTTATCAATCGGATGATTAGTTTTTTCTTAATTAATTAAAATGTGAAAATAAAAACCTTCTAATTTTTGATAAATAAGACATTTAAATTTTAAAATTTTATCCATAATTTAATTGTTGCCATTTTTTTTCGACAAAATAATAATAATTAAAAAAAAAAAAAAAAAAAAAAACGTACACTTATTTAAAATGAGGAAAATAAATCAGAAAGATTAGAAAATAAATTAGAAATATCAGTCGTATAGTTACAAATAAGATAGCAAATGAAAGGGAAATTTTTTTTAAATCCGATGCATTAAACAGCTTATCAATCGGACAATTAGATTTTTTAAAATTAACTAAAGTATGAATTTTAGGTGGCAACAGCAGAAGATTGTATGGAAACCGTTAGGAGAAAAAAAATGAAAAATCTGCTTCACATTAAGTCACATGATTTTTAAAAGGGATTAAAAATTGCAGTTTTCAAATTCTTTTAAATTTTCTCTCACGAACACAAAAATATAATATACAGCCAGTACCCCACAAGACCAACTTGCATTTCAAATTTCATCAATTATTTTGGTTAATAAACAAAACTTATTTTTTTTTTTTTTCAAATTAAGTTTTATTCTATTTTCGAAAAGATTTATGTGACCATAGATATAATAATATACTATATAGATCTATCATCCCCATATTATCGTGCAAAGATTTTTGATGCCGAAAAAAAAGCTTTGGAATCAGCCATTAAGTGGTATTGAAGGGAAAAAAAAAAAGAAGAATGAATTTGAAACTATATCTGGGGTTTTTCATTCACCTTTAGTAAATAAATTATTCATGAATTTTATTTGCTAAAACATTCGTGCATATTCCCGTGTGTATTCACTCGGGGAAAGACTGCCATATTTTGGTAAAATCGCCGTCTTTTCCCGAGTGAAAAGGAATCACTTTTTTGTCCCCAATGATCAATCTATATATTATTACTATATCTATATATGTGATACGATAGATTAATAAATTGGGTTTTAAAAAATTTTTTAAATAGAATATTTAAACTCTATGAACCATATTTTTATTTTATCAGCTTTATTAACAGATCCTGCTGGGCGATTTTTTAAATTTTGGTGTTGAAGTACACCGAATGTTTTTCGACAAGAAGTTTAATATAGCAATAGCCATTTTAATCTAAGTAGCACATCAAATATATAAAAACATAAATGATTTATTTTTACACAAAATTTACAGAACAAATGCAGTTTTAAAGATAGGAAATTTATTTCAACAAGCACTATTTTAAACCTAAAAAGCATTAAAAATATAAGCAGAATATAAAGATTCTTATGTATAAACAAAAAAGAGTCTGATAAAATTATTAGCAAAATAGTCTTCCCCTTTTCATACAAAAAAAAAAAAAAAAAAAAAAACATCGCTAATATGGCGACAAAAATTCAAAAGCTGCCAATGGAGCGACATAATAAAGTTGTGTAACACGATAATGTTTACCTATTTATTTATTTTTTTATACAATAATCACTATGCTAATTTTATCATACAAACAAATGAACCTCTGTGTGTTACTGCACTCTCACGCTGTCGAACAGAAATATTTGAAAAATTCAAATTAATATTTAAATAAATAAATAAAAATATGTTTAATGGGAAATATATATAACCATAAAAAGATTAGTTGTCTAAAATACGGCAGAAATAGCGCTCATAGCATATTGTTACAAGGGATTAAGTCTTATTGTTACAATGGATTAAGTCTAAAATGGTGACAAAAATTCAAAAGCCGCCAAAGAGAACGATATTAAGGCTGTACTATCAGGTTTACAACCCATGAATTATATATACACAAAAAATTAATTGTCTCATGCGACAGATGTAGCCGGTCACAGCATATTGTAATATTTGGCGTGAAATTGCTGTCATTTAATGGTTGATTGGATAAACAAAAAAAAAAACATATGAAATAACGTAAAAGCAAATATTATGTTGTCTAAACCCAGTTACGTTTGAGTCCAGACCGAGTTACATGTGAACAACACGTATAGTGTTGTTCACATGTAACTGGGATTCAAATATAAAAGGGAAACTCCAATTTTTTCGATACTATCTATTTCGAAACTGTTATATAATAAGCACCTAAATGGAAGTTCATTGGTAAACTATTGTCGCAGGTAATAGGGACAAGCGCCCGAGTTGCAGTTGATGACCAAATCGCTGCTGAATGCAGCAGTGACCTGGAGCGAGCTTTTGAACAATTTCAGTAATTTATTTTATTTTTAAAAAGCTATATAGAAACGAGTTTCCTTTAAATTTAGTGGCCAGCGAAGCGGGCAAAGCCTGCTAGTATATGCTTAATTTCTTAAAATTAAATCCACCAGATGATGTTTACAAAAAACAGTAGTTGACAAATCATGAATAATTGTTCATAACATTAGCAGATAGTCTCAGGCAAAATATACCAAAATTTAGTCTGATTAAATCTATATATATAAAAGAGCAGAGTCTGTGTGCCTGTCTGTCCGCTATAGAATCCTAGGCCGTTTCACCGAGCGGGACCAAATTCGGCACGGTTAATGTTTACGACTTGAGAAACGCAACGCTGCAAGCAATATTACAAATTTCGCCCCCCCAAGGGGGGGGAGAGGGGCAAAACGTGATTTCACAAAATCCTTCATATCTCGAACAAAAAACATATATCCGTAAAATTTTTTCTTTAAAATATAGCTAATACAAATGTCTAAAAATCGATTTCTGGAATGTTTGAAATTCGGTCTCCAAGGGGGGGAGGGGGCGAAACGTGATTTCACATACGTTAAACGTGATTTCACATAATCCTACATATATCAAACAAACAAACAACAACAAAAAAAAAACGAAAAAAGTGAAATTTTTTGCTCTAAAATATAGCTAATGCAAATATCTAAAAACTAATTTCTGGAATTTTAGAAATTCAGCCCTCAGGTGGGGCAGCAGGGGGGGGGGGGAGTATGGGCAAAAACAAATAGAAATACAGTTAGTCCATTGAAAATTGGTACAGATAGGTTTTTGAAGGCCTGCAAGTCGAATGGGGATATTTTCAAAAGTGTAAAGTTATTAGGAGGGGCGAGAAGGAGGGATGGGGGGCAAAAAAATAAAAATACAGTTAGATCGTTCAAAATTGGTATATTGAGGTTTTCGATACTTACAAATCGATTGCGGATATTTTTGAATTTGTAAAATTATTAGGAGGGGCGAGAAGGGAGGAGGGGCAAAAAAAAAAAAATAAAAATAGAGATAGATCGTTCAAAACTGGTGCATAGAGGTTTTTGATACTTACAAATCGATTGCGGATATTTTCGAATTTGTAAAATTATTAGGGCGCTCATATATATGCACTCGCGCATGCGCATTGCGCACGGGTCTACGCTGCCGAAGGCAGTGGGGACCCGGTGCAACATTTTTCCCGATCAGTTTTTTTTTTTTTTTCACATGATAAAAATTTATGCAATTTTGAGAATTCATTAATCATAATGATTCATTTAAAAATAGTGACCAGCAAAGCGGGCGTAGCCTGCTAGTATCTTATATATTGAATTTGGTGTTATTCCATGCCATAAAACTGCAATATAGCTACTAAGTAAATCATGAATAAATGTTGATGGACATCACCTCTCCCTTCTCCTTATCAATCGATATACTGCTAAAATAATAAATAAGTCTGTAAGAACACCATATATTGCAAAAAAAGTTTAAGTGAGATATATATATATTTTTTGGTAATATTTTATATTCTCTATATTGATAAAAATAAGTTTTCTTTGAATTTTTGTCATTTAAAAATATATTTTTATATGTTTATTAGGATTAAAAAAACAACAGCAGCATCTTAGTTGTAATAGGGTAATTTTTAAATGTACTATCTTTTTCAGTTTTACATGATTTGAAAAATTTCTTAAAGAAAGAAACTTACCTAGATATGGATTCCTTACAGTTTTCTAATCTGGTAATTAATAGTGAGTTTATTTATTTAAATTTCAAAAAGTGTCTTGGCAAGTACCTGTTTTCCTCATGAGAATTATCTTTAAAAAACATTCTACAAATCCTTTTGTATCAATAACTAGCTTAATAAACCCAGCTTAGATTATCTCAAATATTTGGTTTTAAATCAAAATAAAATCAATATTTACTTTAAAAATTTTTAATATTGGAATAGTTATTAAATCATGAGAGTCACTTGGCTTCTAAAATAAAGGTCCTAATTTCAAATAAAAATGCTTTAATTAAAAATTAATGGTTTTCCACGCAGTTACAATCGATAATTACAAAAAGTTAATTAGAAAAACTATTTATTTATACAAAACAACAAATGTACATACTGTAGCTACAATAACATTCATGAGACTAACAATCCTGTTGTAATAATGCAAAGAAACTCTGTATAAAAATGGGAGGGGGGAATCAAAATTTATTACATTAATATGCTACGGTTAAATAAATGAATAAAAAAAGTATTAGGACATAATCATTCATTCATTTTTAGAAAGTTGTTCAAAAACATCTAATTCATTAGAAAATTATGGAAAATATGATCTTTCATTTTTAGTATAGACATGAAATTATCAAAAGAATTTGCTTAATGTCTACATAAGCAATATAATTTTATTCGATTTGAATAAAAGTGCTTTCCTCTGAAATAATTAGAAACAAAACTTTTTTTCCTCAGTCTTTATAAGATGATAACTAACTGTAAGCTTCAAAATTCAGATATTATTTACTTTTTTTAACTTAGTGATCAAAAGATACCACTATTACTATTAACTAATTTCATTATTTTTATAACATAAATGATATTATAAAATAAATGGATAACATTTCATATAAATAATAAAAATGTTCATTCCATTGAAATGCACATACCAATATACAACAATGAAAGAATAAAATTATTCCAGTTTTAAACAAAAACATTAAAAGAATGAAAAACATGGATTTTTTTTTTTAATTATTATTAATAACATAGGAAACATGGATTTGTATTATTGCTTAACGCATCTAAATATTTTCCAAGTAAATAAAAATAATTTCTCTGGGTTAATACTAATAAGCTACATGTGAAGACATGTAGCATTTAAGTTATTAGACATTACAGTTTTTATACATAGTTTATTATAGTTTAAGACACTGCATTTAAGTTATAAAATATTATATTAGTATTTTATTCAACTTGCTTGCATTCTTATTTAACACTTACAACAGCTTTATTTTCTATAACATAACTATATAGTAATATATAAAGTTTTTTTTTCAGTAATGAAAAAGATTCAGGAACGTATTTCTTTCTTTTTTTCTTTTTTTCAAATAAGCAGCTGGTAAATTTCCATTACTTGCTAATTAAAGAAAGAGAAAAACCCTCTTATTTTACTACTCTGAAAAAAATATAATGAATAGATTCAATTTAATGTGAAATTGTGAATCGCTTCATGCAATAAATTTATCAACATTATTAAATTAAGATTAAAATATTAAGACAACAAACTATTCATTGATTTGAAAGTCACCTAATAAAAAAGAACAAATAATACTTTTCTCTTCCCATGCCTAAATGGGTTTCGTAAATAAACAGAAATTCCCATCATGCAATCGAACATCGAACGAAACATTTATTTATTATAAACATAAAATATTTTAACGCCAATATAATGATGTATAACAAGAGCTAGCAACCCTCCGTATGGTTGCCAGGTAAATCGCCAAAAAGTACTGAATAAGACTAGTCAACATTTCCTATATTGTAGAAGACTCCATATTCAACAACAACAGCTTGGTGTTGCCATACAGTTTAAGATAAAACAACATATCGATTACGATTAACCATGGAGTCCATGGAGTATACAATGTATGTCACAATCTCTCTTTTTTAAAAATAATTTTAGGGCTTTTAGGCTCCACTAATGCAATAGCATTGACGCACAACGAAGCTTACACGAACCCGACATGTCTTGTTTTCTTGTTTACAGTACTATGCGAGTTTCAGCTTTTATACACTAGAGGGCGTCGATTTCATTTCACTCGCGAATGTTAAAATTGTTATAAATCAGTAATTAGATTTCCAATAAAGAAAATGTATATATTTTCCTACCTTTTCATTTTGTACTATATAAGAATAAAATCAGAAAACGTGCAAATTCCTAATTGGTTAAAGGTTTCATGTTAATAATTTTTTTTCTATTTTTTAAAGTCGCAATTATTGCAGAAAATCAAAAATTTGAATACTATGGTATCCTGTTTGTTTCCTTGTGGTAATAGTTTATCTTGAGAGCACGGAAGAAGAGTCTATAGGAATTAAAACGAGATAGGGCAGCGAGCGCGGGAACAGAGCCGTATTCTCCCTATACCGTAAAATGGAACGTAATTGGAATGGACACTAGCCGGAATGGAGTCTAAATCCCCATCCGTATGGAAACTTCTATTCTCCCTTCATTGAATTCCGTATGCGAAATCATTCCGAAGCATTCGAGAGGAAGTGACGTATTTGAGACGCTCAAACCAATCAGCAGTTAGAGAAAGTTTGTGGATGATAAAATCAAGGGGAAAAAACCTATAAGACAATTCGATTAATTTAAATGAACAATTAAAAAATAAATAAATCTAAATAAAATTTTAAATCATCTATTATGACATCAATTTTAGCAGCTATTTTTGTTTAAACAGGAATAACTTTAAATTTAACATTCATGTGCAAAGAAGTGTTTCATTTTTATATTAAAATAAATAAATGAAATAAAAAGTTGTAAATATGTTATATTGTTGGTCTGTGCTGGAAATTACAGCTGAAAGAAGAATGTTGGGGAAAAACACAAAAAATCATATTTTTTAAAGTATCGAAATTTTAAAGTGCATTGTGAAGCTGCACATATTCCTCTATCTAGAGGGCCCACCAGTGGCCGAGCGGTTCTGCGCTCAAAAGCTGGTAGACGTGAGGTGCCGGGTTCGATAGCAGGTCGCGCTCGTCGACCTAGCCGTTCAGAGTTTTCCGTGGTTTTCTCCGAAACTTGTGTAAATACGGGCTAGGACCCCTTAGAAAAACCCCCACAGAGGGCATACGCCCTCAGGCCTAGGACCTACAGCAGTCAATAGGCCTTATTCCCAAATTCAATCCTCTATCTAGCAGGAAAAAAAATAATGTGCCATATATATATATTTTTTAAATCTACATCGCACTCAGGCAAAGATACAAATATCTTCTTTTATTAGTATAAAAGCAGGCTTTGCCTGCCTTACGGGAGAAAAGAAAAGAAAGAACATATAAGCCAACTTGATTGATTGAAATCATTATTTCAAAAATAAATAAATAATTAAAATAAAATATTATGATGTAAGTTTTATATATATACATTTATTTATTTATTAAATAATTTAAGCATTTAAATAAACGTTAATGATTATTGGCGACTATTTTCAGCACAGCTTTCATATGGAACACGCTTGGCAGTTTTAAACATTTTGTTTGTCATTTTAGCGGTAAATTGAAATGGTTACTGCAATTGCATAGGTAAAACCTTGACATCAATCATCACATAGCAAAAAAATAATAATAAAAGTCACCAAAGAGGTTAAAGTTGTGTCAACGTTACTTTTATGAATAAAAAAATCAAGGGGGAAAATTTGATTATTTGAAATTAATAAAAAAAAAAAAAAATCATTATTATGTCAGTTTTATCAGATATTTTTTTATGATACAGATTTACATAAAAATAAATTTATTATTATTTTTAATCAAAGGGTGGGGGGAGGGGACGACATTATTATGGGGTTTCTATTTAATATATTTTGAACAAATTATCCTATTGAATCAAAAGTTACAGCGCTAGATAGATTTATAAATTTGAAATTAATAAATGTACTAATTTTTGTTGCGATCGGTGGAACAGTTTACTTTATAAAACAAATTAAAATCTGATATAACACAACATACAATTTATCAAAATAAAATCGCGGTCAAGAAATGTTTTTGGAGTGGTCGTACCTGACAAGAAACTTTTAGTAAAACAAGTAAAAGAAACTTTTTACTTGCTAGTTTTTGAAGCTTTTTACTTACTAGTTAACATCTATTTCCAGAAGGCTTATAAATGAAATTATTATACCTACTCAGTATTCACAGAGTACATATTGAATTCTTGGTGCAGCTCTTGTAAAATATAAAATAATTCTGAAAAAAAATATATACCACAGTTGTTTCGGATAAAAATAATAGTACAACATTTCATCAGGCAAAAAAGTAGACATAAGTGGCATTTTCATACACTTTTTCTTTTTTCTTTTTTTGGGGGGGGGGGAGGGGGCTTATGAAGGGTTATACCATTATGCTGACCTATGATTTTTTTTTTTCAATTTATGGTATTTGTTGACAAAGTTTATTTATTGAATTTGAACGACAGTGAATATGTACTCAGTATTCACAGAATACATATTGAATTCTTGGTGCAGCTCTTGTAAAATATAAAATAATTCTGAAAAAAAAAAAAAAACATATACCACAGTTGTTTTGACAAAAATAATAGTACAACATTTCATCAGGCAAAAAAGTAGACATAAGTGGCATTTTCACACACTGGGGGGGGGGGTGATGAAGGGTTATGCTATTATGTTGACTTAAGATTTTTTTTTTTTTTTCAATTTATGGTATTTGTTGACAAAGTTTATTTATTGAATTGGAACGACAGATCTTTAGCACATTGAACTGTTAGAATATGTAACCAGACTTGAACAGAAATATAAATTTATCAAATGCCAATGTATGTAGTACAGTATGCTATACGGTAAAAAAAAAATGCAGTTTGCTCTTAATATTTTTTACATTGATATTTTTAACAGTATGTAAATATTGATACATTGAACTGTTTTTTTTAATTTATAATTAAAATTAACATAAATTGAAAAGACTTTTTTTTTTTTTTTCACTACTGTTTGGACACTATTTATAGTCAAACTATCTCATCCTAATCCGTGTTAGCTACACATTCATCCACAGGGGAACACAAATTATTTGTGACAAATTTCATAATTAAACTAATTTTTGAAAGTATGAATATTCATCTACCCATACATGCGGAAGAAAAGCCTTATGTGTGTAAACAATGTTCTAAAGGTTAATCTCATTAGAGCCATTTAATGATACATCTTCGCTTTCATACAGGAGAAAAACCATAAGTGTGTGAAGAATGTTCCAAAGAGTTTTCGGCTAACTTCGCATTCATACCGGAGAAAAACCTTATGTGTGTGAAGAATGTTCTAAAGGATTTTCTCGAAATAGTGATCTAAAGAGACATCTTTCTGTTCATGCAGGAAAAAAACCATACGTATGTGAAGAATGTTCTAAAGGATTTTGTCGTAAGGACAATCTAATGGCACATCTTCGTGTTCATACCGGAGAAAAGCCATATGTATGTGAAGAATGTTCTAAAGGATTTTCTGGAAATAGTGCTCTAGAGACATTTTTCCGTTCATGCAGGAGAAAAACCATACGCGTGTGTAGTATGTTCTAAAGTATTTTCTAGTAAAGGTTATTTAATGGAACATCTTCGTGTTCATACCGGTGAAAAACCATATGTGTGTGAAGAATGTTCTAAAGGATTTTCTTATAAGAGTAGTCTAAAAAGTCATCTTCGCATTCATGCAAGAGAAAAACAATATGTGTGTGGAAAATGTTCTAAAGGATTTTCGGAAAATAGTGCTCTAAAGAGACATCTTCGCATTCATACAGGAGAAAAACCATATGTATGTGAAGTATGTTCTAAAGGATTTTCACATAATTGTAGTCTAAAGAAGCATTATCGCATACATACACAAATATAAAGCCATATGTGTCTGAAAAATGTTTCAAATGATGTTTTACGAAGAATTATTTAAAAGAACATCTTAGATATCATACAGAAAAAAACCCTATGTGTGTGGAAAATATTCTAAAGGATTTTCTTAAATATGTAATCTAAAGAATCATCCTCGCGTTCCAACAGAAGAAAAGAAACATATGTGGGAAAAGAAGTCTAATGACACATCTTCGAATTCATACAGGAGAAAAGACATAGTGTGCGAAGAATTTTCAAAAACATCTTCTCAATTAAGTCATCTAAAAAATCATCACTGAATTCATACCAGACAAAAACTATACGCGTGCGAAGTGTGTTCTAATTGAATTCCTGAAATTAAAAATCATCTTGAAATTTATACAGGTGAAAAAAGCTTTTCGTAGAAAAGTTTGAATGAGTATGTAACTTTTCTGAACTTTCACAAGTAAGTTGGTATGTTGTTATACCTGAAAATTTGAGAGACGTATAAGTGTCAAAACACAAAGAATGAAAACTAAACATACTGCTCCGCGTCCGTGGACGATGTGTATAAAGAACTTCCATCACTGGGAAAATAATATTAGGATTTAATTAGAAATAAGCAGTGATATGTGCGAAATATTCTTTTTTTACTGGAGATAAAAAGAAATAAAAATATTTCCAAAGCGAAAAGAAAAAAATCTTGCTTACATTCTTTGTAAACAGAATTTTATTTAGTAAGGCAAGGTATTTTTTTCCCTAACATCGGCTACTATATTTATTTCTTAAAATTACATTTGCATAGCTTCACTTTAGGAGCCTCTTGCCGGCTTTTATTTATTTATTTATTATTATTATTATTTTTATTTTGTCATATCGGCGATGTTTTAAAATGGCTATTGCAATTGCTTAAGTAAAGACCTTGGTGAGAAACGTCCGAGCTACATCGGTGCCAAATTTCAAATTCGGTACCGAAGCTATTCTATTTCTTAAAGCAGCTTTTCTCAATTTTAATTTAATTATTTAATTTAATAAAAATGTTTACGCGTTCATTTTGTTTTAACATAAAAAGAAATATATTTACTTATTTAAATTTTACTTTTTTAGCATCAATTTTTTTTTTTTTTTAATAATTTTAATGCTAAGAGGACGTTTTCACTTTTTTTTAAAAAGTCAATTATCTGGTTGAAGAAAGAAATTCGGATATTATGAGAAAGCACCACATAGCAAAAGTTTCAAAGTAATAAGTACATAACTTTGATTTCATACCATAAAGGGGTACATACAAGTGAAACACTTCCGGTTGCAAAACCGTTTGCAAGCGTTCCAAATGTATGACTACAGTCGGCAGCAAAAGTGTCCGAGCACTAGCAAAAACTCCTATTCAAAATAAGCCCACTTAACACTGTTTTGTTAAATAAATCCTTGTCGAATCATGTTCTTATACTGACTAAGGCCAGGATTCGACAAGGATTTATTTAACAAAACTGCATTAAGTGTACATTTTTTATATAGGAATTTTTGCTAGTGTTCTGATCCTTTTGCTGCCGGCTGTATTTGCAAAAAACTTGCAAAATTTGCGTCATCGAATTTGCGAGCGTTCCGTTTGTATGTAGCCCAAAATGCAAGTACACGCAATAAATGTTTCGGGTTTAAACGAAACACGACCCTTCGTCAGGCAAGAAGGAATATGCGTATACAGCGCACGTATATCCTTAAACGCGCGGGCTGCGCGGCCGAAGGCCGTGGGGTCCTAGTGTGAATTTTTACCCGATTCTAAATGATATATTTTTAAATTCCTTTTCTTAAGAATGAAAGTTTATGAGTAATAACATGGAATTTTGAGAAGTCATAAGGATGGTGAAGGAATACGTGCGCGCAGCGCACTGATCTACGCTGCCGAAGGCAGTGGGGACCCCGTGTGACATTTTTCCCAATCAGAATTTTTTTTCTCTTTTTTTATCACATGATAAAAATCAATGCAATTTTGAGAATTCATTAATTATTGTGGTTCATTTAAAAATATTGACCAGCGAAGCGGGAGTAGCCTGCTAGTATGTTATAAAAACAAAGTAATAAAGATGTCCATTATATATCTACTTTTTTTTTTATAATAGAAATAAGTCGACAGAGATGTATTCTGCTCAATTCCTCGTCATATATTTATTGTCATTAATTTCTGTTAAGAGCGAATTGTATTCATGTTAAAAGCTATGAGTATGGTAAAACCTTCAGCATGGTCACAAACTTAAATGCTCCGCCTAATAATCTATCCGATTCGATACATTTGACTTATTCTACCTCGCTGATTAATTTTATTAAAATTATTTCTGTATTTTAATTTTCAATTAAATACGATTTCGTATGCAATGATCTCCATAATGTAAGTTTATGTGAAGTATTATGTTACTTAGGCACAGTAGATATCTGCACGGGCCAGGTTCGGACCGACTTTTCCAATATGCTTGCCGACCGGGCCCGACTTGGGCTTAACATTTTTTTTGCAGGCTCGGGTTCAATTATTTTGTGTATACTCGGGCTGGGCCTGGATCAAATTATTTCCGGATCATATCGGCCCGAATCTCTTTTTAGTTTAATCGCTAATCAACGAAAAAAGATAATGATAAATTTCTTCTTCAGTTATTTATTTTACATAATCTTACAGGCTGATATGTCACATAAAATTTTATTTTGTTAAAAAATATCTGTAATTTCACTTTAATTGAATATCACTCTGTCTGTTCGCGATTTGATTTTCCGTAAATATTTTTAGCATGTCCCTTAATTAATATATTTTATTTAAATTAATATTAGGTGGTTTACTATTCAAAATAATATGCATGTCACTACTAGTTTGCGCACATGCACAAACAAAAGAAATTAGATACGTTAGTGTGTATAAGGCTTTGTGTCCTACAGCGGCGTAGCATAGGTTTCTGCCGCCCGGGGCAGATGCCACATTTGACGCCCCCATTCTACACCCAAAGAAAATACGATTCTTATAATTATAAAATTTTCCAAAGCGGATAAAATGTTAAATTAGATTGGTTGATTGATTAACGTCGCACTAGACTGAACATTGGGCTATTGGTGACGGTCCGGAGACATGGCATCACGATTTTGATTCTCTACGGAGAAATGGCACTCGCGATTTAATAGCTCGACGACCTACGCAGGAAGTCCAGCATGACGGTGCAGCTTAGTTTAACAAGGACCAGACGTCGTCTCACCCTCGGCCTCTTTCGTAGACCAGTACAAAGGCAACCCCCCCCCGCTCTGAAGCACTAACCGCGATCAGTGCTGCTTCGCTTTCGGTGTTCTAAACTGAACCGAGCTTTACCCGCTGGCCCACTACCGGGGTTATTAAATTAGAAATTTACAAATTTGTAATATTTTTTTCTAAAATTTAAAATGTTTAAAAACTGGAAAAGAAAATTTGATTAAAATATATTTTCCCTCATTGGTCAAAACTCGACCACTTTTTTTCAAAGCAAAGTAATTGCCTTCTCATAAACAGAATTAAATTGCAACACAGCAGTGCATTTGTCGGCCGATATGCACCCAAATTAAAATAGAATAGTTTAACATAATGTCCATATCATATACGATGTTTGGTACGTTTATACACTACAGAAGTTGAGATATAGACTTAACTTAAATGGAATCAATCCCAACATAGCACACCACCTTTTCGGTGATATATTCCAACAGTTAATCAGCACCAATTTAAACCAAAGTCTAACCAATTGTTAATGGTGTTTAAATTCCACCTATTGATTCACGAGATACTGTAAAATTTACACGCACAGACAAATAATGGACAATATTCCTGTGACGTCACCGTAGGTAAAATCGCCGAACACGTGGCCGATATTTTGTAAACAAATTAGATTCAACATGCCATTTCATTGTTACGCATAACATTTTCGTAAATATTTCTGCAGTGAAACTTTATAATAATGTTCAAACAAGAACAAAAGAGAAATGTAAACAACTGAATCGAATGATAAAGTTAAGACTATTCCATAACGTAAAATTGCAGAACATTTTATGTATACACACACACAAACATACATATATATAATGAATAAAAGATTAATAAGAACATTTTATACACACACACACATATATATAGACATCAAAGCTTAAATAATTAGAATTTCAATCATTTTAATAAAGGAATCTATTAGATAGAACATTCATTTAAATTTGTTAACATCGCCACAGTTCACATGACATCTTTTAATATTACATATGTTGATTAATATTAAAGTATATTACTAAAACTGCATTAAAAATAAAACAAAGTTATCACTATATCACTCTTACTTCAATTTCATATAATCTGTAACTCTTAGAAATAATATTGCAAGATAAAAATTTGCAAGCCACAATGCTTTGCTATGGTAGAGTTGAGAACTGTTTCCCCAAAACAGCTGATTTTTTATAGTCTCGAACCCAAACGAGGAATATGGTCCATTATTTTCTAAATATGAGCGAGTCACGTTTGGGACATCTTAAAACGTGCAAATTCATCGAAAACCGGAAATAAAAATAATTCACAAATCCAATACTTTCTTCTATACCATTTTAGATGACAGCGCCACATACCAATTAACATGAAAAAAAAAAATAATAATGAATATATTTTTTCATAAAATTCAGTGCAATTTTCGTCAACAGATGCTGAGATATAGCAAGGAGAAAGCGCATTAAAATATTAAGAATAAAAATAATTTTTGATAATATGTACTCACACATCCAGTTTGGTACATTTATATAGGATAAAAGCTGAGATATAACTTTCCCGTCAACGGAAAATATTGCTGAATAGCAGCGCCACCTATTGTCTGATATGCATCCAAAATGAATCAGCATAGTTTTACCTATTAACCATCTCTTACAGAAAGTTTCGTACATTTATACAATATAGGAGCTTATTGTCGTCCCTACAGTGGGATTAGAATGCAACTGAACAGCGCCACATGTTGGCCGATATGCACTCAAACTGAATCAGCAGAGATTTATTTAATATATACCTATAACCCATACAGCATAGAATGTTTCAGTTATGTTGCAAAAAGCTTACAATCTTTCAGAAACATAACACATTTAAGTGTGCTCTTTGATACCTTTCTGAAACATTCGTTCTTTTTTCTTTTCTATCTGTTAAGTGATTGTAACGTTTCTGTTACGATCGCGGACATTTCTACGTTTTTGAAACTAATCGGAAAGCAATCTGAACGTTTTTAAACGTTCCTGAAATATTTATAATGTTTCAATGTTGTATGATTGTTACGTAATGGAACATTTTGTGCTGTTAGGGAAGTTCGGTACACTGTAGACGCTGAGCCTTTTCTGAAATGAGAGGAAATTGCGAAGTAGAAGCGCTCCCTGTTGGATGATATAGCCCAAAAGCTAATCGGAACCAATTCAAACCAAGGTCCAATCAAATATCAAGTTCGGTTAAATCAAGTCCATTGGTTCATGAAGTACAGTCTTCGAACTCAAAAAGACAGACATTTCCTAAAAATGGTCAAATTGAGTTCAGAAAATCTCAAAATGTGTAACTTCATCGAAAACCAGAAATCTTTTTTTTTTTTTTAGTTCCCCATCATACTATAGGTATGGGGAACTTAGGTAATCGTGAAAATTTTCGACCTCGGTTTGTTGACTTTTTTACACGTTTTCAGGTGTGGGGAATCCGAAAATGACAAAATTTGTATGGTGTCTGTCTGTAGGGTGTCTGTTAGTCTGTTAGTCTGTTAGTTTGTTAGTTTGTGTACACGATATCTCAAGAACAAATTGTCACAGAGAGGTCAGATCAGTTTTAAAATATTACTTTCGACACTGGCAAGTACCCTATTCATTTGCAACATTCGATTTTAAAAACTTCATAAGTTATTAGAAATTTACGATTTTCTTAACATGGGAGAATAGGACAAAAATTCACTTAAACGTGCATTAAATGGAAACCTTTTACTGTAAAAATGTCAGACCAGTTTTAAAATATCCGTTTTGATGTCGGAATGAACATCAGTAACTATAAATATGCTACTTTGAAAATTTCGCAAGTCATTGGAAATTTACGAATTTCTTAACATGGCAGTATAGGGCAAAATTTCACATAAACGTCAATTTTGAGCGATATTTTCGTCGTAAAGACGTCAGACTACTTTTGAAATATTATTTAGGACACTGGAATGAATATTAATGACTATGAATTTTCAAATATAAAAATTTCGTAAGTTATTGGAAATTTACGAATTTCTTAACATGGGAGAATAGAGCAAAATTTCACATAAACGTCAATTTTGAGGGATATTTTCATCGTAAAGATGTCAAACCACTTTCAAAATATTATTTAGGTTACTGGCATGAATATCATAGACTATGATTTTTCCAATGTAAAAAATTCGTAAGTTATTTGGAATTTACCATTTACTTAACATGTCAGAATAAGGCAAAATTGAGCATAAACTTCCATTTTGAGGATCATAAATACGTTAGATAACTTCAAAATTACATTTATGATATTTTTTTGAACATGATTCAATACAAATATTCGAATAGGAAAATTTCGTAAATTATTCGTAATTTACGATTTTATCAACATAGCGAAATTGTAATTTTTTCATACAAATATGAATTTTGAGGATTATTGCATTGGAAATAGTAGCATGAAACATAAACAACGGAATTGACCCTGATAAAATAAATTAATAGATTAGAATAAGATAAATATATCGAAGTGAACGATGGATAGCCGGGGGGCGGATAGGCGGGATAGGCGGGGATTTCTTTCTGTCACTGTACGAGTATCAAGCTTTGGTCAAATTCATTTTTTTTTTAACATAATGAAATTTGTCTCGCACTAGAAATTTATGAGACCATAAATATGGTGGGGAACTGAGCAGAGTCCACCTGTGCCAACTAGTTTTTTATTTTTTTTATCGTATACTTTCGTTTTATATAGGTAGAAGACAGAATAATAATAAATCCATTTTTTGTCTCAGTAAGTAGTCAATTTCAGTTAATTCAAATGCAAGGAAATCTCAAAACGTGTAAATTCATCGAAAAACGGAAATATTTATTTATTTATTTTTTTTTTAATCATACTTATATATATGCAGAAGATAGAATAATAAATCCATTTTTTTTTTTTTTTTTTTTTTTTTTTTTTAATAAGTACTCAATTTCAGTTAATTGAAATGCAAGGAAATCTCAAAACGTGTAAATTCACCAAAAACCGGAAATTGAATTTTTTCCTTATCTTCTACTTTTTTCTTATATATGCAGAATCTGGTAATAAATACACTTTTATAAATTCTAAGTAGTCAATTTCAGTTAATTGAAATGTAAGGAAATCTCAAAACGTGTAAATTCATCGAAAACCGGAAATCATTTTTTGTTTTTTGTTTTTTTAATCTTATACTTTCTTCTTATATAGGCAAAAGATAGAATAATAAATCCATTTTTTTTTTAAAATAAGTAGTCAATTTCAGTTAATTGAAATGCAGGGAAATCTCAAAACGTGTCAATTCAGCGAAAACCGGAAATTGAATTTTTTTCCGTATCTTCTACTTTTTTCTTATATATGCAGAATCTAGTAATAAATCCACTTTTATAAAAAATTAGTAGTCAATTTCAGTTAATTGAAATGCAAGGAAAACTCAAAACGTGTAAATTCATCGAAACCAGAAATCAAAATTTTCTTAATCTTATACTTTCTTCTTATATATGCAGTAATAAATCCATTTTTATAGAAGATATAGTAATAAATCCATTTTTTAAATAATAAGTAGTCAATTTGTCTATGTGTATAAATAAAGAACTTTTTTTTTTTTAATTTCTTTAAATTTCTGAAGAATCATCATCTGTTTTAACAATAATGCATATTTTCAAGTAAATTGGAGTGTAAAGGTTGATATTTTTATTTAGAAATATTTATTCATGAATTCATCAACCGTGAATATTCATTTAAAGTAAATTGGAGTGTAAATGTTGATATTTTTATTTACCAACTGTGTGAAAAATACCCGAGCCGGGAATCGAACCCGGGCACCTCCGCTTCACGCACGGATGCTCTACCACTGAGCTGCTCTGGCTGACAACCAGCTAGGCATTTCTCACATAATATTCGTTGGCCAAGTCACCGAGTCTGCAGACGCAGCTGTATCAAGTGACAATATTAATCGCAGCACAACTCCAGGTGCCCGGGTTCGATTCCCGGCTCTGGTATTTTTCACACAGTTGGTAAATAAAAATATCAACATTTACTTTCCAATTTACTTAAAATGAATATTCACGGTTGATGAATTCATGAATAAATATTTCTAAATAATGCATCTGTCTGGCAAATCAACGCCTTTTAATTGAACATGCCCATATTCTATGCTTTGAGGTCAACTGTGTTGCCATTTGCGAGACACCATGGCGCGATTTTATCCCTGTTAAAAGAAAAGATCGCCAAGGAGGTTCCGAAACAATGTATGTTTTGTAAATACGCAACGAGGAAGACGAAGATGCATTAAAAATTAATATATATATATATATATATATATATATATATATTAAAATATATATTGCTTTCTATGATTGCGTTACGTGTATATGGGGTGGGGTGGATGGGTAATGGAGATAGGAGAACTTCTTATTGATTATTTTCCTCTCTAAATAATACCAAGAAAAACCTGGTGTGAAACAGCCACACTACTTACATTATCCACTATTACATGTATTATATGCATTTTTTGGAGATAATGTAATCAGAAGACTTAAAAAAGTAGTAGGAACGGTTTCTACTAAAAATTTTAGGTTCATAAGGAACCTAAAATTTTTCCGGTAAGAGAAACTTTATACACTTGTAAAGACATATAAAACGAAGCTTACATTGTAGTGAGGTCAAAAAAAAAAAAAAAAAAAAAAAAAAAAAGAGGGGGGAGCGTTATTTTTTGAAACACCAATTTTCGAGATCTGAAACTGACCTACCTAAGCAGGATGACTGTTAATTTTCCTCTAATAACCACGTAACACATGAGACTGGAATGAGTTTATATAACAATTTTCAAGAAAATCGTTAGAGCCGTTTTTGAGATACCAATTTTTACAAAAACTCAATGAACGGAAAACAATTACATACAAAAGTATATTTAAAATTGAGTTAATACGGCGAGTTTGAAAGAAATCCGTACACAGTTTTTAAAGAATCGCGCTTGCGAGACCAGAAATTGAGCTGTTTATACAGGATGCCCATCAATTTTCCTGAACTAACCAACTATATCATTCGAAAGGACATCTAGTAGAGTGTTTATATAGCAAGTTTGAAGAAAATCGGTACAGCCGTTTTTGAGATACGGACTTACGGTCCAACTTCCGGTTTCCAATGTCCCGGTTTTTCAATTTTCACCAAAATTTGGAAATTTCATCTATACACCAGACGTATTTCATTCAATTCTAAAGTTTCGTAGCTCTATCTTTATTAGTTTCTGAGCTATAATAGCCAGAAAATTCTCTACATACATACACACATATATACATACACACTGACCAATTGCCAAAAACCAGTTTTTTGGACTCAGGGGACCTTAAAACGTGTAAATCAGGTGAAAACCCGGTATCGAATTTTCAGACCGAATACAATACTTCCATTACCTAAGGTAGTAGGGTAATGGAAGTAAAAAAGAGATAAATATGTCTTCAATAGATTAATTGTGCAGCCATCGACGCTTCTTTACAATTTTTTTATCTCAGTAAATTGTTTTAGTCCCCCCCCCGCACACACACGCTTTTTTTTTTTTTTTTTTTTCTGCTTAACACAAGAGCAAGCGGGAAAAAATGGCAAATTTTGGAGGGGAAAAAATAGAAAAAAGATTAAAAATTTTATAAATTAAAAATTTGAGCCGATAAAAACTCGACTGATATCAAAATTTGCCGCCCCCAGCGAAGTGCCGCCCGGGACTGGCGCCCCCTTTGCCCCCCCCCCCTACGCTACGCCACTGGTGTCCTATGATTTGCAGAGTTTAGGTGGTATGAAAGAAATAAAAATCCCTCCACTGTAACTTTTTCGCAAAAGCTTCTTTTTCTTTTCTCCAGTACACTGGATGAAAGTAGCATTATTTTTAGCATGTGCAAAAGCATCTATGGTTGGATTAGCATTAAAGTTTTGTTTACCGGATCACATGAAAGATTCGGATACATTACGGTATATAAGAGAAAATGGCGGAAAGCGCATTTTTAGTAGTATTAACCACTTTAAATACTTTTGTACATTGTTTCATGAAGAGTGTATTTTCTGTCTGTCTTTTTGGATGTTACTTTACAAGAACCACTTATTCTTTTCTCCGAGTTTAGACTTCCTGCTAATAAATGTTTTTGATTTATGATGATTATAAACATACAGACCAACCGCTAAAAACCTCAGATTTGTATTCTGGGAACCTCAAAATGTGTAAATGTAGCAAAAATTCAATTTCGAAATTTTGAGTCAACAACAAAATTTACCTGCGATGTGTGAATAAGATGACGAAGAAAAATGTGTGTCTTTATGGCTGAAAGAAGTGAGGTTCATTTCATAAAACCAGTTTCTTGAATCCGAATAACAATTTTTAAATGACCTTCCCGTATTTAAGAATATTTGGAATACTGAGCTTGGACTTCTTACTAATATTTATTTTTGATTTATATACATAAAACAGGCTCACAGACAGAGAGACCTATCACTAAAAATCTTATTTTTAGATTCTGGACCCCTCTAAACGTTTAAAATAGTAAAAACTATTTTTCAAAATTTTGAACAAAAAACACTTTCTGTCTAACTTATTGGTAAGAGAAAGTAAAAAATGCGTGAATGTAGCTAAGAAAGGAGAGCTAATTTCATAAAAGCAGTTTGTTCGATCCCATTAACAATTTTTATATAACCTTCTCATACGCAAAATATTTAAAATACTGAGCTCGAGCTTTCTATTAATATTTATTTAAAAAAAAAAAAAAAAAAAAAAATTCCCGACTGAGTGAAAATAATGCGTGGACCGGGAATCGAACCCCGGATCTTTGACTTACAAGGTCAATGCTCTACCACTGAGCTATCCAGGCCGACATCCCGGTCTGCATTACTCACTCAGACAACCTTTTAGGCAGAAACATCTCTGGTCTATCATTTAGATAGCTCAACAGAAAATAAGCCGCAGGTAAAGGAAAACACCATTAAGGCTGGACATCAGTCAAATTCCCTCCCTCTCTCTCTCTTTTCATTTTAATCAATGGGATTTTTGTTGCTTCGTTTTTTAAAGTATCTCATTCAAAAATGAAATTTTTCTAATTCTGTTTCTTGAATATTACTCTTTCAACATGTCGTCTTTTACAGTAATTTTTCAAAAAAAAAAAAAAAAATAATAATAATAATAATAATAATAATAATAATAATAATAAATAAATATAAATAAATAAATAAATAAATAAATTAAATAAATAAATATTTCACTTAGAGATCCAAATTTAGACTCCTAAATTTACTTATTGAAATAAAATATTCAAATTGATTTTTTCGAAAAGTTACGCACTAAGCTAAAAGGTGACCTGTTCAAATAATAATAATAATAATAATAATAATAATAAAATAAATAAATAAAACAGAATTCGAAAAACTTTACTTTTGAATGAGATATCCTTATGAAACGAAGCAACAAATATCCCATTGGATAACAGGGGAAGGGAGAAAGGGCTGTTTTAATAAATTAACAATGAAAAAAATATTTTCAAATGCAGTCTATAGCACTGGCATAAATCTCATAGTAAAATCCAGTGTTGATTGTAGCTCACAGTAGAGAAGCTAGGTATCAAATCTTTATTATAAAAAATTAAAAAAAAAAGCTTTACTGGACATGTTTTACTAAAATGTAAAATTTAAACACTGCATTAAGAAATGAAAATTTTACCACAATTTAATCATATCACATCATATATATGCAAATACTTTTCTCATTTTTAATAAGCAAGAGTAAACTGAAATTAAGCTCGTAAATACTAAATCTAACTGAAATAAATGTAAGACTACAACATTGTTTATAAATAATGCAAAAATCCAAGAAGCTATAGCCAGATTCTCATGAAAAATATTTGTAGAATTAAAAAAAAAAAAAAAAAAAAATCAACAAAGATTATATTTTATTAGTTTTTTAATATTTAAATCACTTTTTTCTCTTTTAAATATTTTATTCTGATAGAACTATGCTTGAAAAATCATTTCTTTTTTAACTTACTATTAATAATAACAAATTAAAGAGAAAGTTCTAAAGTCGAACAATTTAATACTTAAAAAGGGTATTTTCAATCAAAGTTGCTACACGATTCTCAAAAAAAAAAAAAAAAAAAAAATATTCATCTGGTTTTTATTATTATTATTATTATTATTATTATCATTATTTTTTACATTAAGCATTGACAGACAATTTAAAATTTTAAACTAAAAGACTTAATACATTAATAACTTGAGACTTTAAATGATCCCCCCCCCCAAAAAAAAAAAAAAAATTGCCTGAGTTTTTCCTGTTTTTACAATAAACTGTGAAACTCCCTGAACTTTACAAGTTTTCATTAAAATTACAGGTACTGTAGCAACCCTGTCATTTTCTAAGTAAAAAAAAAAAAAAAAAAAAAAAAAAAAACTAATTTAAGCTTTTTGTGTGTATGCGTGTGTGTGTAAACTTTGCTTTGTAACAAACAAAAACAAGTAACTTCGAAAAATTTCATTTATTTTTTGTATGGTTTTTTCCCGCTTAGTTAACATGGCTGTTAAAAAATGAGTGATTGACTTTTTCCAGATCTGATCCTCCTCACAGCAGTTAGAAAAAGAAAGAATAAAATAAATACTTATTTACATAAAAAAATCTTGACA
This sequence comes from Salticus scenicus, assembly GCA_963930645.1. Taxonomy (NCBI): domain Eukaryota; kingdom Metazoa; phylum Arthropoda; class Arachnida; order Araneae; family Salticidae; genus Salticus; species Salticus scenicus. The sequence continues at coordinate 2,391,683 of CAWVNO010002982.1, read as the reverse complement.
TGTGAAGCATGCAATCTGTAATTAAAATACAATGCTTTTATGAGCTTTAAATGATAGCTCAGTTTGTTCCCCTAATCAATTTCTTTTTTTACTCATATGTTCTTTGCATAATCATTAAAAAAAAAAAAAAAGTTTGTCAATATAAAGAAAACTATGGGATTCAAGAAAATTATATATATACATAAACATACTGTAAAATACTGCTCAAGCTCCCCCTCAATCTTTCTTTGAAAGTCAGGATATATTTCAGAGAGAGGACGGGTAAACAAAAAAATTGGGAAAAATATAGACATTGACAAGTATTTTCCTGCTGAAATTAAACATGGTTAAACTACATTCAACTATACTCACTTCCAATAAATTGTTTTTTAATAATTGCCGCTATTTTAGGAAGCTTATTACAGAGCCACCCCTATGACAGAAAATGTGAGACATGAGACACATAGTGCTGCTTTTTTTCAAATGCTTTTTTTTTTTAATTTCTTTCATTGCCAGCACCCATGTATCTAAATAAATTTTTATGGAATCTACACTGTTAAAAATTTCAACAGAAAACTGTGTGTGATCTATTATCTTAAGTCTTACATAAAATTACGGAAAAAAAAAAATAAACGGAGGTATTAAAAAACTTATTTTATACATTCATTTTAAAAACTAATATTAATTTAATTAATTATTGTTGAGAATATATTTCGTACTTAGAATGCTTTTTCTGAAGTAGAAATAGTCATTTTTTAAATTAAAAAATTAAATAATAAAATTAGGTAAAAATACAGAATAAAGAATGATAATCTCGATTATTCACTTTTAACTAAGAATTACTGTAAATTAGAGATTCTGGATAAATATTTCAAAAATTTTTAACATTGTAGCTAGAAGTCAAACCTAGGTCCTTTGGTCCAATACACAATTATTCCACTAAGTGATGTTCTCCTTCAATATTTGACTTGCCTTAGCACTCCTATAAAATAGATTTCATCTTTTCTTTATGCGAATAGATGCAGAATTACAAGTTTTTTTTTTTTTTTTAAATAGATACAATCACAGTATGATGGCAAAGAAAAGTTCAGGGCTGTTCACTTCCTCTTCCGATTTCCCCGTCTCTAGTCACCAAATCCCATGTTAAGTCTATGGCAAAATTAGTTTATTGAATTACTCTTTATCTAATTGAAATTTTTTTATTTGTTTTCACATTCACAAGAAATTTACAACCGTTAAATTAGTACTTGTTTCCAAAAATTAATTTTTTTTTTTAATTTTAATATTTTGTTTTACGGCTAAAGAAATGAGAAATAATGCATTTAGTGAAAATTCGCATTTTAAACTCAAAATTATAATATAAAAATTAAGTTTTTCGAAAACGAGTACTAATTTAATGGTTGTGTATTTTTAGAATGTGAAAAGGAAATTTAGAAATAATAATTATGTAATGCGCAATTCAATAAACAATTTTATTCATAGTATTCTATAGGTACATAGGCTTTGTGTGATCTTGATGGATGATCTGTGATGTACTTCCTTGAGTTATAACTTTGTTTATATACTTTACACACATGTTTAAACAAAAGCCAAACAAATTTTTACAAGGCATTAATATTGAGGCACTTAAATATTTTTTTGTTTTATGTGTTCCAGTTTTTTTATGGCAAAATGCAAAATGCTTGCTAATTTATAAGTATTAATTCATATCCCACTTAAAAGATTTCTGTAATATATATTTAATCTGTGTGCATAAACAAACAATTACATTTTACTGGGAAGGAGGGGAGGGGGGATCATCATCTAACTTTCTAATTTCATCCCGTAATGTACCTGAAAACGTTTTTTGCACTCTAAAAACCAATCATAAGCAATATTTTATATTTTGTAAGAAACATGTTTTTGTGAATCTAAATAATGTATTTACTTTCATTGTATTGAGCAGTATGAAAATATAGTAAAATATGCTTGAAACCACATTGTACAGTAGATAATTCGCGGAATTGGTGGCAATGGCATCGCAGATAACCCGATAGAGTAATATGGAGTGCAAACATGAAAAAAAAAATATTTCAGCAAACCCCTATATTATATTGTACACAAAATATGTAAATTTTGACGGTAAACAAACACACGGTAGTACAGTATAACTCCTATTTGTAAAGTGGAAATATTCATTTCCTCCTAAAACTGTCAAAGGAATTCTAACAGAGAAAATACAATTCTTTGTGTTTCCTCTGTTGTTGGCTTGAATTAAAATTTGTTTTATTGAAGGTTATTAATTAAATTTTCTTTAGCGGCTCTCGCACTCGTGGATAATCCTCACCGTGGCTCTCTACTGTATTTAAATTCTTTACAGAGTCCCTATATTAATGTTTCATTTTCGATGTACAAATATTTAAAATAAAAAAGTAAGTTGATAAAAATTAGTGATCAAACTAATATATATATCTTATATATATATATATAAAGTGTGGATGAGTGCTTAAATAGTTTTTGCTGGCGATTCTTGCAGGGCTACTTGAAATCAGGCGGCCACGTGAAAACTCACTATCTAGATAAATTTTGAAAAACACTGAATGAATTTGAACCAAAGTTAGACAGTGAACTTACAGTCAGCAGCAAAATTATTCGAGTTCTAGCAATAATTTCTATATAAAAAAAGTACACTTAATACTGCTTTGTTAAATACATCCTTATTGAGTCATGTTCTTATATAAGGACATGACTCGACAAGAATAGCTGAAATTTTGTTATCACAGAAACTTCTGAAATATTGAATTTATTCGAATCAAAGTCGAACAGTAACTTATCTTACAAACATCTTGAATTAATTAAGTGAGCAACTTGCTCCTGGCATTTTGTTTCCAAGTGGCAACCGCTTGAAAATTTGTTAATATAACAGTCAAACCTCATTAATAAACAGCACTCCAAAACTGATGTTTTGAAAAAATAGGTACAAAATTTTGAATAGACACCATAAGATGCAAGAAACTTGTGAATTTCTTACAATTTATGGCGTTTATTCAAAGACTTATTACAGTCAGTTACTTTTAAAATGGACTGTTTCCACAATCCCTGTCAAAAGGAAGATTAGTTTTTGAGTTACTGATACCATGAACAAATTTTTTATCCCCTTGAGATTCACATTAACAAAGTTCGACTGTACTGAATTAAATAAAAATAAACTTGCAGGGTAGACTCATCTTACAAATGCATTTGACATGTTCATTTGTAAACTTCATCTTCCCTCTTATTTTTAGTGCTGACCACTTGAAAATTTCGAACTCGTATAGAAAAGGTATTTATGAACCAATTTGCTTAAAACTCAGCCTTCATCAATATTTAAACTCCGAGTCTGTTAATAAAATAAATCGTAGCTGCCATTTTGTTTCAAAATGACAGCTACTTCATATGGAAAAAGAAATCAATTTACCCTTCCAAATAATCCAGAAGGACTTTTTTTTTGTATTTAATCTCGCCAGGTTTTAAACGTGGACATCTATTCTCCGATCTGACCACCATAACGACCTTCCTTAAACAATGACAGTCGTCAAATCAAAAGTCGGAATGTGACGTCACGTGATCAAAATAACGACGGTCACAGTCGGAATTGATGTATAGTCTGGTTGGAGAATAGATGCCCTGGGTCCTTTGGCTCATTTCACTTGTGTTCCAAATGATTTTCTCATTTAATAATATTTGTCTTTGGCTTGGCATTTATATATTTCTTTCTTTCTTTCTTTTTTTTTAAATACAGATCCATATTACATTTTTTTTTTTTTTTTAATTTCACCACATTACTTGCAGATGGTTAAAAAATTGTAACTTGTCGTTTTAAAACTTTTTTTTCCTCCCCCAGTGAAGAAATTTCTTTTCCCTTGCTTTGTTTTTTTCCTTCCTGCAAAAATTTAAATAAAAATATATATGTAACAATTTTTCATTTCTTTCCCTATCAACGCACATATCTTTATTTATTTTTTTTTTTTATTGTTTGATTCTAGATGCGAATTACTAATTGATTCTAATCAGTTTCAGCAATTAAGTTACCAGTGGTAAACATGTAAAATATTAACTCCTCAGAAAGATGGAATCTTCTGATCTGTTCTGTAAATACAGACACAGTATTCATTACTTTTTTTAGGTATTATTTAATTTTTCCTGGATGAGAATGTATAGTTTTACTACAATTTAGCTCTATGTTTTAGTTAACTGTTAAACTACATGAAAATGACATAATTTTCTCAACTGACAACTTTTTAAAGAGTTAAATCACTTACAAGAATTTTTAACAACATTTAAATACATTTGTTAGAAATGGAGGGGGGAGGGGGGGATGCTTAAATAACCTAATGATTTCCCCAGGGCCTGATTAAGTTTCGAAGCTAGGGGAAGCTCAGTATCTTTTCGGGGCCCCCTTTCATTTCTGGAAATCTTGTTTTTCTGTTACATATTGTAATATAAAAATGCTATAGACCAAAGATTAGTGTGTGTTTACAGTTTCTTTTTTTTTCTTCCCCCATTCATATATCTGGGTGGTTTCTATACAGAACTTTAAAATCGTATAACTTATTAATTAAGAACATTCAGATTTTTGAGGTTAAATAATAGAATTTTCCCAAACTAGTAAATATTTTAGCTTGTTTTAGGTGAATTTTTTCAGAAAAAATTCAATCTCGGTGTGAAAATCTCAAACAGAAAATTCAAAACTCTGTTTTTGGTCCTTTTGGAGCCAGCCCCTCGTAAATTTTTGAGGGGAAGCTTGTGCTTCCCAAGCCTTTTGGGTAATCGGGCCCTGGATTTCCCAGTGTTTATTCGTCGACAGAACAAGGCTTGAATAAAACAATTTCTATTTTTAGAAAATTCTTTTCTTTGCTATTATGTTGAACTTTTATACGTGAGGAGAAAATAATAAATATGTAGAATTCACCTACAACTACAACATGATAAATTAATAATATAAACAAATCAATGAGATATTTTTGTATTAACTGCATGCCAGCAATTAATCACCATTAAATAGAGGTCAAGACTTAAAATTTTTAGAAGTGGCCAGTGGCCACTGGACATGATGAACTCAGTGGCCACTCATGAGTCGTCGTCGTTATACATCGGATTCATACACATACAAATAATATATATATATATATATGATCATGTATGTGTGCGTAAAAGCATAAAAACACAAATGATGTAGTCGTAAAATTAAATTAAGAAATAGTGCTCTTTATTGTATTATTTTAATAATAAAAAAATATACATGTGTGTATTTCTACCCATTTAAAAAAAAAAAAAAAATAAGTATTATTTGAAAATAAATTTTTTAAAACTTACGTACTTCTATAGTTTAAATTTTTCAATATCTGAAATGAAAGGAGGTAAGAGGAAGAAAAAATAGAATAGATTGAGAAATCGATTCATTGAAAAGTGATTCAGTTTTTGAGGAAAGGTATGACCTCATTTGAACTTCCACTGAATGCTTATGACTTTATTCTTGTTAATGTTTTAAGAGTGAGTTCTATAAGTATGTAGTTATAATAGCATGTAATTCAGCTTTTTTTTAAATGCTATTAATACCTATAGTACTTAGAAAGAAGACTTTAAAATTCAAAGTTTTAGCAATGAGGGAAAATATATAGACTTTCGTAGATAAATATTAATTTTGCTATGGAAAACAGCTGGCTATAATGATGATATGATCTAATAATGTTATTTCTCATACACAATTTGTGTTTTACAAGAATATTTATTTTATGTCCCGTTGCAAAAGAAATACAAAAATTTGATTCATTTAATAAATTTCACCTAGTCTGGCACTTTTATCTGCAAATGGAAAATAATTATGATTAGAATTAGAGGAAAACGAAATTATTTTGAGTCTGAGGAGGGGATGGGGAGGCAAAGAATATGTACTAGCCTATTATCAGAAGTTTAATTTTATTAACTGACATTTGATTGCTAAAAATAGAAATTTCCTGAAAATTTTCTGTAAACATGATTGGTTGGTGGATAGCTTGGACGTATTAGCATTACTTTCAATAAATTGACTACCTAAAAAGTTGTATATATAGTTATAGCTTTTATCTACATTAAACACTTTCAAGATTATTTCATTAACACAAAAAAATTATTTAATATAACTGCACATATCAACATAAAAACTTATAAAAATTTCATACCATCAGAAAACCTAATTTTTCAAACATATATAGAATAAAATTTTTATGTATGTACAGTAATCATACATTAATAAGTATTTAATTATCAGCTTTAAACATATATGAAATCAACTTAGCATTAATTTTCTTAAATTGATTTAGAAAACAATTTCGTTCCTAAAAAATCTATTTTTCACCCCTCCACCCCCCTGTTTACACATTTGGTATGGATATGATATATAACTATATAATTTAATAGAGAAAAAATAAATAAATTCATCAAGTTAAGTCTAAAAATAATTACATATGTGAGAAATAGTGAGCACTTCTATCGCTTTTTTGTTTCTAGAATTGATCAGTTATCACTATCTAGAAATTAGGAAAGGGGAGGGGGGTAAAAAAGTAATTACATGAATAGGAAATATTACATTCTCAATTCAACTTCTAAATTCTATTAAAACAAGTTTAAAATGAATATAGCCATTTACATTATGGATGAAGAAGGTCTGAGAAACAACTGCAGAACATATTCGATCAGCGACCGCTAGTTGGAAATAAGAAATGGGGGAGAGAGGCAAAAAATAATTACACGAACAAGAAATATTTAACAATTCTATTTCTTTCTAGGCTCTAGAATCTCATAAAGCAAGTTTTAAATGAATATTGACATTTATGTTGTGGATGGAGAAAGATTGGAAATCGGAAGGCACGATCGTCATCGAAATATCATTAACGATCGCCGATCGTTAATGGGGTTTCTTTTTTTTAAACGAACGATATCCGGGATTTTTTTTTAAACGGAAGAAATATTTTCGCGCATTCGGGGAAAAATTGGCGATCATAGCAAATTTTTTGGATCGACACTTTTTCAAATTAAGTCGCCACGTGGCGAGTGGCGACCGTGAGTCTTGACCTCTACCATTATGATAAACTAATATTTATTTTGAACTTATATAAAACAATAAACTTACTATATAAAAATTTGTATGCACTGTATTATTTCATTTCATATAATGGCATGCTATTAATACTAATGGATAAACTGTTAGTATGTGATTAATATGAGAGTACCAGAAATGGCTATTATACTACTAAAATTAAGGTATGTGTCATTTTTAAATCCTTGAAGCTATTTGCACTCTAAAACATGTAAATGTTAGTTATGAAGCAAAAAAAAAAAAAAGAATTTTTTTAAATTGGATTCATTTTTAAACAAATATAACTCGTTCATTATAACACCCCACCCTAAAAAAAAAAATAATAATAAATTTTTACACAAAATTAAAAAAATTTAAAAATGAAAAATGTCTCTTTCCAATCAATTTGTCGATAATTACATCAAGTTATGCTTGCCCTTTGTACAAAACAAAACCCAAACTTATTTAAATTCTTAAAAAAAAAAAAACCTTGTAGTGTATTATAAACAATAAGTTATATTTTAAAATTACAATGAAAAAAAAAAACTAGTATGTTGTGGCCACCACAAGACTTTCTTCTATATTTTCCTATACATATTCAATCAGTAACAATATTTAAAAAAAAAAAAGATTTTTTTTTCCTTTTTTTTTTTTTGTGAAAATTAATACATATTCAATCACTAACAATATTTAAAAAAAAAAAAAAAAAAAAAAAAAAAAAGAATTTTTTTTCTTTTTTTTTTTTTTTTTTTTTGGTTAAAAGTAAAAAAAATCGATAACTTTGTTTTAAATTATCACAGATTTATAGTTCAACCATTCCTTTTAAAGGTATTGACGAGACCTTTCGAATGATACCCATCTTCAAAATTTACGGAAGCGATGCCCCCCATGCACAAAATTTTTTTCCTAGTTACATACTACTATTATCAATAATTCATATTAATTTTACAAACACAAGTGTAAAATAACTCTTATTATGCACATTTATACGAATTTTTGTCCTATGCTGCCATGTTAAAAGTTTAGATAAAATGCTATCACAGCGCCACCTGTTGAGCTATTGATCCCCAAATATAATCAGCAACAGTTTATGTCGGGGACCAACTAAATACCAAGTTTGGTAAAATTTCGTTAAAAAAAAAAAAAAAAAAAAAATACGATTATTTTTCTGTTTTTTTTTTTGTTAAAAGTAAAAAAAATCGATAACTTTGTTTTAAATTATCACAGATTTATGGTTCAACCATTCGTTTTAAAGGTATTGACGAGATCTTTCGAATGATACCCATCTTCAAAATTTACCCCCCCCGGGGAGGTACTTCCCCCCCAGGGGGGGAACCGATGCCCCCCATGCACAATTTTTTTTCCTAGTTAACTACTACTATCATCAATAATTCAAATTCATTTTACAATCACAAGTTTAAAATAACTCTCATTATGCCCATTTATACGGAATTTTGTCCTATGCTGCCATGTTAAAAATTTGCATAAAATGCGATTACAGCGCCACCTGTTGAGCTATTGATCCCCAAATCTAATGGGCACCAGTTCATGTCAGGGTGCAACTAAATACCAAGTTTGGTTAAATTTCATTCATATGTTCGTTAGATACAGCGTCCACAAAAAAATGATACAGACACACAGACAGACAGACACACAGACAGACATTTTCTAAAAACTATCAATTCGTGTTCAGGACATCACAAAACGTGTAGATCCGTCAAAAAACGGAGGTCGAAAATTTTCGCGAATCCAATACTTTCTCTATATTACATATAGAAGAAAGTAAAAATCTGAAACATAATATAAGTGGATAGTAATAAGTTAATATGAATTTTAAAATGATTATAATCTATATTTATTACATGTATAACTTATTAATGTTTTATATATTATTACTGATTGCATAAATATTTGTACCTGTTTATGGTTTGAACCAATAAATTCAAAACAAATCTGTACTACTAAATGTTAAATAATTTTTACATGTCCAGAAAGCATTTATTTCTCGCCTTGTGGTAATTATGAGAATTTAAGAAAAGCAATTCAAGCTTGTTTAACATTCAGAATTAGTGCTTTTTTCTTAAAAACTCACAATCTCAGCAAAATCTCAACTCATAAAAAAAAAAATCTATAAAATAACTGAATGCAAAATATTAGGCTATACATTTTTATTTATTTATTTTTGTTAAATACATAACACTAAAAAAATTTAGAATATACAATGTTATATTACAAATAAATTGATTTATCATCAAAATAGCCTATCAATGATTTATAAATAATGAATTTTTAGAAGCCTAAAATTTTGTTTTTATATTAATCAAAATGTTATAGTAATGTTTCTCCAAAATCATAAATTTGTTTACTTTTTAAAAGATACTTATAAATAATATCTTATTAAAAACAGCTATATTTTTAAAGTATCACAAAACTAAGTTTAACATATATCATATTAAGCATAGTTATAAATAAATTTCGTAGTAACATGTGAACGTATCACAGTATATTTTGAATGACGATAACAATTCATTATGAAATGTTAAAAGCCTAAAGGTTTGTTGTTTATATTAATTACTGTACAACCGCGAAAAGAAGGCATTTGACCTTGGAATAGTTCATTTTGAAGAAGGGGCGGCCGAATGAAATGCAAATGATGCTTGGCGGCAGTTCTTTTCGCCAAACAATTGTTTGACTTATCAGCTTCTTTGGCACCAATACGAACAGTCAAAGAGTCATTTGTTGCTAATTCAATAGAAAATTGCTAAATTTTTGTCAATTTAAATATTGTTTTAATTATTTCTTATAATTTTTTTTATCAGATATGCAGAAAATCGATAAAACAAAATAGCTTTAATCATTGCTTATAATTTGTGTTCACATGTATGTTTATTTCTAGTACTTAAATTAATTGAATCCCTAAAATTTACTCGTTTAGCTTTTAACTTCTCGAAATATACCTAAAACAGTTTCTTTCTTTCTTTTTTTTTTTTGTAAGTATTCACTATTATGATTAGTTCAATTATTTAAATCTAAAAATATATCATAATTGAATGTTTTGTAAATATTAACTATCGTGATTAATTAAATTTCTTCCTTTCTACTTTTATTACAACCATTATATGATTATGTCATGTTATTTAATGACAATTACAATAATTAATTTAATGCTTATTTTATCAAAACTGTAATGGTATTAATCATGGTTTCTTTTATTTCATACATTGTAGAAAGAAACTTTTTTAAAGTTTAATTAAGTTACTTCTTTCATCCCTTTCTGCTGATAATAATTGCACTTAAAAATTACTGCTCGGAAGCCATTAAGATTACTTTATTTAAAAAAATCAAAATTTCTTTTTGAATGTTATTTGATCGCCGAAACTTTAAAATTTGTAAACAATAGTACCTCCGAACTCTTCTTTTAAATAGCAATTAAAAATACCTCCAAACATTAAGTTTATCAACAACTTCAAATTTTAATTTCACACTAAGAAACGGGCTAACAACGCCAAATCTGGAAGCCACTCTACTCTGTGTTACCATGGAAACACAACCTCTTACCTTATTTCATTAATGGAATCATCTGAAAACACGTGAGTCGAGTGCCAAGTTATCGCGGTTGTACAATAAAATGTTATAACTATTTGTTTTTCAAAGAACATAGTTTACGCAGAACACATATTAACTTTTCAAACACAATTTTCAACACAAATACGGTTGAAGGCGATGTTTGAATAAATAAAATTCAAATTTGAATCGAAAAACTTTGTATAAGAGAAACTTTCGTAAATTTGTTGATAACCATACCATATCTACACTACATAAAGAAAATGGCAATCTTCAGGGGAAGTTTAGCTCGAGTATTTACGTAAATTGGATTAGTTCAATTTTCATTCAGTTTATGTCCCTATATTGACGTCCGTATTTTGTACGTTTTTCGTAGATGTCCAGAATTTTACATATTCTGAAGATATTTGAGCTTGAGGCCTATGTTCAAAATTCGTCTATAGATGTAACTCAGACGTGATGGAGGAAATATGAATGTTAAATGAACGTATGTGTGATGTGGGATTTTACTGCTTTTGGCAGTTAATTTGATAAATCTTTACGGTTTTAAGACTTAATTTAATCGTTTTTATTACAGATTAATTTTTCTTTGGTTTAAAAAGTAAATTTATTTTTATTGTAACAGGTTCAGATTAATTTATGCGAGATCCCTTTATTATACAAAGTGGAGGCAGGCCCTGACTAACGGCAGGGCATACGGGGCAAATGCCCTGGGACCCCCTACAGGCGTATGCTGAAATTCTGCAACCTAAAGAGCTCTTATGCCACTGCAAGGGGGCCCCCCAGAATAGGCTTGCCCCGGGGCTCAAGGTAGTCTAAGTCGGGCCCTGAGTGGAGGTAACACATTTAGAGACAACAGCTGATCAGGAAGTGAAAAATCTGACAGTTACTAAGAAAATTCGACTCCAGATGGGAAAATATTGGTGAATAAAATAAAGAATATAATGATAGTGTTTTATAAACAATTATAATGTTCTTTATAAATATGTTTGATGATATTCAAAATTTCTGTTTAGCATGTTTTTTTTTTTTTTTAAGTTTTACTAGTGGAAATTTCCATATAATTGCAAACATCAGAAAATGCAAATGTGCAAAGGAATTTGTGAATAACGTCAACATGCACTTGTGATGCGTGTGAAAAAGACAAAACAATACGTGGTATACATCCGACTGGAATGTATATATTTACAATATGTAATGTTCTTCCGTAATTATGTGTCTCCGGACCACCTCTAGGGGTGTGTCCCAGACCGTCGCCAATTGCCCATCTGCGCAGCATTAGTGTGACGTAAAACCCAACTACAACAACAACATCTTCCGTAATTATGTATGGTTGTTTGCAACTTAACCTGAAGTAGCAACTAAACACAATTTTAATATGGATCTCCACATTCATTCGGGGGAGAAACCCCATAAATGTAAAGTATGTTTAAAATCATTTTTACAAGGTAGACATTTAAAACAACATATTTTGTGTCATACTGGAGAGAAGCCTCATAAATGTGATATATGTTCAAAATCGTTTTCTCAACTTGGGTCTCTAAAAACACATATTTTGTGTCATACTGGAGAGAAACCTCATAAATGTGAATTGTGTTCAAAATCGTTTTCACAATTTGGATCTCTAAAAACACATCTTCTGTGTCATACGGGAGAGAAACTTCATAAATGTGAAATATGTTCAAAATCGTTTTCTCAACTTGGGTCTCTAAAAAGACATCTTTTGTGTCATACTGGAGAGAAACCTCATAAATGTGAAATGTGTTCAAAATCATTTTCACGAGTTGAACATCTAAAAAGTCATCTTTTGTGTCATACTGGAGAGAAGCCTCATAAATGTGAAATATGTTCAAAATTGTTTTCTCAACTTGGGTCTCTAAAAAGTCATCTCTCGTGTCATACTAGAGAGAAACCTCATAAATGTGAAATGTGTTCAAAATCGTTTTCAAATGTTGGGAATCTCAAAAGACATCTTTTGTGTCATAGTGGAGAGAAACCTCATAAATGTGAAATGTGTTCAAAATCGTTTTCAAATGTTGGGAATCTCAAAAGACATCTTTTGTGTCATACTGGAGAGAAACCTCATAAATGTGAATTGTGTTCAAAAACGTTTTCACAAGTTGGGTCTCTAAAAAGACATCTTTTGTGCCATACAGGAGAAAAACCTCATAAATGTGAAATGTGTTCAAAATCATTTCCATCAGTTGGATCTCTAAAAACACATCTTATGTGTCATACTGGAGAGAAACTTCATAAATGTGAAATATGTTTAAAGTCATTTCCGCGAAATGGAGATCTGAAAAGACATCTTTTGTGTCATACTGGAGAGAAACCTCATAAATGTGAATTGTGTCCAAAATCGTTTTCACAAGTTGGGTCTCTAAAAACACATCTTCTGTGTCATACTGGAGAGAAACTTCATAAATGTGAAATGTGTTCAAAGTCGTTTTCACAATTTGGATCTCTAAAAACACATATTTTGTGTCATACTGGAGAGAAACCTTATAAATGTGAATTGTGTTCAAAATCGTTTTCACAATTTGGATCTCTAAAAACACATCTTCTGTGTCATACGGGAGAGAAACTTCATAAATGTGAAATATGTTCAAAATCGTTTTCACAAGTTGGGAATCTAAAAAGACATTTTTTGTGTCATACTGGAGAGAAACCTCATAAATGTGAATTGTGTTCAAAATCGTTTTCACAAGTTCGGTCTTTAAAAACACATCTTCTGTGTCATACTGGATAGAAACTTCAATAATGTGAAATCTGATTAAAATCATTTTCGCTAGTTGAAAATTTAAAAATATATCTTTCTTTTTTTTTTTTTTTTCTTTCTTTATCCATATGCTTGGTCTGAATATGAAAAATAATTTTAAACTAAGCAATGTTTAAACACATATTTCCTTTCCTATGCGGAAAACTCATTCTAATGTGAAGTATGTTCAAAAGGATAACCAGAGATAAAACCTTTCAAAGATTGCTGTTTTAAACACACAAACAACAACAACAAAAATTAAACTGGTCTGATTGTAGATAACGATCAACACAGAATCCCTTAATGAGATAATATTTTGTGATGCAGCTCTACAATTTATGGTTATATGTAGGGATGAAACGGATAGTGATTTTGCCGGATATCGGATATCCGGAGCTCTTCTGTCTGCCGGATACGGATATCCGGCATTAGTTTTATTTTTTGTTGTGTTGTATATTTCTTTTCTTTTTCGTTATTTTAAAACAATAAAATATAAACATATTTCATATACTATTCTTTAAAAAAACACTTTAAATATAATTTATTTAAACATATTTAATATTCTATTTATTTGTGCAATATTGCCATGAAAAATAAAATTTTAAGCATAACATAATCATTCCTACATTTGTAATTTTTGGTGAAAAGCACTGTCACAAAAAGATAGGTTTTGTTAACTTATTATTTACATATTTTTTACAATACTGTTATTAAAAAAAAGAAATAAAATATTTTACTAATATAATCACAGTTGAAGGGTTATTTTCACATGAAAAATAATATGTTGTGGCCATCACAAAACTTTCTTCTACATAATTCTATATAACAGCACCACTTACGGTTTAAATCGTATAAAAGTTTAACCATAGCTTCTCACAATAAATATTTTACAAAAGGCGTTTATGCAATTTTAATCAACAGATGCTGAGATATACGCTTGTGAAAAATCATAATAGAAGCTCCACCTTTCAGCTGATATACACATAAATAAGGTCAACATTTGCTTTCATAATGGTTGTCTTATATATCAAGTTTCATGCACATATGTCATAGAAGTTTGGATTAACTTAGCCTATTCATTGGGTAAATTGTAGTGTAGTATTGCCACCTGTTGGCCGATATACACCTAAAATAAATCGCAATAGTGTTTCACAATGGCTGGTTCTCTCATATACCAAGTTCTATGCAATTATACACGATAGAATAAGAGATATAGCCTTCCCCTTTTGGGGGGCAATTTCTGTATTGCAGAGCCACCTACTGGCGAACATGCACCCAAACTGAACCAGCATAATTTCTCATAATGCCTTTCCAAAATTAAGTTTTGTGTAGTTACACGAAATAGAACCTAAAATATAGCCTTCCCTAAACTGCAGAAAGCACTGTGTAACAGCACCAGCTGTAGAGCGATTGGCACAAAAATTTGATAGGCACTAATATATGCCAAGTTACATGTACATATATTTATATAAAATTCTGGGCAGTAGTTTCTGAGATATAGCCTTCCTCTAAGTTGCAGAAATCGCAGTATGGCAGCACCACCACCTGTTCAGCCATTTGCACCAAAAGTTGGTAGGCACTGATTTATGTCATGGTGCAACTACACATAAATTTATATGTAATTGTAGTACGCAGTAGTTCCGGAGATACAGTTGAACAGAATTTTTCTCACACACACACAAGACATTTTTTTAAAATTGGTCAAACCAAGTTCTGGACTTCTTAAAATGTGTAAATCCATCAAAAACCAGAAGTTGAAAATTTTTATGAATCCAATACTTTCTTTTGAGACATTTATAAGAAAACATAAAAGAAAGAAGAAAAAAAAAATAAAATAAAAGCTTCAAACTAGTATGTTATGGCCATCACAAAACTTTCTTCCATATCTCTCTATATAACAACGCTACATGCTGTTTAACATGCAGAAGAAACATAATCATAGCTGCTTACAATAAAGATTTTAGATATTGATTTTAGTGCAATTTTAATCAAAAAATTTTGAGAGAAGCCAAGTGGAAAATCACAGGTGAGGAACAGCTGCGCCACCTGTTGGTCGATATACATCCAAATTAAGCCAACTTTTATTCTCATATTATTTTTATCTTATCTGTTAAATTTTATAGATGTTGAGATTTATCTTTCCTAGTCACAGAGTAAATTGCAACATAATATAGCCACCTATCGACCAATATGCACCAAAATTGAATCAACATGATGTTTTATAAAAATGATCCTTTTCCATACTAAATTTTTAGCAATTATACACGAATGAATCTGAGATATAACTTCCCCATTCACGGGAAAATTGCAGCATAGCAGCATCACCTATTGGCCGTTATGCACAGTAATTTTATGAACATGTTTCATAATAGCCCACCGTGTGACACACTTAGTTTATTTTTTTTAATTATACACAATATAAGCTGAGATATAGTCTTCCTTTAAATGGGAGAATTTACAGTACAGCAGCGCCATCTGTTGAGTGATTTGCACCAAAAGTTGATGGGCGCTTTTTTTTTTTTTTGGTAAGATGCAACTATGTATAAATTTATATGAAATTCTGTGCATTAACTCTTGAACTGTACAAAATTTGTTTCAGATAGACATTTTCCAAAAATGGTCAAATTGTGTTTTGGTTCCCTCAAAATGCGTAAATCTACCAAAACTGGAAGTTTAAAATTTTCACGAATCCAATACGTCCTTCTATTTAATATAGAAGAAAGTAATAATTCAAAATGAATTTATACTTTTTACTTATTTTATATTTTTATATTCTGTGCAGAGAAGAAAGAAAATTTTACATTAGTTATTAAAATTCTTTAAGTAAGTGAAGTTTTTAAGCAGTACAGAATCAAAAACTTTAAATAACTGATTTTTTTTTTTTTTTTTTTTTTCTTATGAACAATATGAAAGTAAAAGTACAGACTTTCTGAAAATTTAAATATGTACTTTTATTTGAAGTAACGTCCACATCTTGAGTATGCCACCCCCATTTGGGCCCATACTTCAGCCAGAACACTCCACTACTTGGACGGCATCCAGGCTACAGCAGCCAAAATCATCTGCGGTGCAGTTTCCTCTACAAACAATGAAAAAGTGATACGAGAATGTGGCTTAGCATCACTCAATAACAGAAGGAAGTACCAAACCATAAACTTCACTAACAAAATATGAAGTCGGTACTCAGACCACATCTCACGAAGAACCTTTGAAAATTGGTCCAAGAAAACCAGACTTAAAAGATCGTTCAATCTACAATTTGATTCCGATATAAGACGAGAGATCGTTCTCGAGCACAGCACCCTTGATTTCCTCGAAGAGCCTGCATTCTCCAAGTGCTTACCCAAGAATACCACTATCAACACCAATCTTGTTGTTCCATGCTCCAAAAAGGAATTAACATCAGTTATCTTTGAAAAGGGTATGCAGACAATCAATGCAATGTCGGAAATAACCTTGTCCACGCATATACTGATGGCTCAGCTGACGAAACTTTTCAAAAAGGCGGTGCGGGCATACACTTTGTACTACCCAACGGCAGAACTACGAACCATTCACTGGGCACTGGTTCCATTGCCTCAAATTTCACCAGTGAACTTAAAGCAATATACAATGCATTGCATGAATACATCTTACTCAACAACACTGACAAAGCTAACGGGCTAGTCATCTTTGGTGACTCCAAAGCTGCTTCAGAAGCATTAAATAAAGGTCAATTAAGGCTAACCCACAATATCCAACACCAATTAGAAGAAATTGACAAACTGCACAAGATATGTATTCTACAATGGATCCCCGCGCATGTCGGCATCCCTGGAAACGAAGAGGCAGATCAATTTGCCAAGAAAGGGAGAAATCTCAATAATGAAAATATCGCCAAGGTCACTCTTGATGATGTTAATGCGATGGCAAGGTTCCGTTTGAGAGAAAACACCATTAAAAAAGACTCTCAGATTTGTGAAATAAACGCTAACAGAGACCTTACCAAAACTATCACCCGCCGTAGAACTGGTCATTATCGAGGTATGAAGATCCTGAGAGATGGCAATAGAACCTACCCGTCTCTGCAGCAACTGTAATGATGTTCCACTAACACCAAAACATATTTTTGACTGCCCAGCCATTTTAAGATCCCTGGCTCAGCTTGGGGGCGATTTATGAAAGACTTCCAGCAACGAAGATTAAGCAAATAGAGAGCAGCAATTGGTCAGACGTAACTACTGTAGGAGGAGCCAAAGCTCACTCAATGAATCGTTCTTTTTATGAATCTATCAAATCAACATAACATGGCTATTTTTCATTAAACATAAATATACCTTATTTTAATCTTGTATTTCGGTTGGCTTACTTATTTATTTGCATTTATTTAGTCACTTACATAAATAAAATGATTCATTAATACACCAGATTAAAAATGATTGTTATAAAAAAAACTTTCATGCTTTTTATGATAATATTAAAAAAGCCAGCTTTAGCCACCCTCCTTTTTTTTTTAATCTGCGTTTTAATATTTTATCTTGTCATGCATTAATCTTATCTGGTATCTTGTGGAAAAATATGTACACTAAATTTCATAATGAAAGTTCTATATCAATTTCATTAGTAAATATTTATTTTTCATAACATTATGATGATTTTACTTTTGTGAAATATACAGCATATTATTAAAAACAAAAATTATTTAATTTATGAGACAAAATTTTAATTAAAATACATTTACAAACAAAATAATTTGCATGCAAATTATGTTGTAGTGGTATTGATGAGGAAACCCGGACGGGTTTTGAAATGTCTAAATTTTAATTGTTTTAAAATAAGATACATTTACAAACAAAATAATTTGCATGCAAATTATGTTGTAGTGATACTGATGAGGAAACCCGGACGGGTTTTGAAACATCTAAATTTTAATTGTTTTAAAATATATTTTACCTAAAATTTTGTCTCGTAAATATTTTTTTTTTTTTTAAATATTTATAATTGAGGCGATTTGATGTTTGTGCACAATAAAGCATATTATTATTACAAAGAGATTTTACTGACAACAATTTTGCAGTTTGGAAGCTTTTGAAAAATGCTTATTCTTCCAAAAATATTTTCTTTTTTCCTGATAAAGTATTGCATGAGTTACTTGTTGTGATTTTTTTTAAATTCCTGAAAAATTCTAATTATGATAAGTGGTCTTAAATTTTTGTTGTAGCTGTTGTGCTATTTAATGTCATTTAAACAATCCAAATTAAGCAAACTCATTTTGTAATGCTGTGCTGTGTTCACTATTTAATAAATAAAAAAAATAATCTGGTGTGTCACTCACACGACTTTCTCTTACCCTGAAGTTTAAATACAGGTTGCAGATTAAGAGGTAAGATAACGAGTACTGTTATGTAAACCTGTGTTAAACAATTCAAATTAGGCTTCGGAAGAGTGTTATATGATAAGTAGTTCTGTGCGAGGGGGGGCTACTGCCCCCTCAACCCCCCGTTTCATTAATGCACCTACATTTATATAGAATTTAATCTTGTTATTAAAAAATAATTCTGTTTTTAAACCTTAATTTATTAAAATTATTTTAAAAATATATCTTTTATGATAATGCAGACGATTTCCATATTAGAGAAGTAGTATAACACTAAATATATAAAAAAAACCCTTAAATTTATTCTCAGTATTACATAAAAAAAAAAAAAAAATTGTTAAAAATGAAAAAAATTTATAACTTTATTTTAAATTATCGCAGATCGATGGTTCAACCATTCGTTGTAAAGGTATTGGGGAACTCTTTTGAAAGATACCCATCATGAAAATTTATTCCCCTCAAGGGGCGACTTCCCCCCCAGGGGGGAGGGGAGGCTCCTACATATACAAAAAATTTTCCCAGTTGACTCTCTATTACAAAAAATATATATTCATTTCATTTGGTTTAGTGCAGTCTATAGATGTTAAACTCTACTTACCTGTAATTTCCCCCATAGAGGTAATGTATTTGAATACTTTTGAGTGTCCCTGTGCCTGTACACGAGCCATTTGCTTCACCTCAACGAAAAGCTTATTGTAGCATCCCTATATGATACACATTTAGAATACCGAGTTTCGAATTTCTGCTACTATTTGTTCTTGAGATATACTGAAAACAGACACACAGGCCATTTGGAGCTGATTTAATCTTTAAAATGTGTTTTTTACATTCCTACAGGGAAGTTAAAAAATAATTTTGTGAAATCTCTGTATTATAGCATTAGTGTGTGTAATCAATCAATTGGGTTTCTTCCAGGACAGTGGAAGAAAGTGGATAAAAACAAACAGAACACAAAACAGGTGTTCCAGATTAACAGGTGTTCGACTAATTTGCCGAGTACTCGGTACACAGCCAAATTTGGACTAAGTATTTGGCCAATACCGAGTGGTTGTAAGAATTTCATTATTTTTATGTATTATTGAAAGAAATGTATTCATAACAGTTGTTTATTAATAGCTAAACTAAAAAAATCTGAAAATATATATAGAGAGTCATTAAACTTTTGCTGCAAACAGCTTTCTGCAGTTAAAACGGGCAAGTAGATTGCCACCAAACTCGGTATAGAGATGATATGATCTTATCCATTTAGTTACAAGAATTTAAGTATAACCATATGCAATTTTTTTTTTTATAAAAACTTAGTACATAAAATTGTATCTATAAAACAGACAAAAATAAAATATTTTAGAAAAAAGAACCCTTATACAGTGGAGTAACAAGGGTGGGGCTGAGGGGGCGGTCCGCCCCGGGCGGCACGATTTTGGGGGCGGCATTTTGGTAATTTCCATTAAAAGTATAACTGAAAATTCAACTTCAACGCTATCTCAAATATATAACTTGAATTTAAAAAATATTTTTCTATGAATTTATAAAGGTTCTATAAAAAAAATTTTGATATATTTTTATAGAAAATATTTTCTATAAAAATATTTTCATCTTATTTCACAAAATTTTGATTTGAATTTTTTTTTTTTTTTTTTTTCAAAGTGTATTGTAGAGTTTGCTAAAAAAAACTTATTGAAAGAGGTATTAAGTGATCGATGTCATGTCCGGTAAAGTAAATCCGATATAATTGAAATTCCACGGAGCCGACTTTCAGGAGGGTGAGCAGGAAAGTAATTCAGACGTTTACCTGCTCCTTGACTTGTTAATTATTATCAATTAAAAAAGAATAAACCTACCAGAAAGCAAGAGAATTTTTTTTAAATCTTTATAATCACAAATATAAGGTCTGTAAGTGATAATAAATATTCTTCTCTCACGTAGCCTTACAAAAATAAACTTTTTGATTGAAATAACAACGCGATCAGATATACGTATGCAATGCATATTCATTGAATGTTTCCAATGTGTTTGCTTCTGTTTTTGGCCGTTTTTCTGATTACACAGATCCGTATTTTAATAATACATGGAGCATTTTTTTATTTAAATTTAGTTTTTAAAGAATTGGTAATTTTTGCTAACATATAATTTTACAATCCTGGTTTAATAGATGACTTTTCTTGATTGAGATTTTTAATTTTTCCTATGAGTAATAGACAATATGTTAGTAAGCAGTAAAAAAAATAGAGCGCTGAAGAATGTCTCGCTCGGGAAGAGGCATTTTTCATGATTATGGAATGAATAAGGAACATTCTTTATGATTTTCGAATAGGCAAACTGAGTTACTTTTCAGGAGCACCTAAAGCTTAAAATATTTAACATTCGCAATATTTTCACGTATATATCTTCTATATATGAATTGACATTGTAGCTGAAAATATGCTATTAGAAGATGATTAAAAATGTAACTTTGTCTTGAAAATCGAGGCCTAAGCTGAAGTATTCCTGGCTCCGAAAATGCGATTCTATCGTTATATCGGCTTAATATATCAATAATAATATATCCACAAAAATTTTGAAGAAATAATAAAGTATATTCGTTTGCTGGTGTACCATTAAGTGGATAGGAGGAGGGGAAGATTTATGATCCCTGTCACCCTGAAATTACACTATAAATTGCAAGTTAAATTTTGAAAAGTTATTATTTGTAAGAGATTATTTGCAAAATAAAAATTTAGGAAAACATATTTTTTTTTTTTTTTTTCTATACAGGTTGTCGACAATCGAAAAGTTTTCGGTGATATTTCCACCAGTATATTTATACAATAATTTTACTTAGTTGATCGTGCAAACATACTACAAAATTTTCCGACAGAAAAATCCTGGTGGGAGAATCAGAGGAAAATTTTCGATTGTCGACATCCTGTTTCAAAGCTTTACTAAATTTAAAATTTTATTATTAATTCAAAACTTTAGCATATTTAATATTTTTTGTTTTAAAATTCGAATATCTAAACATGTTACGATTGTGAAAATAATAGATTTTATACGTTTTGTTGTTAAAATCAAATTTAAGATAGCATGACAGAAATAATCTTAGCTCTCTCTCAATAAAAAATAAATAAGTATATGTTGCTGCCACAGAAGAAATTCAAACTCTATGAAGAATTAATAATTGAAAATTAAATGTATTCGGCCGGACATATTTATTCATTAAATTAAATAATCTTCGTGGATTTCAGCATGTTACAAACAAAGTATTTTACTAATATTTTTTGCACAATACATATACAATTTCTATTTATATGATTAATTGAATGCTATGGTACAACAGTAACGTCAATTTTTGAAATGAGAAAATTCACAAAATCTTTATCATTCAGTCCTTTGCATTTTCCTTTGCCGTATATGAACATCATTTCTAAGAAGTGATGTTCATCCATGTGCTTAGGCAACAGTAAAAAAACAAAACAGCAGGTGATGTATTGATTTATTTAACCAAAATTTGTTTTAATATAATAATAAATACAGACCGTTATGTTTGCAAAAAGAAAAGGTATGAGCAATGAAGAATTTGTTGATACCGCTCTATCTTACGAGGTTGATGTTAGAAGATAAAAGAATTCAGTGACAGACTGGTTGAAAAAATCGACCCTAGATTCTAAAGATAGTATGATAACTCAAAAGAATACACATTTCTAATTTCGTGCAATTTATCAGATAAAGGCTATAATTGTTGATGTAGATTCTTTTGATGAAAATATTAAAAGCGAACGGTTCAAAATTATTTAATTGTTGACCATGCTGAAGATATAAAGGGGGTCTTTTCATGTTCTTCAATTTATCCAGCACTATATAAGGGCCTTATATAATACTCGATAAAACTTTAGTTACATATTTGTGCAAATAAAAATAAGACACTTTTAAAACTGTAAGGAAAGATTGATTTTTAATTTAAATAACTATGAAAAAGGTAAACACTAAAATGTTATTAAAAATATATTTGATTGTTTTGGTTTGGTTTGATGAGTACTGAGATTTATTGCTTGCCTCAAGGGCCGCTTATATCTCGAAAAATCCACACCACAAGGGTTTACAAGTTTTTATTATACAAGTACACAATATTTTTGAAGACATAAGACAATACAAACATCCATGCCCGCACCAGGATTCGAACCTGGGACCAGTTGATTCGAAAGGCAGACCCCTGACCGACCGAACCACCTGGCCGGCTATATTTGAATAATCAAATTTGTTGTTTTGCAAATTATGGCCCAAAACCACCTATCTTTTTTAATCTTCTAGAATTTGATGATTAATGAAATCTATCATGTTTGAAATGATAAAATATTTATTTTAATGTTCTTATTTCATATGTAAATTTCATGCATCTTAAATTAAGCCCGAGTGTATAGGAACTTTTATATTCTCTAAGAATTAGCTGAGAATGATTCACATCTGAGAAAGACTATACAATAAAGAATGAAGTAATCAGTTATTATGGTTTTAATAATCCACTAAGCTGGAAGTATCAAATGTAACATTGAACCTAATTGTGTATATACACTACAAAAGTTCTGAAACGTTTCATGAAAACATGCTGTTTGCCATTTAACTTAATTTTGTATTCAAAAGGCCTTTTTTTAATATCAAAATGTGCAAAATTCTTCATATGTACATCAATTATTCATTCTTACAACTACTCGGTATTCGGTACTCGACCGAGTAGTAAGGCCAAGTACTCGGTACTCAGCCAAAGTGCTACTCGGTGCAGCACTACTCCCAATGTAGGCTAACTCTCACCGTTCAGATTCCCACTCCTCTCATCGTCACATTTTGACTGACAAGGAAACATTCAAAAGGTGTCGTCTTCAAAAGATATTGAAAAAATATATATGTTATTCTATTCCTAAAACACCAGAAAGTGAAAAAATTATCGGCTGAAATGAATTACGGCGAGCAAAAAAAATTATCAAAATTAAGCATTTTTGGCAATTCAGCACTGTTAGGCGATAAGTTTGCTAGCACCAAGGTTGCCATGTACGAACAAAACCATGGTTTGCTTCTCCGCCAAGTACTCAAAATCAATCGACTAACAGTGTGAATCGCCAAATATGCTTAATTTTGATAATTTTTTGTGGTCGCTGTAATTCATTTCAGCCAATAATTTTTTC
This sequence comes from Salticus scenicus, assembly GCA_963930645.1. Lineage (NCBI taxonomy): Eukaryota > Metazoa > Arthropoda > Arachnida > Araneae > Salticidae > Salticus > Salticus scenicus. The sequence goes on along the minus strand of CAWVNO010002982.1, from coordinate 2,367,795 downwards.
ACTTTCTGGTGTTTTATGGAGAGTAGAATCACATATATTTTTTTCAATATTTTTTTGAAGACAACACTTTTTGAATGTTTCCTTGTGAGACATTGTGTTGAATCAATACACCATTAGGGGATTTACACAATTTTTCTCTGTGCATGTTTCTGAACATGGTGTTCAATTAATACACTCTTTTAGGGGATTGGTATCCACAGCTTGTTTGTTCATGCTTTGTGAACTTGTGCTGAATCTGAAACTTTGCATATCATCTTTAAAATTGATGATAGTTAACAATTCTACTCTTTATAGATTTCACAATTTAATAAAGCATGCTTAAAAAGAATATTGACATTTATGTTGCATATATAAAAAAAAAAAAGAAAGAAATTGTAAGAATTCCATAAGGTGTTTGGTTGCCGATCGTTAGCTTAAGATTAGGGCATATCAAAAATTATATTAGTATAAGGTAATAAACAATTCTACTTCTTTATAGCTGTGAGAATCTAATAAAGTGTGTTTAAAGAGAACACTGACATTTATATTGTAGATGAAGAAAGATTGGAAATCGCATGACTTCTGCAGTGCATTTGATCAACGAGTGTTAGAGCAGAGGGAAAGGGGGGTGGTCCTAAAAAAGTATATGATGAGTGAAAGATATTTAACTATTCTATTTCTTTATAGATTATAGAATCTATTAAAGTAAGTTGAAAATGAAATCAACATATATGTTGAGGATGGAGAAAGATTAGAAATCCCAACATTTCTGCAAAGCATTTGATTGTCGTTTGTTGGCAGAGGGGAATGGAATGGTGGATGGGTTAAAAAATGTATGAGATATATTGAACACTTCTACATATTTATAGGTTCTGGAATTTAAGTTAAAAAAGAACATTGACATTTATGTTGTGTATGGAAGAAGATTGGAAATTGGCAAGGATTTAATGAGGTGTTTAATCGTCGATTGCTAACAAGAGGGGGGGGGGAATCATTAAAAATTTTATAAATAAAAGATATTAAACAATTCTACCTTTATAGGTTCTAGAAAGTGTCTTTAAAATGAACTTTCGCATTTATGCCGTGGAAGGAAAAATATTGGAAAATTAAGACACCTGAAATTTCTACACTATATTGTTTTCAAAAAATAATCTGCAGTATAAAAAAAAAAAAAAAAAAAAAAAAACTGTGGTGTATGTCTTGTGTCTCGCATTTTCTGCCATGGGGGCTCCCTTGTGAGTCAAGAGTTAGAACAGAAGCAGGGTTGTTCAGTTTTTTCCGAATTGGAAAAAAACTGGTTAAAACTGTCCCGGACAAAATACTATTTTGTCCATTATTAATTATTTGCGAGTACTAAATTAAAAATTATCTTTATTCTTTCCATATACATAAAACAATTCTTTATTAATATGCGTATGTGCAGGACTTGTGAAATACAGTCACCTGGTCACCAGTGTCGACCAATATTTTTTAACTGGCAACAATTTTTTCAACTTTAAGGAAACTTTTTTAAATTTTGATATTTTGTTGAAAGAATTGGACTCTGATTCTCACTTCTCTAATTACTTTTTGAAACACTGTGTGGTATGAATACACCATTAGGAAATTTACACATCTCCATGCATGTTTCACAAATCAGTGTAAAATTATTACACTGCTCCTATTTGCACATGCTATCAACCTGATGCTGAATTGTTGTGTTGTGCCGGTGAAATGATGTAACAATGCCGATTGTATATTGGTTTAATGAAAATAACATAATTGGTTTCTTGATGTTAAATTAACAGGTGTTTCCTGATGTATCAGTCTAGCCTAATAAATAATTGTTTTTTTATACACAGAATTTCAATTTCTATATTTAAGTAAATTAAATTTTAAAATTGAAAGAAAGAAAGAAAACGGTGGAGGATACTTTTTATGGGCTACCAGAAATTTTTGTTGGCAACCATTTTTTTTACAAATTCCTGGAGCCCTGTGTATGTGTATATAATCAGTTTAAATATTTCAAAATAGACATGCAAAGTTAATAATATTTAATAAATAAATATATCTGTATTTCTCTAAAGATTGATTGGATGCAAAAGTGATAGTTTATATGTAGTTATAATTTTAATTTCCCTCTCTTTCCCCGACTGCTTTCAACAACATTGTCATTTCCTATCTCATAATCATAAATTCCATTTAAAAATATTTTATTAAGCATGATGAAATTGAATGGTTCACACATCTTTCATGGAATTTTTTAATTTCTGAAAATACACAGTAAGGGAAGTATTGTAATCATAACAAAAACTTGATTTTCGGATGTTGGTGTATCTGTGTGTTTTAAAGTCCCATGAGTTCATTTTTGCTATTTTTATGATTATGTATATGCAGACCTAGATAAAATGCAATACTGTCTGCAAACTCAAAAAATTTCTTAAAAATTTTCTGCAAAAAAAAAAAGAAAGAATACTGTGCACCTTCTGAGTTTTATATCACTGCCACATCTTGACATCTGTTAAATATATAATGAAAAAAAAAAAGTTATTAGTCCATGAATGGAAGAGTCATTCATCATTTTGTTTACTGTTTTTGAAATAAACCATTCCTTAATATTATGGCTCTTTCTTAAAAAATGCTACTCACTCTGCTTGATAAAGAATTGATTCAAAGCAGCATTACAGAGTCACACTTTTGAATAAAGGTCCATTCACAGAAATAATTCATTTCATGGTGATCTGTTTCTTCTCTAATAAGTCGCCCATTATTACTGTGATACTCATATTTTAATGTTAATGACTTGCACACAGATTACACAGACATAATAGTTACAGTTACAGCATGTAAAACTGTTTCAATGTCTTTGAAAAGTGCTGTTTTACTGGACAGAATTTTTTTAAATTATGCTGGAACTTATAAAATCTTTGGGAGGCATAGGTTTTATCAGTTTCTGACACATTCTGACATGCTGTCGTGGTTTAGAGTGCAAATATGCGATTCCAGAATTGAGATTTCGCTAGATAACTTTTTTTTTATTTAGGAAATTGTTTAAAAAAAAAAAGAAAGAAAGAAAATGTCAAAACTGCCTGCAAACTTTGAAAATTTTCTGCGAACGACGTTCGCACATTCGTCTATATTCTCAGGTCCATTTCGCCAGCCCACACACTTTTGAAATTACAAAATTCAATTATGTCATTCGATAATACTCCGTTAGTACAGTCGGCTGCAAAATTATTCGAGCACTAGCAATAATCCCTGTCTAAAAAAAGTACACTTAATACTGCTTTGTTAAATAAATCCTTATCGAGTCATGTTCTTAGTCAGTCTAAGAACATGAATCGACAAGGATTTATTTAACAAAACAGTCTTATGTGTACTTTTTTAACATAGGAATTATTCGCTAGTGCTCGAAATATTATGCTGCCGACTGTACGACAAAAATTTTTGTTAGTAACGACACCGGTACAAAGTACTGACAAGAACAAAAATTTAGGCTGATGAAATGGAAGCTCGCACACTTTTGAAATATCAAATTTCAGCGATGCCATTCGAAAGTGCTTTGTTAGTACTGCAAAAACTTTCATTAGTACCTATACCAGGACCAAGTACTGAAGAATACAAAATTTCAGAAACATCTCACCAGCCAGCACACTTTTGAAATTATAAAATTCAATTATGTCATTCAAAAGTGCTCCGTTAGTACCGACACTAGTACCAAGCGCTGAAAAGTAGAAAAAATCGGGCTGGTGAATGGTAACCTGCACACTTTTGAAACATCAAATTTCAACGAAGCCATTCAAAGGTATTTTGTTAGTACCGCAACAATTTTCGGTACTTAACGAAGTACTTTCGAATGACATCATTGAAATTAAGTATTTCAAAAGTGTGCAGGTTCTTATTTCACTAGCTCAATTTTTTGCACTCTTCAATACTTGGTACTAACTACTCTTGGTACTAATGAAAGTTTTTGCAGTACTAACGGAGTACTTTCGATTGACGTAATTGAATTTTGTAATTTGGAAAGTTTGCGGACTGGTGAAATGCTTCTGAAATTTTGTACTCTTCAGTACAGTCGGTAACAAAAGTGTCCGAACACTAGCAAAAATTCCTATGTAAAAAAGTAGAGTTAATACTGTTTTGTTCAATAAATCTTTGTCGAATCATATTCTTAGTCAGTCTAAGAATGTGATTCGACAAGGATTTATTGAAAAAACAGTATTAACTCTACTTTTTTTATATAGGAATTTTTGCTAGTGTTCGGACACTTTTGTTACTGACTGTACTTGGTACTGGTGTTGGTACTAACAAAAATTTTTGCTGTACTAACCAGGTACTTTTGAATGGTATCGTTGACATTTGATATTTCAAAAGTGTGCGGGCTGCCTTTTCATCAGCCCGAATCTTTGTACTCTTCAGTACTTGGTACTGGTGTTGGTACTAATGAAACTTTTTTCGGTACTAACGGAGTACTTTTGAATGACATAATATAATTTTGTAATTTCAAAAGTGTGTGGGCTAGTGAAATGCACTTTATATTCTCTGGGTCTGTGTATATGAGTGAATACAATATTGTCTAAATGCTTTATTCAAACAAGCTAAAAGTCGATGCATATTGCATCGTATCATAGGTTATCATAGCACAAACTGTATACATTCTGAAGAATCTAGCACTTTTTTTTTTTTTTTTTTTTAACCAGGATACAGGTAAATTCTTTATCATTGTAGCCTATGGACTCAAATAATAAAGTGTGATAGCATCTGAATTACTTATTTGATTCAGCTGAAACTTTATATACATGTTATAGGTCAACATCGAATGAATTGTATAGACTTATTTTGGTGAATCCAGCATTTAATAGTTTTTTTTTTTTTTTTTTTTTTTTTTTTACAGAGACACAACAAAAAATTTTGCAACATTATGGTCTGCAGTGTAAAATTATTTAAAGTGTGATAGCGTCTAAATGCCTCATTTGATTGAGTTTTAAATTTATACACATGTTATAGGTCTATGTCGCACAAACTGTATGCATTTTGGTGAATCTAGCACTATCAGTTCTTTTACAGATACAGACAAAAGAATTTGGATACATTCCATTCTGTTAACCAATATACTATTGGGAGAAAATAATCAATCACTTATTATAATTTTCTCATTTGTTTATTTAATAACCTCTCTTACTATATTTTATTTAAACAACAGTGAATGACTTAATGTTCAGAAATTCAAGTGGAGTCATTTGACATTTTTATTATTTCTCTTAAAGTTTCTGCATGTTTACCAAATTGATAATATATATATATATATATATATATATACTATATACAGTCATATGCATATATGTGCACATTTATATTATTATTGACATTACTTTTGTGAAAAACAAACAAATTAAGTAAATAACTTTTATTGTTTTTTAAAATAAAATTTAATTTTGTATTTTTTTCATCTGGAATTTCTATTACCAAGTAATAATTTTTTTACAAAATTAAAATAAGAATATAAAATTGACAGGTGATTAAATATGTAAATCTGATTTTTTAAATTCTTGGATTTAAAAAAAAAAAAAAAAAATGAGATGTTGGTATTGCAAATAAGATGTTATATAGAAATGAAAGCTTTGCTTTGAAAGGACTTGCTGACATAAATTGATAAAAACATTCAATCTACATTTATGAGATTTTTTTTAAACCTAGTATAGAAATCTATAATAATAAAAGAAGATGTCTGTCTGTCTGTCTGTCTGAGCATCTATACGTTCAGCCCCTATTGAGCGCAGACCTACAATATTTGACATACGGGTGCTCAGAAGCCTGCCCGAGTGCACAGTGAAAAAAAAAAAATAAAAATTTTAATTAGTTCCGGAGATATTAATTAAAATGTCGACCCATGTATGTCTCGAAATTGACCGGGATTCAACGGCTAATTGCTTTAAAAAAAAAAAAAAAAAAAAAAAAACATTCTACCAGCAGACGATTTTTTTCGCTGTCTGGAATGGAAACAACAAAACATCTGGAAATCATTAATATCACACGTTCTTGAAGTGGAATTAAAAATTGCAAATTTCAAAATTCGTCAGATTTTCATTTATATTACATTTAAATTAATATTCGGATTACACAGCATATTATAAAGCTACTGTTCAATTTTCATGAAAATATATTAATAAACAAAAAAATTTCATTTTTATTGGGAAAAGATTAAGTTTTCTTTTATTTTGCAGTACTTTGAATTGAGATATGTAGTTGAAATTTCGTAGTATTTGGTTTTAATGCCTGATAATTCGATTGTGAATATTTTTGAAAGAATAGAATTATTAGGGAGGGGGGAAAGGGACAAAAAAATATATATATAGTTACAGCGTTTGAAATTCGTATATTTAGGTTTTAAAGCAAGTTAAATCGATTGCGGATATTTTCGAGTGTAAAATTATTAGTAGGAACGGAAAGGGGGGTAAGGGGCAAAGGTGTAGAAAAGGAACGGGAGTTTCGGAGAAAACCACGGAAAACCCAGAAAGAAATTCTGTACGAAACTTTCGGAGAAAACTTTATTCTTTTATATTTTACAGAGTTTCAAATTCAGATTTTCGTTCACATTTCGTACTAATAATTTTTAACGGAAAAAAGCCCGGAATTAAGCAAGATTTGGAGAAAACCACAGATGAGTCAGACACAAATCTTTTAAAAAAATGTTTGTATTATCTTTGTATTTCAGCTTCTAATTAGTATAATTTCATTTTTATATTATCGAAAGTGGAATTCGAGATTTCACCTGATTTACACGTTTTGAGGTCTCCTGATTAGGTTTTCTTTTGTATCTCAGCTACTAATTAAAATAATTTCATAAGTTACACATCATTTGAAAGCTTTGTTGATTTGGAATTGAACAATATATTACAGAAATTTCTACCGCCAGATGGCGCTGTAATACTTTAAAATTTCAATATTTCAAATTCTGATGAGCGAGGAAGGTGCTGTAAGTTCTAAAACGGGGATAAGGCGCCACCGAGCGGGACTTAACTAAAGTCAGAAATTTGAAAGATCATAACATGGTGAGCGAACAGGCTGTTTCAGATACTAAAAAGGGAAGAGGGCGCCGAAGGCGCTACCGCACGGGAATTTACTGCGATTTCAATAAGCTATTTTCACGATATGTCAATAAGCTGTTATTAGACCTGAAACGTGTAAAAGTAGGGACCCTATATAGAGAGAGACTGGACATTGACCGAAAGTCGGCCATCTTAGTGCCAATTCGGAGCGATCCCCGTAGAACGTAATGTTTTCTTCTTCGCGATTGGCGCTTTACTATACAATATAAATGGATGGAAATTGTGCTAAATTTGGGCAGAAAGTAATGCAGAATATAAATATGTAATTCTTTTCGTCTTAGAGAAAAATAATTTGAAGAAAAACGAATTCTGTTTTAACCTTCGACATGGTTACGTTTTGAATTCCTATCGGAAAACAAGGGAATGTTGTGTTGTATATTTCCATATTTAAGCAAAATACGTTGATTGTGAAATCAATTCTACCTTAGTGAAAGTAATTCTACCTTATTTTTTCTGAGGACATACATTCTATATATAAAAAGTTAGAAAATTTTTAACAAAAATATGGTAATCTTAGTTTTTTGTCAAGTAATTCATGAATAAATGTAAAACTACGGCAGAAGAACAGAAATTATTTTTTATTATTTTATAAAATATTTACGTAATATTTTTACAAGCTAAAAATACATATTTTATTTATTACAATTATGCATTATTAACAATAATGACTTAGTTAAATATTAAAAATAAAAATTTTATTAATAATAATTTGTAAAAATATGAACTAATATCTTTAGAAATTAAAAAAAAAAAAAGTTTTTATTTTTTTTATTTACATTTGCTTATTTCATTGATTGTTTTTTTTTTTTTTTTTTTTTTTTTTTTTTTATTTATTTATAAAAATAATTACTTATTTAAATATTATTTATAAAATTTATTATGTCAATTATTATTTAAAAGAAATTTATATTTCATATGTTAGCAAATTTTCTTATTAATTAATTTATGCAATTTTTATTATTTATTTTAAGAAATCTGATACATTTTGCGTACTAGCAAAAAATCAAAAAATATCTTTTTATATAGTTATTTTAAATATGTATTTTAAAATATATCTTTAAAATACATTGAGATCTAACATATTAAATATATTGTACGACAGAACTTAAAAACTAACTGCTAGCAAATAAATAATGTAATTATCTCATATGTTAGGAAATAAATACGTAAAACAGCATGCAATAAGAGAATTCAAAGTATTTAAAGCATGATATAAAATAAATAATCATGCATTTTTATCTTTTAAAAGTATTCCAAAATTAAAGCAATTTATCTCCCAACAAAGTAAAAATATAATAAATAAGTTCTTTTTCGATTATGACGTAAAATAATCAAAATTTCTTCTCAGCGTAATGATAAGCAATGGAGCAACTGGCACTAAAATGGAGAATTTCGTCAAAAAGCCGGCGCGCCAATGTCCAGTCTCTCTCTCTATATATAGGGTCCCTATGTAAAAAGCACCTGCGGCGCCACCGAGCGGGAGTTTCGTAAAGTCGGATTCTTCAGGGATCGCGAACCAGCTGGTCGCCGAAGGCGGCTAGTGTTAAATAAGATATTCCCATGCTAAGTACAAAATGACAAAGAAACAAATTATTTTTAAGATTATAATCATCTACGTATTAATCAATCATGTTGATTGTGAAAAACTTTAATAATGACAATAGTCTTTTGAAGGGGTAGGGGTGTTGGGGGGGGGGGTTAAGTTATTCTTTATTTTTAACTGTCAACATTATGTATGAAATCTTTTTATGGATACGACCTTGTCTATTTCTTTTGTTTTTAAAGATTTAGATATAGTATTAAATAACTTTTTATTTATTTATTTTTTCTCTTGATATCCAATAAGACAATGCTATAATAGTCCACAACAGATTTACTTTGTTACATTTTCAAACTATACATAACTAATGTAATTAGCATTTTCTTTATGGTTTTTTTTATTGATCATAAGCAGGACTGGTCACTATATTTAAATGAATTTTCAAAAGAGATGGATCAGTATTTATTTTTTACATCCCATTATAAATAAAAACTTAATAAAAAGAAATAATAATATCGCTCTGCTCACCAAACCCCGAGGAAAACTTCACCACCCCCCGTCGCGCTTCGCTCATTAATCCCTGCGGGATTCTACACGACTATTCGCCACTTTGCCTTTCATTGAATTGGAATATTAATAATACATGACACAAGAAAAAAGTTGAACAATATTATAGAAATCCACCATATTTGGTATCGCATTGAAATACACAATATTTAATATTATATCGCTTATAATATGTAAAAAATCTGTTATAACGTTCGAAAATTTTATAACAATTTGCCATTATTTTGAGAAAAAACATATGCTAGACAGCTAGACACACAAAATAAATAACCATAACACTAATTATTTAGAACAGAGAGAAATTCTTAACATCTAAACCATTTATCACTACAGCTTTAGTATATGATCGATTTGTTAAATTTTTGTCACTGTTTGATGATGAATTTTTTGGGTGTTATTGTCTGATTAAAGAAATTATGAACTTATTTTTCTAATGCCTATATATTTCTTTTTTCTATTAAATATTTTTAGTTAATTTAGGACACTATGTAATACTCTGAATTTATTTCCAATGTACAGTAAGGTTTAAAATGGTGCTTCCAACAGTAAAGATGCAACTTTTTAAAGTGCATTTTTTCTAGAATATGAGTTAGTCAGGTTGATTGTGTGATTTATGTGATTATTGCAATTATTTTATCATCTCATTAGTAGTAGTAGTACGACAGGACAATTTCTTTCAGATAGCGATTTTGCATTGTCGCCACTTACTGAATCACACTACGAATTTGTCAAGATGCCTGTCAATATCTGATTTTACTATTTAATTTCTTAAACTATATTAAATACTAAGTCAAATAAATAAAAATAAAAATCACATTTTTCGAAACCTACTGATAAGTGAAAAATTCATTCTTGATTGTATTGTGAAAACGAATTGCCGGTTTGAAGCATTCGAGATAGACCATCACCATTCATAAATTGGATGGCTTTTGAATATTTGTTGACAATATTTTCTGAATAAATATTGATTATAGCTCCTGAATACTTGTTGGCGATATCTTCTGAATAGTTATTATTGTTGGCGATATCTCTTGAACATGTGTTGATGATGGTTCTGAATATTTGTTGGCTACATCTTCTGATTACATCTTGATTTTTTTACTTATATATTATGTAATGTTAAATTTAGAAAATAAAAAATGAGCGTGGAGAATGAAATATAATGATCACTGGATAATTTAATTTAATTTATTAAAGACATCAATGGTACAGGAAAAACTACTTCAGCCATTTTCTTTCTAATAATGAACAGAAACGAAAAACGGATAATATTTTGGAGATATTTTGCACATATAAACCAAATAAAAAATGTTCTTTTTTTCCCCTCTTGAATTAAGTAAAAAAAAAAAAAAAAAATTAAAATTAAATTGAAAAAAAAAAAAAAAAAATGTGCTAAAGTAAGTGTACAGTTTAACCTCTTGGCGAAATTTTAAATTTGGCACCGAAGTAGCTTAGACGTTTCTCGCGAGAATCTTGACATGCATTATTGCGATAGATAATTTAAGTCATCGTTGAAATAAATGAAAAATTTAAAATCAGCCAGTGAGGTCCTGTGTTCTGTTGTATTAAATTCTGTTTTCTGCAAAGTTTTATATGTATGCTTAAAAAACAGAAGTAGGTTGCGGATTTTATTATTATCATTATTATTGCACCATTTTATAATTTATCTCTATATTTAAGGCATGGCTAGAGTTAAAATGCTATTATGGTTGCGTAAATGAATTCCTTGGCGAAAAATGTACGAGCTTCTTCATTTCCAAATTCCAAAAATCTCTAAATTGGTCATAGTAAAGATCTATCCTTTTAAAGATGTTTTGAGTTAAAAAACTAAATCTTTATATAAACTAATATAAGTTTTTATCTCATAAATTTCATTTTAAAAATTTCTGCGCTTAACCTCTAACTCTATACCAATAGTTGTTTAACATAATCATGGTATTCATTACTAAATATTTTTCGCCTAACGTTAACCCATTCATGGTCACGCCATTTTTAATTTTTTCGTTTCAAAGCCATTTTAGTGGGATGTGTTTTATATTTTTTTAAGTCATTAACTACTAATAATATTACAAATTTATCAGGAATACTGAGAAACTTATTGTTTTCTATTTAGCAAATTCGTAGCAATGAATAAATGATTCAGAAGTAAAAAACGCTGACCGTGTATACACGTTCATGACCATGAAAGGGTTAAAATAAAAACTAAACTAATTGTATAAACTTAACTAATAATATAAAATAAAAATAAAAACTAATTTTCGTTTCATCTTGATTAAATTTTTACTTAATATTTTAAAAATATCGGTTATTTATAAATGTTTTGCTATTCTAAATAATTTTTTTCTTCTCTCGAGCATCTCAAAGATGCCAATTACTCTATTTTTCTTATTTACATCATTGATCACATTTTAATTTTCCTGAGGAAAGTGACGTCAGAGACACAGAAAAAAACGTCATAAGAGAAACTTTTTCTCCGGTGGCAAATAGAGTACCTTTATAAACCCAACGTTTTTAGCTAATAACTTCGTTAATTAAAATGATAGAAATTTCTAAGCAGCTGAAATGCCTTCCTTGAAGCAGTTGGAATACACTGATATATCTTATGATGCGGAGAACTCTGCCCTCTGCGAGAAGTTGCTGCCGCAGGCAAAAAAAAATTGACGCCAGCGACAGTTTTTTTTTAATATATAGAGAAATAAATAAATAAACATTGAAATTGCTCTAGACCTTGCTTCGAGTACCCGCTGCTTACGACAGGTATTTTTTTTCTGCCCGTGCTGCATTGGAGTTCCATGTTCCCTCTCTCTGAAAAAAGGTCTTTCCCGGGCACTTCAATCTGGGTATTTAACGACGACATCTGGATCTTCTGTTATTTAAGAACTACGATTTTAAAGATGACTATCTCAGCATCTATTATATGCTTTTGTTTTTGAACCATGTGTTTTATAGCTCTCGTTATTTACACTGCATTACGATTTGATCCCGACCAGTATAACAAAATAAAACAAAAAGTAGATTTTCTTTTAAAAAGAATTAAATACATGAAAAACAAATAAATTTTAATCAGTTTAATCCTTTTCCACTATATACTATCATTTTTCTCTCAATAAATATTATAAATTAAAAAAAAAGAAAGAAAAAAAAAAGAATTTTTATTTTAAAAGAATTAATTTGAAATGAAAAATAAAAAGTTGTTATGCTATAAAAATTATGCATAAACATAACAATTTATTTATATTGCATTGCCATTTGATTTTCAATTAATATAATAAATAAAAAATATATTGCGTAATAGCTGTTGCTAAGATACGCAGACGATTACAATCGAAGAAGAAATTCCTGAAAAATGAAACATAAATCCCAATGTTTAAAATCGAAAAAATACGAATTTAAAAAGTTTAAATAATTCGAAATTTTAAAAAAAATCTTGATGAGGTACACACCTGCAGGGTCCCAGGTACAGTCGGTAACAAAAGTGTCCGAACACTAGCAAAAATTCCTATGTAAAAAAAGTATACTTCATACGGTTTTGTTAAATAAATCCTTGTCGAATCCTGTTCTTAGTCAGTCTAAGAACATGATTCGATAAGGATTTATTTAACAAACCTGTATGAAGTGCACTTTTATTACATAGGAATTTTTGCTAGTGTTCGGACACTTTTGTTACCGACTGTACCTATATGCAAATTTGGAAGCTCTGCGATCAATAGTGTAAGTACCAGAGCGCAGACAGACACACACAGACACTTCTCTTTATTTATATAGATGATTAAAATGAAATTACACTTTTCATTAATCAAGTTATTAAATTTTAATAAAATATTTTTACTGCTAAAATTGCTAATTCAAATTCAAAAGCACAATTCATTGTTTTGACAGAATAACTTTATGCATTGAACATGTACAGTTGAATGGATTTTATTTTGTCCAGTTTCATGTGGGGTTTTTTCAGTGTCCTGGCTTTTGATGAAAAAGTGTACAAAATAACAACCCTGCACAGAAGCAATAGTAAACTTACAAAATAATAGTTTAACCTAGCATAGGCAAGTTACACTTTAGCCAAAACATTAAAATGTACATCATATTATTATTAATAGCAGATGGTTGCTTACTGTCTCTGGTTAAAAAACATATGATGCATTATTAAACGAAACAAAAGTTACATATTAAGATAGTGATTACTAAAATTTATAATCAGTATATTAAATTGATAACTTACAGAAATAAATATTTCATTGAAATCAGTAGAAATTTTTGAAATCCTCAAAATAAAGTGTTTTTATTTAAATTCAGAAAAAATCATTAAATATTTTGTTATTTAAGTGTCAGGATTAGAAAATCCAATGCCAGGTTGCCATGTTACGCATGATTTTAAATAAAAAATTTAATGAAAAACAAATACACTAGAAAGTGTTGAGAATTCAACTTTGCTTGAAGACTTTTTAACAATTGGTTTGCTATAAAAAAAAAAAGGTTTAAATGATAATAAAAAAATAATACTACAGTACAAGTAATAAATAAGGTTTAGACCAACAAAACTAACACAATTAATTATTTAATTGAAATAAATTCTGTTTTCAAATTTCAGCAGCTTATGTATATATAACAGAGAAGTATCCCCCCCCATCCCCCCTGCACATCAAAAATCCAATGAAAAGTAAAAGTCGATTAATCAAAAGCTGATAAATTGCAAAAAATTTTAAATATAAATTTATTAAAAATAATTTAATTCTAATAAAACTTTTGATTTCTAATATCATCTAAAACCAAGAATCAATTCAATAAATAAAACTTTTTTACATTAAACATCATTCAAGCAAAAAGTCAGAAAAGGAGCGCAAAAAAGTTTTATAGAATAAATTTACACAATTTTTTTTTTTTACAAAACAGTGACTAGGATATAACCTTCGAATATAATGAATAAGTTATTATGAAAATAATATATAATTAAGTAGATCAAATTTTATAATCCACCTTTGTCTAAGGGGCGTGAGTTGTGACACAATTAATAATGTTTATAAAAATATACCATAGAAAATTTTTGGACTTTAAATATTTAAATAACAAATTTCACTTCCTGTATTTGTATAAAATAACGATACAACAGAAATGGAATTTCCATCTTAGATTACTGTTTATTGTTAAAATCAACGAGTAAATATGGTGATAAATGAAATACAAACATGTTTTTTAAGTATGATAAATCGATAAAACATGTAAAACAATATTATAAGACCAATATATTTACAGTGTTTTTAAATATATATAAGGTAGGAATATACATACATTTTTTTAAAACCTGAATGGCTGTTTTACTTTTTCTGCATGTTTTTTGTCACGAATTTTTCATAACTTAAAATATAAAATGGAGTTTAACATATCAGTGTAAAGCATACATATTTATTACTTTTAAATTATTTATATTTGTTATAATCCTTTTAAAGTTGCTCCTATTAATTAAATGTCATTATTATTATTATTATTATTATTATGTTTTATTGTGGGGGCTATGAAATAAACACTCAAAATTATGAAGTGAGAGTGACTGCACTTATTCATTCAGATTTTGAAAAGATACCCATTTGGGCAAAATTCGGTGGATCTTTGTCACCTTTTTCTATACAAAAACTTTATGTCAAAATGACTTGCACACATACACAAGTAATTATATTATTAACGCAGATTCTAATACATTTTAAATGCTCCAAAATTTTTAATCTCTTTTCCAACTATGCTAATTCAGATTTTAGAAATATTTACTTAATTATATTTTTAGTAATAAAGTATTACTTTCCAATATTAATCAATGTATAACCTGCCTTGTATATTGAAATGCAAAAATGAATTTGAAGTTAAATGTCAAACTTTCATATGAAATTTAGAGAAGAAACTTGTGATGTATGCTTGTTTAAAGTATTTTCATTTTTAAATAAGTCCAAAATTTAACAGAAAAAAATAAGTAAAGACTTTAAAATGGGGGTAAGTAGCAATTATTATTTATAACCAAAAGTATTGTAAAAATACCTTTAAAATGTGTATTTAAGAAACATTTAAAATTGCTACTTACATATTCCTTTATTTATTTACACACACAATATATACATATATATATATTATTATTATTTTACATTCCTTTTAAAAGAAAATAAAATCAGTGGATATATTTATCCTAAGCAAAAAAGGCCTTTAACCATATATTTTTCTAAATATAAATATCATCAATATCATCAATATCCACAATATTTTATTACATTTTACATCTATTCCAGTCTGTTTTGCACACGATGAATTAATAGTTACAAATTGATGCGCTTCTGCATAATTACACAATGATGATCTAGGTATTTTTTAAGTCTTTTTTTTTTTTTTTTTTTTTTTTGAAATTTTACTTTAAATAAAACGTTTTTCTATTTCACTGATTATTTATGCTTCGCGTTGTCATTTTCATAGACGTGTGTTAGTGAACGTGATTCTAAAGGTGATTCATTCAACATAAGCTCCTCTTTCATCAGTGACGTCATCAAACCACGCCCCAAATCTTCGAAGCTGGAAGTATTTCATAAATCGCAGCTTGGGGAATTCTCCCCCTTTGACATCGAGAGTCTGTACTCCGATAACATCAAGAAGTTGGCCGGCTGTGTTTTGCACACTCGTGGTTTTCTATAGTTCTCCCCATGGACACGACACCAACCAACCAACCATTTGAAGTAACTTTAATTTTTTGGAATATATCTTTGCAACGCAACAGGGAATTCTAAATTCAGGTGCTTTAGTAAGATATTCCATTAAAAATGCAAATTTATATAAATTGGAGGTTTTTTTAAAAATCCAAATCGAATAGATAGATGGCGCAAGTAATGCCAGGCAGGCCCTGACTTACGGCAGGGCATACGGGGCAAATGCCCTGGGCCCCCCTTCTGGAAGGGGCCGCCCTACAGTCGAATGCAGAAATTCTGTAAACTAAAGACCTCTTATGCCACTGTAAGGGGTCCCCCCAGTATAGGCTTGCCCCGGGGCTCCAGGTAGTCTAAGTCGGGCCCTGATGCCAGGTTTCTGCTAGTATAAATATATGGTACAACAGCTTTATTGTGTATGGAAAACTGGATTGTAAATAAACAGGTTCTAGTCAAAAAATGCACATTATTTGACTCATTCTCGAAACAATCTAACAACTTTAACATCCAAGACTAACAATATTACTAAACAATCTAACAACATATTAGCAAAAGACATGAAAACAGAGTTATATATACACTGCAACTGCAGAGAATAAATGTCATTTGTTCAGGAACAACAATTTTTATTGTTATGGGGAAGATTAGGGGGAATGTTATAGATCACTCTGGAAGAAGAACCGAGCTAACTCTGTACAAAATTAAAATAGGGCTTCTATATTTCTTCGACCTGAAGCTACTTTTGGCTAAATTTGTTTGCTAATGAGTCCAAAATCGATTTTCGCAGAAGCCAACTTTAAAAAAAAAAAAAATCCTTTACAAGCTACAACTGATCTAAAAAAAATTAAAAAATTGTCGCAAAATTTTCATCTGACGGGAGTTTAAGCTTGAATATTCTCCTTCGGATATCCGTCGGATATCCGGCTTAAAACTGCCGGATATCCGTATCCGGTGTGCTGATATCCGGTACCCCGCCGGATATTTAAAACTCAGCCGGATAGGCCGGATACCGGATAGTTATCAGATATCCGTTTCATCCCTAGTTATATGATTTTTAAATGTGGGTTTTAAAAATATCCAATTTTCAGTGACGTTTTATATAAAAACTGGATTTTCTCCCTTCCTGTCTGCTCTCATTTATCATAGTTGTGGACGGTAAATAGAACATTAGGATGATAGGTCATTAGTTTTCAGGATTTGTGTGAATATGCCTTAAAGTGTAAAGAATGCTTTCAATTGTTAGTAAAAAATGGGCTGAAATTTATAGTAGTACTGACAATGATACAGCAGATATGTAGGAAAAATAATTCTGAGATTGTTTTTCTACGCGTAAAATATACACAGCACTAACGTATTTGTTGAATAATTATTTTTTCAGTATGCGAAAAACAATAGTTTTATTAATTAAATTAAAACTTTTAAATAAATTCTTGAAATAATTTTGAAGTACGTTTGGTATACCATTTTTTTGCACAATCGAATTTCTTCATACTAACCAACTGAATGATGACAATTTTAATAAACTTAGAAACTTAGCTAAGATATTTAAATTTGGCCGATTCAGAGATCTTTGCATATAAATAGCATACAAATATATACAGATAGACAGATAGGTTTTTTTTTTTTTTTTTTGTAATGAAAGGTCGTGATGCGAAACAATGCTATTATTTTTAAAAATTTTATGATATTTATGTAAACAATTCTTAATTTTCGACGTTTAACTACCCAGACAGCACAAAACCATCCTGAGGATGTCCGAGGATGAACTTTTTCGGATCTCCAATTGTCCTCAGGACATCCAAATCTCATCCAATGTGCATCCTCAGGATGACAAAATGTCCGCGATATCTGAATCCCAGGGACGTTCGAAGTATGTCCCAGGAGGCCCAATTTTGGCTGATACCAGGACATTTCAGGACAATTTTTTAAAAAACTTTAGACATCCTGAGGACTTTTGAAGTATGTCCCAGGAGGCCTAATTTTGGCTGACACCAGGACATTTCAGGACTATTTTTTTTTAACTTTAGACATCCTAAGGACATCCTGGGGATCACATTCTGAAATCTGCTGAGGATCATTATGGGGTGTTCCCTAAACAATTGTATGCACAAAAACCTTTTACTTGCCTCATACACAGTCAGAATATCTGCTGCAGGGGATCCTGCTCTCGGCGGCGGCAGCTACTATATCGGAGTCTTTCTCGGTCCAAGTCCGATGTTGACATGTAGCTTCCATCAGAACGTGGCGTCACATTCTGTCTGGTCCGCTGCGTCATTGTCGTTGCAGGCATAGGGACAGTAATTATCTCTATGGACTCATGATACATGGTGTATTTATTTATAATTCACGTAATTAGCGAGTTTTTTGACTCCATTGAAGTCAATTTTAATTTCATCATTATTAAAAGCATAGTAAGGGCTGTGGTGATTTTTCCAGTTTTTAATCGTTTTGTGTTCGTTAATTCTAGTTCTAATCTTTGTTTTTGTCATGCCAATGTAACATTTAAGTTTTTCAGCATGGTCAATAAATTTTATAATTTCCTGCGATTTCTAGAGAGGGAAATGGGTCTTTACCATTTCTGATGAGGCGATCAAAAGAGATAGAGAAAGTTAAGAGTTCCATAGAAATAGTTACTGCCTCTAACGCATGCAACGACAATGGCACAGTGGATCCAGACAAAATGTAGCACCACCTTCTGATGGAAGCTACACGTCAACATCAAACGGACTGAGAAATTCTCCAACACAGTAGTTGAACCTCTGACGAGAGCAGGGCACCCTGCAGCAAATATTCTGGCCATGTATGAGGCAAGTAAAAGATTTTTGTAATTAATTAAAAATGGCTAGCCTGTTCAGACACCAGCTTATTCTCAATGTATAATTGCAATTATTGCATAAACTTCTTTTAAATAATTAGATTTTATACAGAAAGAATATGTTAAAAGAATTTACGTTTAAAAGAGTAAATATTTTTAAATATGTTTTAAATATCCAGGAACTTTTTTTTTTAGAAAATTATTATCTCACAAAATATTTGCATATTTTTAAAACTACACATACGTAGTTGTGATTCTGAGTAAAATAATTTTCTGAACTGCACATGAAATTTTTTTGAAACAAAATTTAACCATCTGACTGCTGCTGCTGGATATATCCGGTCATTGATCTATCTTTTTTTACAATTCACTTGAAATTAAAAATTATATATTTATGGATATTTAGCTTGTTTTTCAAGCTTGAAGGTCTTTTTAAAAGATAGTCGCATTATAATCATGTGCATAGTTAAATTTTCAATCTCAAATTGAAATAAGCATTATTTTAATACTCTGAAAAATCTGTGCAGTGAAAACATTACAATTTTGCCCTTTTCAAAAGGCAGTCAGATGGTTAATATAAATTAATTTCTAAAACATTTCTATTTTTTATATCTTTTCTACACAATATATATATATATACATAATACGTACATTCATAATGGGTGTATGTTTTGTCTAGATTTTGAATACGTGCACATTGCTATAAATTAATATATGTTTCATTACCCTTTCATAACAAGCTAATTTTAATCAAAATATCAAAAGAAAGCATTAAATTTTCCGAAATCTGAACAGAGAATCACCCCAGTAAGTTAGATAAAATCTTTTTATGTGAATTTTTAAATATTAACTTACATAATTATAAAATGATTTTATTTTATATTTATATATATACACAGGGTGTGAACAAAGTCCTTAATAGGCTTTTACCTCTAACCATTGGTTGCAGATTTATATTTCCAATTATTAAAAAAAATGTTTATACTATCTATATTAATAAAATCAGAGTTTTGTCTGTAAATTTGACGGAATCAAAAAATTTTGCGATATCTTCACGTTTTACACCCCATGAATGCCGAAAATGACTTCAGAAAATTTTGCCTGTGTGTGTGTGTGTGTGTGTGTGTCATCGTGTCCGAATGTCGCTTTTTTTGTCCGGGCATCACTTGAGAACGGCTGGACGGAATTCAACGGCGCTTGGCAGAAACTTAGGTCTTCTCCCAACTTGAAATTATATCTATAGAAATTTTCAAAATTATGATTAGTGTTTAAATTGTAGGTAAAAAACGCCTGCGCATGCGCCCTAAATATTTTTTCACTAAAATGCTTTGAATTGAAAAATAAAATATACAAATAATTTTTTAAGTTAAAGACTTTTGTATTCGCGTGATTCGCACTACAAATTATGAAAAGATTGAAATGAAGTGTTGCCATCTAATTTTCATACTTTAGTTAATTTTAAAAAATCTAATTGTCGTATCGAAAAACTGTTTACACCCCAGGATCCAGAAAAATCACCTCTTTCATTTGGTACTGAATTTGTAACGATAGGTCTGATATTTCTAATTTATTTTTCCCTTTATCCGTTTTTCCGTTGCCACTTAAATTTCATACTTTAGTTATTTTTAAAAAAATCTAATTGTAGCATCGAAAAACTGTTTGAACCCCTGGATTCAGCAAAATCGCCCCTTTCATTCGGTATCAAATTTATTAATATAGGTCTGATATTTCTAATTTATTTTACCCTTTTTCCGTTTTCAACCCAGATTCGATATGGAACAGCTTTAGTATTGGATACCTTTGGCAAAATTTGAAATTCGGAACCGAAGTAGCTCGGACGTTTCTCGCCAAGATCTTTAATTGCACAATTGAGATAGCCAATTCAGTTCATCGCACAAATGGCTTAAAATATTTAAAGTCACCAAAGGGTTCCCATACTAAAGCTGTGCGTTTTGTATTTATTTATTTATAATATTTTCTATTAAAGACTTCTGTGGTCTCTAAATTTGGTGCGTAAATTGTTTGCATCCGGCACTTATTGTAACTGGATTTCACGAAATTCCCCCCCCCCCCCGACACGTTCTCGGAGTCGGAGGGCAATAAACGGTATAACTTTAGTATAACCACAGCTGAATTTGGCGATTTTTCTTTGGCGCCGTTTTGAAGGATAACGATGTCGTTCTGGACTGTTTGCGATATAATATGGCAGCCTAATATGTTGTTTATTTTGGATTTTTGATCTTATGATTTAGATTATGATTTTATGGTTTAGATTATGATTTTATCATTTATCATATATGATTTATGATTTTTAGATTTATGATTTAGCCATAAGCGCCAACAAAAAAAATCGCCAAATATCGTTGTGGGGTTATACTGAAGTTGTTCCCAATAAACATGTGTAAAAACATGTTTTCCCGTTTGAATTCGCTTTGAATTATCTTAGAATGGCGAATTTTTGTGCGCGGATATTGATTAAGTGTACGCATTATGTACTTTAGTGGGATTTTGCAAAACTTTGAACTCACCCGCTGAGGAAGGGGAAGTAAGAAGTGTGTTCCGAAGGCACTGGGGACCCAGACTGGATATTGATTAAGTGTACGCATTATGTACATTAGTGTGATTTTGCAAAACTTCGAACTCACCGCTGAGGAAGGGGAAGTAAAAAGTAAGTTGTGCCGAAGACAGTGGAGACCCAGAGTCCTCACTTTGCGAGCGAGAAAACCTCTATCAATCACAGCGAGAACTTAGGTTATTAATAAAGATATGGTATTTTGAGACTTCATTCAAGTTTAATGTCCAGCGAAAAGGGCAAAGCCTGCTAGTATATATATATAAAGTCATATTTTGAACTTATTCTCAGTTGTCTTTATTTGTAAATGCCTGAATTTCTAAAAAAAAAAAAAAAAAAAAAAAAAAAATTCATAGAAGGGGTTCTAATTGGCTGGAATCCTAGCGTTGCTGCAACAGTGAACATATTTACAACCAATGGTAGCACAGATTAAAGTCTCCTAAGGACTTCATTCTGTATCGTGTAATATACAATGGGAACCAATTATCCAGAATAGTTGGGACAAGACTATTTTTGGATAACTGGTTGCTCAATGCAACCCCATTAAATCAAACTTGTAGAATGTTCATGGTTTTTCATGAATGTTCATTTAAGAAATATCTAAATAAAAATTGATATTTTAAATCAAGTATTAGCTTGTGATAAATCTGAAAGATTTCTCTTGAAAACCTGATTAATCAATGATTTTGAAACAATAAATATTATTCACTTGGGATTAAAAAATTTAGACTTACATTCCTTTTTATTTCTTATAAAAGAAAAAAAAAAATCTTGTTTGTTCACAACTATAAAAATGCAAAATATTCGTAAATTTTTAAAAATAATGTGATTTTATTTATAAAGTGGAACCTCGTTAAAGTGAATCTCAAAGGGGATAAAAAATACGTTCATGTTATCAGTAATTCAAACTAATCTTCCTTTTGACGGGGACTATGCACACAGTTCGGGTTAAAAGTATTTCATGTTAACGAGGTTTCACTGTATATAAAATAATTAAATACAAATACATATTTGTTATCAAAATTTTTATTCTTTACCCATTTTTTATTTATTTATTTATTTATTTATTTTTTTTTTTTTTGGGGGGGGGGGAGATAAAATTGAAAGTTTAACTGTCAAAAATATGATTCTGGATGTTTTCAGATAAACAGTTCCATACTGTATGCATGTGTTATGTGAGCGTATTTGGAAGGTCTATTAACCTTTTGAAAAGGACTTTGACAGCATCTGTCACGCTTTACCATAGGATTTCGAAAGAGCCCCTCTCAAATGGTTAATAGCTTCAAGAAAACCAATAATTTAATATAAAGGTAAAAGCAATTATAAATTTAGAAATTAAATAATTTTTTTAATCGTTGTCAAAGTTCTGATAAATTAATGGATACATCCAAAAGTATTCATATAACAAAGTTTAAAAAATAAACTTAATTTCAAATAATTTTGAAATAATAACTCACTGTAAAACTTTTGGTTAAATAAGAAATCTAATGAACAATTTACGACAAGCATTTCTTATGCAACAAAGAGAAAAGACAACAGCTTTGGAGGAAAATGTTTTTATTTACGATGTACATGTATTAGCATCAGAAATTGGATGAGAACCGGGTTTATTTTTCTTATTTTTTCTTTCTGTGGCATGTCTCAGCCAATTCGCTATCAGTTTTCCACTCTCTTTATTTGTTACTTCTGGGAAGTGAATTCTTACCACATCTAAAAACAGAAAAGAAATTACAAATATAATGCAGTAGAACTCGTTTTAGAAATTTTTTAAGGGACTAAAAGAGAAAATCATTTAAACTTGGAGCCAAAAATTACACAGTATATAAAATCATGTTTCTAAAAATTGCAACACCATAACGGAATCACAAGAATTAAATGAAATTTAACACAAACGACTGGTATTGGTACAAACAAATAATTAAATATTTAAAGAAGCAAAACAATTTTAAGCGTCCAAAACTGAGCAAAACAGATTTTGAATGTCTACATGGCGAAAAGCATTATATATTGTATATGAAAAATGCAGCGATGGGGAAATGCTTGATGTACTGGCCACAGGTAAGTGGCTTTTACGTCATTCAGTGTTGATGACATTCATCAAAGTGAAATAGACGAAATTCCTCCCAAGAGCCATGAACAGTGTTTAAATAATAAATAGGCATCTACTTATTAAAAAATTATTAAAATTTTAAGGTATTATATTCCTATTGCATGGAATTAAACTAAATTTTAGTTTGTCAGAGAAATAAAAATGGTTTTCTTCAATATGGTCTAAAAATTCAACACCGTGTTTGAAATAAATCAGTCATAAAAAAGGCATTTATAGGATATTATTCAAAGTTTCTTGGCCTGGCAATTTCAGTATTTTTGAAAATGTTTGCCAATCCCTCCAGCTGATGCCAATCATGCATGAATGTCAATGAATGGAATTTTGAACGTGTGTTGTGATGCTTCTAGCTATTGTACTTTATTTTGAGGGTAGACCTGCTTTCCAATGCAATTCTGATTCTTATTGACATACTTTATTTCCAGTATGCAAAGTTCAGAAACACCCTGTAACAATTTCAAACTTTATCAATCCACGGCAGGATGAAAGCCTTTCCTAGGTGATTTCGAATTGCCCCGTTTTCAGCAATTCTTTTCCATTTTGCCCTTCCAAACTTCACAATTTCATCGCTCCAAAGACACAGTGGTCTATCTCTTGGTATCTAAAATAAGACTTTGATGGTCCATCTATCATCATTTCTTCTCGCAAAGTGCCCAGCCCATCTCCACATTAACTTTATGACTCCAGAAATAAATCAGTAAACTTTGGTTTGCTACCTAATCCAAGTGTTTCACTTTCTGTCTCTTCGGGTGAATCCTAACATGCATTTCTCCATGCTTCTCTAGGCTGGTGTTTGAAGTTTTTGTATAGTTTTACATGTTAATGTCCAAGTTTCTGAAGCATAAGTTTAAACAGGCAAAATACACTAATATGTATTGCTTTAAATTAAAATCTGTACTGATAAAAATGATGCGATATACTTACCAAATATAATATTGCACAACATTAATGAAGAAAATGATCTTTTCCCTTTTAAGCCCATGAAGCTAAATTCAGTACCTAATTCATTGGTCATAAGATGCATCATTATTCTCCTTATTACTTCAGATGGATGATGGCCCCCAAATTTCTTTAATTCAGCAATCTAAATAATAATAATAATACAGATATTATAAAGAGAATTAAAAATCAGATTTTTCATATCAACATGAGATTTAGCTTCTGAAATGATAGTTATTAAAGCTTCTTCAAACACCACAGATCAATTCTAGTAAATTGACTATTAGGTTTATTAACCTAGCAATAATAGTCTAAATAACTGGTATTCCCTTAACATAGATTTCAGTATTACATTCATAAATCGATACATATAAGATGTGTGTGTGCATGTCTGGTGCTTTAGGAAAATGACTGATCGCAAAGCAACACAAATTTGCATAGAGGTTCATATCTGGGTTTGCAAGTTTCTTCCAAGGAGGAAAAAACCGGCTTGAAGAAATAGGTTTCTTCCAAGTGAAAGGAATTGAAGAAACTGTTTTTCTTAAAAATTTATCCTATAAATTGCCGATTTGTAAGATACATTGGATGCATTTATCTTATAAACAACTTTAACTAACTTTAATTATGCCTATAAAAATTTAATTATATATTTAATTTATAATTATGAGATTTTTACCGAAGATCAGATCATGCTCTAAAATACTCAAAATCCAGTAAAATAATCAGTTTAAATTTAAATTGTGTAAAGTTTTATAATTTAAACAATTTTATTTCTTTAACTGGTAATAAATAGTTTGGATCACTTGCTTATACTTTTTGATAAAACAGCTTTTAACGAACATCCAGATAATTAAAAGAACCAGTATGCAATAATTACTGTATTACAACATGTCATCAAAAACTTTATTTTCCTTTAGTACAATCAACTCCCTCTAATCCACAGACCTATAATCTGCAAATTATCCTTCTAATTCGCAATTGATTTTTTAATGTAAAAGAAATTTAAATTTCATGTTTGAAAAAAATTCACATTTCTCACATTTTTTCTTTTTTTTTTAATCAAATTTGTAGCTTAATCCTTGCTTTGAAACACAATTGGGGGGGTGGGGGGGAAGTAACATTCTTGTATTTATTTTCCTGCAACATGGACTAGTGCTAAGTCAAGCCAAAGAATGTCAGGAAAGTATATGAAAAATTTAAAACAAACCACTATTACATCAATGTTTAACAAAATAAAAAATAATCAGTGATAAATATTATTTCTGTACTTTCAAAAATAATTTTTTTCATATTTTTTTAAATATGTTTGTTTACATTTTAATGGTACATATTATTTGAATATGCTTAAATTATTTACCATCATATATGAATGTGATAGATTATTTTTATGAATATTGAAGAAATATTTTATTCTAATATTTTTTAGACAAAACATTTGCGAGTTAGAGGGAGTTGACTGTATAACAAATGAAAAGTTTTTTAGCAGTTCAATACTGCAATTTATTTCTCAACTTGAAATTGATTAATGCATTTTTTTTTTTTTTTTTTTTTTTTTTTTAAGACGAGTTTAAAAGTAAGTATCTTACGTACTGAGACAGTTCATTGTGTACTAGCTTCGAGTTTATACAAAAAATTGTATCCTTAAAAAAAAAAAATCTGATGTGGGCACCCACATGACTTCTTTACACCTTTCGAAATATATACATAATGTTAAAAAGCATTGTCATTAGACCGAGACAGTTGGCTAAAAATATTTAAAAAATGCATTATCACCGTGTTCTGAACTATTCTGAATGTTTCAAATGTCTAGCTAGTAAGGAAGTTAGTTAAATAAATTTTCTGTTGAATCATATAAACGCTGCTGAAGGCAGCAGGTATCCGAATCAGTGTGTTAAAAATATTTTTTAAAAATGCATTGTCAACGTGTTCTGAGCTTTTCTGAAAGTTTCAAGTGTCTATAGCTAGTCGGGAAGTCAGTTAAAAATCGATTGCAAAATTTGTCCAAACCATTTTTGAGTTATTACCATTTTTTGACAATGGCAAATACCTTTGTATTTTAGGTCATTATGAACCTAATTTTCCTAAATATCTCCAAAACGGAAAATCATACAAACTCCAAAAAGGGAGGAAACTCTACAAATGGTATCGATTTGAACAATGAATTACAAAAATCAGTGTTAAAAATGTTCCTCCATTTTGGAGAAATTTTCATATGGATTGGGGGAAATGTTGGGAGTAAAAACATTTTCTGCATCCCTGGTACAATACTTACTTCAGTTTAGTACTGCCATCTATATATAGAGAGAGAGATTATTATTTTTATATTTTTTTAACTAAAAGGCTCGTAGATGATATTTGAAAAGTCAGCGAACGAATTTAATCAGTACTTTTATAGCTCAGAGATTTAAAAGTTGACCCTGGGAGAATCTCGGGCTTAGTTCACTTCGCCGTAAACAGCAACCTGAGTGACGCTAGGGCTTAGACCGCAAAGTGTTAAAATATGAAAATAATAAACCCTATAATAGTGTTAAAACTAGCCATATAAATATCAGCTTCAAATTTAATTGCTGACAATAGTTACCACTGATGCCACTGCTATGCCACTACCAGATTTCTGTGACTTCATGTTTGATGTCTCAGGAATGTTAATTTGTGATTTTTAATGATGCACATCGGTTCATACACTTAGGAGTAACAAAAATTCTAGGACTTTTCAAGCACTTTCACCTACGATTTTAGATGCGTCCACACACACACACCATTTTTTTTTTTTTTTTTTTGGTGGGGGAGGGGGTTTGCTGCTTTCCCATGCAATAAATAGGAATAATAAATAGGCAATATAAATAGTGCATTTCATAAAACAGAAAAATATTATATATTCTTAAATATAAGACATGAGTTTTATTTTCTACTGAAATTTAGAAATGTCTTTAATTTTTATAAGCAGTTCTTTTCTGCGCCAATGTCACTTGTCTCGCCTAAATTTTGCCATAGTGCCTAATATAGTTCAAAATTTAAACTTGAAAACTTCTTCACAAATCATGAAATTTTGGAAAACACAACTGGTCTCGAAAGGAAGTCGCTTTTCTTCTTCAGGTGCAAAACACATGCTACTGTCGTGGAGACAAAAGCAAGACTAGTATTGACTCAATCTGTAATATCTCTTTTGAGCAGAACAGTGGGGGAAAAAAAAACAATTGCAGTAGAATAGATTTTTTTTTTTTTTTTTTTTTGAAAAAAAAAAAAAAAAAAAAAAAAAAAAAAAAGAAATTCAAGCACTTTTTAACATATTACAGCACTTTTAAGCACTTGAAAATGATTTTTTTTTTTTTTTTTTTTTCTCAAGCACTTTTCAAAAATTGTTAAAAGTGTACGAACCATGGAGTCACCATCTTCAACAATTCTGCAGTCAATGTCGGTACTGGTGAAGCCATCCAATTCCTAATTAGCTTCCTCCATCTTTGCCAGGCCCCTTTTATATGTGCCTGTAATGGATAAACAAAATTAAGAAAATTTAACATTAAAATAGCCCTTTAAATACTGTGTAAATAAGTTCTTACTGTCTCTCTACGTCTCTTTCTCTTAGAAACATATATGTGTTTAACATCGTACATATTCCAATTACTCTTCGGACCTTTTGCAGCAAGTTTCATATGTTTAGCTGACGTAGTTTTAGGAAATGAGCATTTTCACTTGTCTGTGAAATCCATTTTGCTGGTACTAATTCTAAACCATCATCAAGCAAGGCTACAACAAATCTTTTCTCGAAATTAATTGGTGGCATCTACCATCGGTGAAAAAAAAAAAAAAAAAAAAAAAAAAAAGGATTTTGATCAATTACACTTTAATAACACTTTATATTTTACCAAAAATAAATAAATGAATACAAATTTTTTTAGAAACTGCTTTTGCCAAAAGGTTGCTGAACTTTAAAAAGGAGCTAAATGCATCAAAGTTTCTAATACACTGATGCAATGCTGCCTCTCAAAGACACCCCTCCCCCCCCCGAAAAAAAAAAAAAAAAAAAAAAAAGCAGAAGTAGCTGAGAACAATAATTTAAATAAGACAGAAAAATTATGCGATTAATACAAATAATAAACACTTTCCAAATATATTTACTAGAGTTTCCACTAGACTGATTCAGAAGAGCACTGCACCCTGCCTTTTCCTTTGTTTGAAAATAGCACTCTTCTTGCTCCTCATATGTATTTAAAAAAAAAAAAAAAAAAAAAAAAAGATTTTTCTTTCAAAGGAATTAATTAGAAAAAATGAAAAATACAAAGTTGTTACACTATAAAAATTTACAGCATTACCATTTGATTTCCAATAAATATAATAATAATAAAGAAAAAAGATTTTGTCTTCAAATAAATTAATTAAATAAATGAAAAATAAATTGCATAGGTAATAGCTGTTGCGGAGATATGCAGACGATTAAAACAAAAAATTAAAATTTATAAAAATGAAACATAGAAGCGGTTATTTAAAATTGGAAAGAAATTGATTTTAAAAATTCAAATTTGAAATTCTAAAAAACTCGATCAGGTGTACACCTGCAGGGTCTCAGGTACCCATCTGCCACGTTTTGTAGGTCTGACAGACACACACACACTGACAGACACTTCTCTTTATTTACATAGATTCTTAACAAAATGTGTTATACAATATAATAAACAGAATATATATAGGAATAATTTTGATGTTTGAAGGGGGAGAGGGGGAAGTTGAAATTAGCAATGATCCTGACGGAATCTCACGCCTTGCCACAGCTTAGTTGCCGCATGGCGAATTTTTCAGATATTTTGGGTTTGTATGCAGTATTTTTTTTTTCCCAAATGTTACTCAGACCAAACACCTGATAAAATTAAATGTAAAAATTTAACATAGAATAAATAGTTCTAACAAAATCTAAAATCAAAAGAATCTTCTGTAAGTGCAGCAGTAACATAGGATGATATGTATGGTCTACGGGTTGGCGATTTTTTCAAAATGGTGCCAAAATGGTGCCAAAATGGTATTTTCATAAATCAATGCCATTTTTAATTCTGTACTGATAAGTATGAAGGATTTAAGTCCAAAAATGTCGATTTTGAATTAAGTACATAGTCAGACCCAGAAAAAAATTATCTATCGATTGGTATAAAGGATTTAAATCCATGTCATTTAGTCTTTGAGAAAATCCATTGGTAAAAAAAGATTTAAGTCAGAAATTTAGAATTTTAATATTTGTATAAACTATTTAATTCAATTTTTCCCCTTTATTAAATGAAGGTTGACAATCACTGAACAGTATAAAGGGTATAAATCAACATAATCCCTTTTTCCTAATTGATTCTTCTGATTAGTTTTTAGTTAGTTTAACTTTATTTTTCGTCTCCTGAAAAATCAAAAATATGGACTTAAATCCTTTATACTTATCAGTACAGAATTATGCACTTGTTTTTTTTTTTTTTTTTTTTTTTTTTTTTTTTTTTTCAAATCACAAACTGAATTTCAAACAGAAAACAACTAACTACAATATTTTCATCTCAATCATGGTATGTTTGTAAAATTAAATTAAATTTCATATTAAAACAATTAAATTTAGCAACTACAAAAAATATTTTTACTTGACAGGTGGGAGACCCTCTGAACCCCCCTTTCTATTAATATCAAAAATTTCACAAATAATTATTTTTTAAATCATTCAAGTACTTAAAAAAAAACGTAAGTATCTGAAAGTTTTTATCAGGGCAAAGCACGAGTTACTAGTGAACACTAATTATCCTGAAAAGGTGGCAATTCAGATTGAATTGTAAACACAAAAAGCTCTTAAATCTAAATTTTAAACAAAATCATTCAAGTAACTTCAAAGAATATAAAGTTTCTGCCATATTTTGTCACAGACGAGGGTTAATAGTAAATGCTAATCTTTACGAAAAAAAGGATAAACCAGATGGATTTCTCATCGCAAAAAACCTTTAAAGCTAATTTTTTTTATCGAAATCATTAAATCCATTTCAATTTCTGAGTAAATCAACTGCTATATTTTGGAACAGACTAATAAAATGTTAGCAGCGAATGCAAATTTTTCTGAAAATGAAAATAAGTTGAAGCAATTTTTTACCATAAAAAACCCTAAAGCCCAATCTTTCAAAATTTTTAAATCCATTACTGAGTAAACCCTAATTCTATCAAAATTTGCAAACAGCAGATATAATGTTAACAGGGAATAATAATTTTCTTGAAGACGAGGATATGTTCAAGCCCCCATAGCAGAAAATGCAAGACGCGCGACATACATTACATCGCAGATTTTTTTTTAGTCTGCAGATTATTTCCAAATCAGCATTATGCAGAAATTCCAAATCTCCCGATTTTGGCAGGAAAGATAGCGATTTTCTATCTTTTTCCATTCACAACATAAATGTCAATATTCATTTTAAACACGCTTTATTAAATTCTAGAACCTATAGAGAGGTAAAATTGTTCAATATTTCTCACTCATATAATTTTTTTGTGACCCCTCACCCTTACCCCTATTAACGATCGGCTATCAAACAGATCAGGAAATCCTTGCGATTTCCATCCCCCCCCCCGCCAGTAACATAAATATCAATATTTTTTAACACTTACTTAATTAGATTTCAGAACTTATAAGAGTAGAATTATTCAATATTTACTCTCCCCCACCCCCCTCCCACTAATGATCGGTGATTGAACGTTCCACAAAATCAAAGAGTTGTAATTTTTAAGCTTTCTCCATCCACAGCATAAATGTCAATATTCATTTTAAAGATGCTTTATTAAATTCTAGAACCTATAAAGAAGTAAAATTATTCAATATCTCTCATTCATGTAATTTTTTTGTGATTCCCTTCCCCTCCCCCCCCCCTCCTTACGATCAACAATTAAACGGCTCGCGGAATTCTTACGATTCCAAATTTTCATCTGCTACATAAATCTCAACGTTCTTTTTAAACTTATTTACTTAGATTCCAAAACCTAAAAAAAAAGTATAATTGCTTACTATTTCTCACTTGTATATTTGCTTTACAACCCCCCCCCCCCCTCTTCACTAACGATCAGCAATCAAACGCTCCATCGAAGCATTGTAATTTCCAATCTTCTTCCATCCAGAGTATAAATGTCAATGTTCATTTTAAGCTTACTTTATTAGATTCTGAAACCTATAAAGAAATAGAATTGTTCAATATCTCTCATTCATAAAATTTTTTGGGACCCCCCCCCCCCCCCTTCTTAGCATTTGCTACCGATCGTTAATGAAGTTCCCTTCAGAAGATTCCCATTCTTTCTACATATGCAGCATAACTATCAACATTTTGTTTAAATTTGCTTCATTAAATTGCAGAACCTTTTTAGAGGTAGAATTGTTCAATATCACTCACTACTCATGTAATTTTTTTTATTGCACCTTTGAATATAGACTAGATTTTGTATCGATTTCAAAATTTGATGATCTTGACACACTTTTGTTTGAATATCAGTATTTTTATAAATGGATCGCTAGCAATACAAAAAAAGAAATTGGATCTGAAAAGATCACAGGTTTTATTTGAAAGTCTTATTGAGCTGTCAAAGAAAATACCTGTGTTTATTAAGTTACTTAACTCAATGATGTTACATAACCCATTAAGTTACTTAACCCCGCTATATTTATCTCACTCAAAAATTTTGCATTTTCGTACGCTTTTGTTACAAAATGCATTCCTAATCATATATAACTTTTAAAAAAGTTATTTTGTTCAAAGATATGATATAGTTCCAAAATGGGAGACATGGCACCTAATGGATGTTGATAAACTGCATAACTCTTTTAAATTTTTTATATCCCTGTTTGTTACAATTTAAGAAATGAATTTTTTAATTAATATCCATCATTTTAAACCCCTGCACTTGAATAATAAGTTATTTTTAGCAATTTTCTCTTCTTAGAAACAGATGATTTTATTTGAATAATTAAAAAAATAAATAAATAAAAATACAATTTGCATTACAAACCTTTTGAAAAAATTACCAGCAAAGCTAGGCACTTCAACGTTTAATGTAAAAAATAAAAATATATACAGTAGAGAGCAAGAAATCCGCCGGCCTAAAATCCACACAGCTTGTCAAATATATAAACAATAAAATTCACTATTAGTAAATTACAAACTGCAAATCAGAATTTTTAAAAATGATCTCGAATGCAGATTGTGTACTTGCATTTTATGATTATAAAAGAAAATTTATAACATAAAAGACTATCAGAACCAAGTTACTGATAATTAAATTATTGACAGTACATTAAATCCATCAACAAGTTATACAATAACAAAATAATTTAAAAAAATGTTATCTGATGAAGACATAACCATATGAAAGAATTAACTTAAATTCTTAAAACAATAAATTTGTGTTACAAAATAAGAATAAATGACAATTTATAATATACAGGGGGAAGGGGGGGGGGGAGAAGAAAATCCCAATCCCAATGATGTATATACGTACAAATGTAGTTTTGAAAACAAACTACATGTGAATAGATTTTATCGAAATTTGACAAATTTCATTTTTATTTATTATTTGTGTTATGTACATTCTTTTAATGTTCAGTGCTATTCTGATATACCCAGGGTTGCCAACTTTTCAAAAACAGTTTGAGGAGTATTCAGAGAAATTTTGAGGAGCATTTTGGCTACTTTGAGGAGCAATTTTAAAAATACATTAAAAAAAAAAAAAAAAAGAAAGAAACCACTAACAAACATAAATTAACAACAATAATATGAAATTAAGAAATATTTATTGATAATCATATATATTTAGCAAAACAGTGAAGAGAGATAAGAATGGGAAATGCGATTAAGTCTGAATATAAGCTTAAAACCCCAAAAGTAATTTGTTTTTTGCATAATGGCATATTTTCCATACATAAATAAAGACAATATATGAAAGTAGATTATTCAGTTACTTAAAAAAAAAAAAAAAAAAAAAAAAGCACGAAGGGGAAGAAAAAATTAAATTTCCAACAATTTTCATGAATGTCAAAATAATTATTATACTATCACATAAAAATCTAAAAACGAAATCTCTGATATTCATATAAATGTGTAAATGATCTCATCTCTGAGTCAACTCCCTCTAATCTGCATAGCTTGGGACCATATGTTTTGTAAACTTTAGAATTTTGCAGATTATTGGTCATAATTTGTTTACTTATCCCCCTCCCCCCCCCAGATACAAATGAAGATATAATAATAAATAATTAATGCTTTAAGTGAATGATAAATTAAATGCATAATTATTTCAAATAAATCTTAAATAAAGCGTTGTCAATCGGCCTTAAAGTTCAGTAGCTTTGAATCCATTATTTTTATCGATAAATAATTAAAATAAACAATTTTTTTAAAGACCTATTAAGCATTAAGATAACTGAAACATTGATATAGTTCAGGGTTGGCCAATTTTTGCCGAAGTGGAAAAAACCATGGTAAAAAACGCAGAAAAAACCGCCAGTGGCAAAAATTACCAGTATTTCAAACAGGGTTTTAAGGATTTTAATTACATGATTTTAATATTTAAATTATAATTTTAACAAATTAAAACCAGAGATTTAATTACACTCTTGATCTGCTGATTCTTATGTAAATCATTAAAATAATGCATTCTAAAATTTCTTTAAAATGAAATTTTTAGCATCAACAATTAAGATAATTTTTTTCATTTTTAAAAATATTTAAATTACCTATCTAAAAAATATTCTTCAATAATTAATTACTAGAATATTTGTGTTTTTCAATGTATTACATATTTTTGTTTACTGTGGGGAAAAGTCAAATATTGAGTCAATTATTGACACAGCTCTTCTAAAATTTGCCAGTCTGTCACTGATCATGCATTTTTTGGAATTGAAATGTAAATTTCAAGTAAACTCTCTCTCTCTCTCTGAATATGTCTTACTTAAGATTTTTTTCCTTCAATAAAATAAAAATATAATTTTGTGGTTTTATTTTTATGGTTATGTTCAGGGACTGACAAAGTTTCAATATCTTAGGAGCCAGAAATACCGAATTATTTCTATGACAATACTCACAGCAAAACTTAATAATATTTCATAATTGTATAATTAATGCAGATCATTCACATATTATTTTACATTGAATAAATGAACTATTCAGTTAAAAATGTAAACTAAGGAAATTTTTAAGAAAACAACTATTTTTTATTTATAAAGATAAAAACAAACTATTGGGGAAAAAAAATCCACAGAAATAAATATTATTTTTACATTTAATATAATCATCAAATAATATTGAGAGTGTTTAAGTTTTGGCTTTAAAATACTATTTGTCTATTAATTTTTCAGAACAGAATTCCTTTAAAGAGAATCCATTTAAGAAATATCATACTATTTAAACTTTCTCGTTGTAAATTCGAACATAGTTTGCTTTAGATAGTGTTTATGATGCTTGAATATTGTTTAACACAAAGATATTGACATGGAAAGTACCAGTATAGTAGTAAGAAGATTTATCAAATATGGAAATTTATCTTTCATGGAAAAGATCTTTCAAAAACAGAAATAATTGTTAAATTTCTCAGAAAACACTAAACTCATACTATTCATTCAATACATCAGCAATGTCATCTTTTATACCAAGACAAGAATGTGAGAGGAAAAACAAAATATACATAAAAAATATTGTAAATGCATGAAATTTTTTTGTCAGTCTGCAGTAACTGGTCACCAGTGGATATTTATAGTCACCCTGGCACCCAGAATTTGTCGGACACTGGTTATATATTATTATTATTAATTAATTAATTATAATTACTTTTTAAATTAAAAAATCTTCAAACATTTTTTTCATTGAGGTGCCAAAGGGTAAAAAGGTAAAAATTGAAAGGCAATTGTGGTGTTCTAATTTTATTTTTCCACTTTTCCTAATTTTTTCCATTTTTGCCTGGTTTTTTCCACTTTTTGCCGCTATCCTGACAAAAATGCATTTTTGCCGGCAAAAAACCAACCCTGATATAGTTTAAATGAAAATCAAAACACCGCATAACCATAGCATTCGGTTTCTTTCTCCCCCCCCTTTCAGCTTGTGGTTTTAATTAAACACTCTCTTAGCTAATGTAAACAAATACTTGTTCCCGTTCTGAGTCAGCAATATTTCGATTACGCAATGCCTAGCACTAGAATGTTTTCTTTCTTTCTTTTTTTTTCTTTACTATTTATTTATGAGTATTGTACGGTGAAGCGTGTTGTTCTTCAAAAAAAAAAAAAAAAAAAAAGAAAAAAGAAAAATAGTTTTTTTTTTTTTTTTCGGTGTCTGCCACTATTCAGTTTTATGTATTTAATAAAAAATATTTAGTAAGGTGGTGAAGACTGAATTTGCGGAGCATAAACAATACTTTGCGGAATTGCGGAGTTTTTTAATTTTTTCAGAGAAACTCCGCAGAAATCGGAGCAGTTGGCAACCCTGTGTTCCTAATAATTTAATATTCAAGAGAAATTGTGTCACTATTCGTTAGTGTGTGTTTAGTTTGAATAATATTCTGCTTTCATTAGTAAAAGTGATAATCATTAATCTGCCAAATCCTAAAATCCACACAACCTCTGGTCCCAAGCTATGCAGATTTTTGACTCTCTACTGTATTCATCTTAATTATTGTAGAGAAAAAAAATTCATAATTAAATGTTCCTGCAGTGGGAGCTTTGGCACCTAATGGGTTAAATACAGTTTCAATTCCAGTATTACAAATTTTCTGTGAAAATTGGGGGCTCGGTCATTGAGAAGGTGAGCAAAATGCAATTAAGATGTACAGATGGAAATGACGAACAAACTGTAATTGCACTGTAAAAAATAGGTTCTTAAAAATAAGTATATATTGTCTCAAAATAGCCCCAAAACAATATATATATATACTTAAATTTGAAAACTCGTGTACTCATTTTTGTGTACATTGACATGCCAAACATGGGGATATTGGGATTCTTATTGGTCAACCCCATTTTTGAGCATGTCAATATACTCAAAATAAAAATTAAGTACATGGGTTTTCAAATTTAAGTAGATATTGTTTCGGGGCTATTTTGAGACAATATATACTTATTATTAAGTACCTATTTTTTACAGTGTGTTGATGAAAGAAAGTTTATACGTCTTACAGCCGTATTCACCAATAACTTCAACTCCCGGTTGAACACAAAAACATGAAAAGCGTATAAAGTCAGGGTTCAACAATTTAGCAAAGTTTGACGCGTTGCATCTGCCATCTAGCGGCATTGTTATTTTCAGTTTGTTTAGCTACAATAACCAATCAAAAATTATATGAAATCTTTGACACTAGATGGCAGAAGAAGCGTGCAAAATTTTCTTTGAAAGCTACACTCTGTCTTTAGACGCTTTTCAAATTTTGGCGTTCAACCGGGAGTTGAAGTTAATGGTGAATAAGGCCGTTAATGTCCCTTCATCTGGTTACACAGGAATAAGAACATTTTAGAAAGTTGCATTAATTTTAATGTTTAGAGTCTCCTGTAAGTATTTTACTTGATTCAGTATGAACAAAATCATAAACAAAATAGTAGTTCTTATACAATATGAAAGATAATTGCTAATGCTAACTCTTTAGCTAGCTATATATGTAATGGAAATTCTATAACTACAATGCTTTGACATATCTGACGGATTAATAACATTAGATAAATGCAAACTTGTGATAAAAATATGCTTACTGAATCTGTTTTTTTTTTTTCCGTAACTCATTGTGAAATTATGCTGCAGATTATTTTCTAAAACGTAAATAGTTGTCGCAGATTGACAGAAAAATTTCTGCTACTGGGGTTCAAGGTTCAAGCAATATTTCATCAAAAAAAAAAAAAAAAAAAAAAAAAAAAAAAAACCTTAACCTCCAATTTTCATCAAAATCGTTATATTTATTTACAAGTAACCCAATTTCTGCAATATTTTGAAACCATCAGATAAAAGTTTAATAGTGAGCACTATTTTTCATTTAGAAGAGAACATATCTTATAGATTCCCCCCCCCCCCCCTACGAAAAATAAAAACTTAATCCCAAACTTTTATCAAAATCATTACTAGTCGTTTCTGAAAGGCCCAAGACATACATATACAACCAACACACACAATAAAAGTAGAAACTGAACACATACTAATGAAAAATAATACAATTGCACTAGACTATTAAATTATTAGGTATATATGAATAGCACTGAATTTAAAAAAAAAAAAAATTATATAGCAAAAACAGTAAATTATTTGACAATTTTAGATGCGTTCGCCTGCAGTTTTGTTTTAAATTGCATTCAAACATGCACTATTGATTTTTTTTTTTTTTTTTTTTTTTTTTTGTCTATTGTCAATAGTCATCAGTTATTGTTTTGTAGCACAAATTGATTTTTCTAAGATCTTAAGTGAGTGTTAAAAAAATTAGTTTACATACCTCATTGACATTATCATAAACATCTTCTTTTGACTACCAGCAGAGCAGTGGAGAGCGGGAAAACAACACAAAATGCCGTGTTGCCAGTATTTTAATAACAATTATTGCTTCATTCTAGTTTTAAAAATAAATAAATAAACTTTAAACGAGCACATTTCGCTTGAACGCAGTTTTAAATTCCATCTGGCTGGGAATATTTCAAGCTTAGGGTCATCTATTAAATCTATGTCATATGAAAAATTCTTCAGCCTATTTCTCATTCAGTAGTGCTGGCGTTAAAAAAATTTTCTGTTAATCCAATACTGTTTACACATATTTCTACACCTGAATCTTTTCCTAAAATAGGTTGCAACATTTCTTCTACAGTAGAACTTGGATAATTCAAAGTTGAAGGGACCAGAAAAAAATTCGAACTATCCAAAAATTCGAATTACATAATATACTATTTTGTCAAAAAAAGGAGATAAATTAAAAAATTAAAACTCTACGATCAAAGATTTAACAAATAAACTTTAAATCTAAGAATACTGCTACATCCCCTCCCCCTCCCATTAAATCAATATTTTTTAAGAGCTTAATTATTTAACACTTTTTTAAAAATAGTCAGATATTTTTAATTCTTCTTTAAGTACAATCTTTGTGTCATAGCATATGACTTGATACAAAAATAGAATCTTCTACATTATACATGACTTTCAATTTAAAAAAACCTCGAAGTTCATGTATATGCACCATATCTTCTGATGCACTAGTTAGGGGCTTCTCTTGTATTTCCTTATCCTTCTTTTGAAAGACTGTTAAAATATATTAGCTGAGAAAAATCTCGGGAACAAATTTTATAGTAATATTTTAAAGGTAATCGTATGAAAAATTCGAATTATCCACGATGTTTTAACATTATTTTAATACAAAACTCAAGACACCGAGTGAAAAGTTCGAATTATCCAGAATTTTGAATTATTCAAGTTTCACTGTATTATTATAAATCTAGCAGTATATGTCTTCTTTTTAACGTTCAACTTTGCATAAGCTTCACCAGCTACTTTTATTTTATGATTAGAAAATTATATCAATGGCTGTACGTCAGAACATTTAATATTTAAATTTGCATTCTTAGCCAAAGAATATGACAGGACATTACATTAAGCACCCATATCCAATTTGAATTTCAATTTATTCTTGTTCTCAAACTCAGCCCTTTCATACCAATCACCAGATTTTAGATTATTGGCTATACTACTAATAACAAGTTTATTTGAATTTTTATTATCTTTG
Organism: Salticus scenicus; assembly: GCA_963930645.1. Classification (NCBI taxonomy): domain Eukaryota; kingdom Metazoa; phylum Arthropoda; class Arachnida; order Araneae; family Salticidae; genus Salticus; species Salticus scenicus. The sequence continues at coordinate 2,328,793 of CAWVNO010002982.1, read as the reverse complement.
CTAAATGAGCTATTTACTGTAGCTACCTTTTTTTCTTCAAAGAACAACAACTGCTAAAATGGCCTTCTTTACAGCAGGAAAAACATTGCTTTTTATAAGCCAAACATTCAAACTTTTTGTGAGAGGTTTTGCATCGCGTGCATGATTTACCATGAAGAGTTTGTTTGTTTAAATCATCTTCTGCCAGTAATTTCTCACGATCGGTATCACTGTAAATACCAATAACAATTCTATCAGTCACTAAATTGTCATGTAAAGTATCAAACTGACAGGATTTAATTTTGCTTAGTAATTCTGTAAGAAAATCATCAAATTTTTCATTTTCACTTTGAAAAATCTTGTTAAACAAAAGTCTTTCATACGTAATATTAATTTTTGGCGCGAGATATTTTTGAAACGCTTCAATTAAAACATTCAAATTGTTCTTTATATCATCGGTAAAAGTATTATAAATGTTTACCGCTTCATGACCAATAGCTGAAATAAACAAAGCCAATTGAACTTTATCTGGCTTTTTATACAATTCGATCACAGTTCAATACCATTCAAACTGTTGATACCATTCTTACCAATCTTTCGAAACATAAGTCGTTAGGTTTAGTGGTGGCGATGGTCGAATTTTTACACTGTTCATAATCTCCGGGAATAATTTCTTTCAAAAGTTATCAATTCGGCATCATGTAACGTTGAAAATTAATACGAATGTAAATTTAACACAATTTAATAACATGAACTAGCAATAAGTAATTTAAAACACGCACGTAAACAATAACAAACAATACACGGTCTACAGAACACAGTTGGCGGTTACATATGAAACAGTTAACAGTTCAAGATATTTTTTTAATGGATCATAAGACGTCGAAAAACAATGTCCCCGGGACATCTTAAAGTGGACCTTTCATTTTAGGATGACTTAGGATATACCCAAGACATCCAAATTGATTTGTTCTCAGTATGTTCTGTTTAGACATCCTGTGGATGTCCTCGTTTTGTATATTTTATCCTGGGACGAAAACAGGATATTCGGGACTTAAAAAGAACATCCCAGGGATGTCATGTGCTGTTTGGGATTGTAATATGATTCGATCGGCAAACGCGCAATGCTTGCATTGAGAATTTTATGAAAATCGATGGCGTTATGCATAAAATTCAGAAATTTATAACTGATTATTTTTTTAAATAATCTCTCAATGTTTTGAGATAAGTTTCGTTTCATCGATGTCTATATGAAAAAAAAAATGTTTTACCTGAAAAAGGTTTTTAAGTTATAAAATGTTTTGTGAAAAAAATCGATGTTTCGTAAAATCTAAAAATAAGCATCGCTAATTCCGTATTTTGTTAAAACGCTTATATCCCAGCAAAACCTCAGATGACGGCCAGCATGAGGCCAAGTGCTGGTTGCCAGCAGTAGCTGCAGCTGGCCCGTCGGTGGCAAAAGTTAACGGTGCCGCAGGGAATATGTTACGCCGTCCGTCAGTAGGCCATATTCAATCGATCCACTGTTGGCAGCCTGCAGTAAGTTAAAAATAAGTTAGTGGGCCAGTGAATGGATCGCTGCTGGCAGCTAGCAGTATGATGAAAATAGGTAATGGGCCACTGTTGGTAACCGACATTAGGTTGGAAATTGTTAGTGGGCTAGTGTTGGGCTACCTGGTGGCAAACATAATTTTTCTATGTTATTGCTGGCAGCCTGCAGTGGGCCAGCTGTGGCAAACATAAAAAATTATATTACTGCCGGCAGTCTTCATTGGTCCTTTATATTTTCCCATTAAAGGCCCGCTTCGCTCACCGTCGCCGGAAGCCGAAGCCAATGTTATTCTATGGGAAATTTTCTTTACAAATAACTTATTAACTAATACATATTTTTAAATTCTGTTTTCATATTCTGAAAATTCCCAACTGTTAAATTGACGGACCTTTTTTTAAAAAAATATTTTTTTATTTTTTTATATTTTATTTTGAAGCTACAAAATACGAATTTTTAATATGTGAAATTTTTCATTTTGCAAATTCAAAATAAAATATTAAAAATTTAAAAAATACATTTTAAAAAAAGGTACGTCAATTTAACAGTTGGAAATTTTCTGAATGTGAAAGCAGAATTTAAAAATATGTATTAGTTAATAAGTTATTTGTAAAGAAAATTTCCCATAGAATAAATAACATTGCCTCGGACTTCCGGAGACGGTAAGTGAAGAGGGCCGTTAATAGGCCAGCACTGCCAGCAGTGATTTAGTTATAGCTAATATATTTATTTTACTGGTGATACCTTTAATTTTATTAGTGCTTTTTTTTATTCTTTCTTTTTTCTTTCTTTCTTTCTTTTTTTTTTTTTTTTTCTTTTCCCTCTCTCTTTTTTCTGATGAAGTAGCAGCCAGTTTTTTCTATGCATCCAATATTTAATTCTATTTCGTACACATTCATTTTTAAATACTATTTACAAGTATTTGATTCATACACTATGGCTGTAAATTCAGGATTTCTAGTGCAGCATATTGGAAATATTCAGTTGATCCATTTTAATTATGATAAAAGTTTAATTTTTGTTATCATCGCAAATATTTCTCTATATTACATTTTTTGGAATAAAGGAGATTATGTTTTTTTTTTTTTTTTTTTTTTTATTTTATTTTTTATTAAGTGTTCAAATTTCAATATGTTTAACTTTGTTACGCTATTTGATATAAATGAATGTAACTTTACATGTAAAAATTATAGAATATTGAAACAAAAATTGTTATAAAGAGAGCACTGCAAAAAACACTATAAAATAAAATAAAATAAAATAAAAAAATAAATATATATATGTAAAAAAAAAAAAAAAAAAATTGCAGCAATTGTTTCCGGTTGAAATAGCACGAAGACTTTTCATCAGCCGAAACAAAGTGGGCACGAGTGCAGCAAAAGTAATTTGCTGCAATCGTGCTTTTTGTTTAACTCACGAAGGGATGTGTTATTATTTCAACCTAAAAGAACTGATGCATTATTTATTTATTTATTTTATTTATTTATTTTTTTTTTGGGGGGGGAGGGTGGGCAACGATTATGTTTATTTACAAATTTTTCTATTTATCACTACAGTACAAACTCTCAAATCCGGAATCGTCCGGACTGTGGCCTTTCCGGATTTCGGAGTTTTCCGGATTTTAGGTCACTTTCTGATTTACGGCAATAAAAAAACGGACATCTCCATTCCGAACGCCCTTTTAGTTAATAACTAGCTTACGCCGCCCGAGGGTGCGATTTCTTAAGAAATTGGAGTATACTCTCGAGTAACATGTACAATACTTTGAGTAAACCTCATAAAATTTTGCAAACAAAACGCAGGCAGCAACGCTTGCGCTTTGTTTGCCGCACTCGTGCCTACTTCGTTTGTCTGATGAAGGATCATGTTTTCTTTCCATCCGAAACGATTGTTGCGAGCTCTTACATTTTATGGTGTTTACTCTTATTACTTTTAAACAGCAATTCTGTGGTGCTTTTTTATTATAACTCTCAAGTATCCAGAAAATCTTGAATAGTTTTCTTTTCCCCTACATCAAATGATACCCAATTGATAATTTTTTTTCCTTCTTTTTAAAACAGCAGGCAGATGATCAAGCTTTCTTTTTTTCTCTTTATGTTAATCTTCAAAGTCGCACATTTGAAACCACAGAAATTATCACTGAGAAATGTAATCGGCTATTTAAAATTAATTATCACAGCTTTCTAATTTAACCAGGCCGCCACAAAGAACTTTTTCGCGTTGTTTATAGTCCAATGGGACCTTTACTCTCTCCCCAACTCTCTTCAATGTCTTTGAGTGAATAATTTTCTGACGTGCGATACCGAAAGATGATTTTGCAGTTTTATACAGATGACGTTATTTCAACTTTAAGCGAATATTCAGCATTTGACCTGTGCCAATTTATTTTCATTAGGTTTGGAAAGCAGATTCTGTAAATGTTTAGCGCAGTGTGTTATGTAGATCGAGAAAAAGGGTAAAAGAAGAAGGGAATACAATTTCAGCTGAAAAAAAATATATACATATATCGTTCGGTTGAGTAAAGAGATAACGGAATTAGGGAGAAAAAGGAGAGTGCATTTGTCTTTGTAGTTGTAAATATTTGAGAAATTTATCCGCCAATTACCTATTTTAAAAATATTTTTAGAATTCCATAAAACTCATATAAGTTATACAGGTTTTTGAGATTTACTATAGGACGCTTGTCATAAAAAGTTGTACAGGTAACACAAATGGTTTCAGTATAAAAATTCATAAAATAATTTGGATACATTACAGTCTAAGAGACATTTCCTATCAGCGCACGTAAAAATCTTTATACAACGCTAAAATACAGATCAACATAAATTTTATAGATGCAATAAGAAATGGTTCCGATCAAAAATGATAAAATAAATATTTGTGGTTCATTTAATAGTGATGCTCAAAAATATTCTTATAAGTTACGGGAAATTGAGAGGGAAAGTATTTCAGTTTCGTAAAAGTGAAATTATTTTTCTCACTTGCATTTAAAAAATAATAATAAATAAATAAATAAAATAAAACAGTTTGTTATGGCTACCATTTTTTTTTTTTTTTTTTTCCTTTTCCTATAATAGTTTATAGAAATTACATATTAAATTCATTATTTATGAAAATTATTTTCTCTGATGGAGGGTTTTGAGATTCCTGAACACGATTTGACCATTTTTAGAAAGTCTCACTCTGTAAGTGTGTATAAAAAAATGTGGACGCTGTATCTCACGAACCAATGGAAGAAATTTAACAAAATTTGTTATTTAACCAAACTTGATTAAAATCGTTCCCGATTACATTTGTGGATCGTTAACTCAACACATGGCTCTACATTTCTACTTCTTCGTAATTTTCAATATGACACAGTACAGGAAGAAATTTTACATAAATGATTTCAAATAAATGATAATTATTTTTTTAATTTTTATTATGAATTAAAAAATAAATATTTAAATAACTAACAACAAACCAGGAAAATTTTTTTGTATAAGTTGAAGAGTCGCTCGCCCTTCCCCATGCGGGGACAAATTTTCAATGCTGGTATTTTTCAAAAGAAACTCATCAATAACTTTCAAGTAAATGACTGAATTAAATTTGTGGAAAATTAAAGCAAAGTCATAAATTATTTAAAAAAAAAAAAAAAAAAAAAAAAAAGAAGAAAGCATTTTTTCAGAAGTTGGCAAAAAATTGATTTATTATTATTATTATTATTATTATTATTATTATTATTATTGAGAAACACTGTTCTAAAATGAACATCGTTTGCATGCATTCAGGAAAATGATTTTAACAAAATATTTTCACTACCCGAATTTGCATAATAAAAAATATAGAAGAAAGTTTTGTGGTGCCACATCATACTAGTTTTTGTCAAAAATTAAAAAATCAATAAATTTACTTTAAAATATCACAGATGTATAATATAATCGTTCGTTTAAAGATACTGGCGAATTCTTTTCAAGCATACCCATAATGGAGATTTACTCTATCTGGGTATACTTCTCCCTCAGGGGTGAAGGAAGCGATGCTTGTACATAAAAAAAAAAAAAAAAAAATGCGGAAGAAGTAAACTTTTTAGACTACAATCACTTTCATAAATTTTTAAGACACAAAGAGACAGACAGACAATTTTCAAATTATGTTCATCAGAAAAACCCAAAACGTGTAAAATCTATCGAAAACCGGATGTCGAAAATTTTCCCGCATCTAATGCTTTCTTCTTAACTACACTGAAGGAAGAAAAAATAAATAAAACATACACTATAAATACTTATAATTGTTCTAATAACTTTCTCCCGTCCATATAGTATAAATATATAAATTAAGATCGATAATTTTTATTTTATTAAATTAATTAAAATAATAATAACAATAATAAAATACTAGAAAGTTAGCGACTATCATAATTTACTAAAACGGATCAACTAGATATTTTTTATATATTTCTAGAAATCCTTTTGTTATAACAATGGCTTTAGAATCAAACATTTAAAAAAAATAGTATTTAAAAAATAATACAAAAACAAATTAATAATTGAATTACTTACTCATATATTCTTTTTACGAGATTTTCAATCTCGCACCCGCAGACTACAACAGCGAACAAGAACTTCGTATGAAAAGGCGGACAGCGAGGGAATTTCAAATCAACAGAAAAAGAATCACAGCACCCTCTATGCATACAAATTGGTTATGGCCTAATAATTTGTGGCCACAACATTAAAAAAATTATGTTGGCCGTTTGGTGATAGCCTGCAAAAGTCCACCTGTGTTTATGCCACTTCTGGGCTACCGACCATTTTTCTTTAGGCTTCCATCACTGCTGGCAGCCACAAACGGCCCGCTGCTGGAGTTACATGGGGCAACCGGCAACTGATGGCAAGTGCAGGATCAAAGCAGTAGGCCATAACGAGCCAACCAGTATAAGTTTTTCTGGGATGGTTCGAAAGAGGATTAAATGTCCTTTCCAAATATACCGTTTGTTAAGAAATGGACAATTACTCTTTCGTATAGGGCGATTCAAGAAAGAGAAATTTTGGACCATTTTTAAAAATATAAAAAAACCGTATATTTAAAAAAAAAATTAACGTAAGAATCTGTAATAAATGCTTTTTATTTTGCTACAGGCGTATTTTCAATATCTCGAACCGTTTTGCAGGGATAGCTTTACAAAAACCCGCGAAAATTTCTCTCTCTGCTTTTTCTTATGAGGAACGCGCTGGAGGGTGAAAATTACGATCGGCTCGCTTTTTGACACGTTTTTTGATTAGAAATAGGTCGACGTTTTATTAATGTCTCCTCTAATTAGTGTTGCATCACTGAACAATTTATTTAGGTGTCGAGATAAAGAAGTTCTGCGTCTATCGACACCGATTTCGAGGCGCTGCGACCATTAGTGCCCGAGCTTTAGCTGCTTCAAGCAGTTTCAAAGTCAACAAAGCTTTCAATTGATGTATTACTTATGAAATTATTTTAATTAGTACCTGAGATACAAAAGAAAACACAATCAGAACACCTTAAAACGTGTAAACCAGGTGAAATCTCGAATTCCACTTTCGATAATATAAAAGTACTTTAAAATATCTTTCGAATGGTGTATTAAAATAATTTATTCATTATTAGAATTTGAAATATTGAAATTAAAATATATTACAGCGTCATCTGGCAATAGAAATTTCTATAATCTACTGTTCAATTCTAAATCAACAAAGCTTTCAAATGATGTATCACTTATAAATTTATTTATATCAGAAGCTGAGATAGAAAAGAAAACCTAATCATGACACCTTAATAAGTGTAAATCAGGTGAAATCTCGATTTCTACTTTCGATAAAATAAAAGTATTTTAAAATATCTTTCGAATGATGCATTAAAAATAATTTAATCATAATTAGAATTTAAAATATTGAAATTGTAAAATTTTACAGCGTCATCTGGCGGTAGAAATTTCTGCAATCTACTGTTCAATTCCAAATCAACAAAGCTATCAAACAGTGTATTACTTATGAAATTGTTTTAATTAGTACCTGAGATACGAAAGAAAACCTAATCAGAGCTCCTCTAAACGTGTAAATCAGGTGAAATCTCGAGTTGCATTACCTACGTCAGTCGGTTTATGAAATTAAAAAGAAAAAGAAATATTTTTACCTTCAGTGCATTCCTTGCTGATAGAAACTTTCATCCTCTTTCGAAAGATATATTAAGCGTATTAGAATAAAATTTAGTTTGCAATTAAAATGTAAACTTTTTGCTTATTGTCCGAAATCGATAAAATTTGAACTGCAGGTTTGTGTTGTGATGTTCCGGCAGTATAGTGTGAGACAAAGAAAATTTTGAAGAATTTTGAAATTTGCAATTGTGTAATGAAAATGGAAAAGGCTGAAATTGCCACAAAGTAAACTTTTCAGTATTCAATAAAAATTTCCTAAAACTTTACTTTATCCTTTAAAAACGTATAAAATTCATTAAAAATACAAAATATATTTTTATTTTTGTTTTTCAAGATTTTTTTTTATTTTTTTTTTTTAATGTACGTATATAACTTGATTTTGCATGTGAAAAGCTGAAAGTGCCATCATATCTTTTTTGGGGAAACGCTGTAAGTGCCATACCTTGTTAGTTAAAAGGCTGGAAGTCCAGCGCTCATTACACGTAAAGGATGAATGTTCATAGTGGTTTGAAATAATACGGATTCCTTAAAAAAACCTCAAACAACTACAAAGAAATTAATGTATTTCAAAATTAAATACAAAAGTAATTAAATGCAAACTAATTTGTTAGGCCTACTTTTTTAATTTTTCCCTATTTATGTTTTTTACTTTAGAATGTCAAGTTTTTAGAAGATATTACAAAATAAACATATATTTTAAAAATAAAAAAGACTCGCATATACATATTGTCTCTCTCTTTCTTCTCTCCTATCCCCACCTTCTCCTTCTAGTAGTCCTCTAGAAGTCGTCTTCTACTTCCTCCTGATTGTCGTCGTCTTTTTGCTCCTCCACTGCAGGCTACGGAGGTCCATGAACAATGGCCCTGTAGAAAGCCTTGTCTACTTCTTTCTCCAGGTATTCTATCATTCCCTCTACATCCTTTTTCTTTTCTTGAGATATCTTGCATTTAAACTGAATTTTTGGTAACTCATCCACATCCGGAAGGTCTTCAAGATTTGCATTTTTCTTTAAAACATCTACTTTGCCCCAAGTTACCATATTATAATTTTCCTTTGCCAAAACTGATGCCACTTTTACAATACCAACATTCTTCTGCGAAATACGAAAATGTGAAATTTTACTGATTCCAAGGTTTTTAGTGTTGAGGTACTTGTTAGCAAGCTCTTTGAAGTCAATAAAATCCTCAGATTTCATCGAAACCACAGTAAAGGGGTTTTTTACACATGTAGTAGAAACAACATGTTCAAGATCTTTTGGGACCATTGCTTTGCATGTTTTGCGCCGCTTTTCAATGAGACCGAAGTCCCGGTCGCAGTTCATGTAACTATGTCCACTAACCAAGTACTTAAAATCTGTTGTGCGATAAAAACCTTTTTTTACCAAGTAAATTACTGCCATTAAGAGGAACTGGTTCTTGTTTTGTGCTCCACAGTTGTCACACCATAAAACTAACCTTCTTCTTGTTAACAAGGCCTCAGAAGTGGCAACCTTTAAGAAGCAAGATGATATCTCATTGGCCCCTCGACCACCAATCCCTTCATGCCACATACACATACGCAGACCCATGGTTACTCACATGAATTCCCAAGTTGTAACATGAGAGCTGCCGGCAGTAAAAAAATATCACTGTGTGTGAGCATTGGTACAAACATTACTTGTTGCAAGTCCATACATAAGCAGTTATTATTACTACTTGGAAGTTGTGATGATACAATGCCTTCCTTCATACACGCTTGTGCTTTTTCTGCTTTTCTATGGTGTAACTCCTGCTTTACTTTTATGGCATTTCTTGCTTTTTCACTGACAGCTGCTTCAATTTCGACTTTAAACAAGTCACATTTCTTACAAGTGTCTGTTGCTAAACATTTGAATTTTAGTTTGGGAAAGTCTTGTTGAAAAACTTGAGCATAGTATTTGTAAGTTACTTTAGTTGTTGGATTTTGGGCTTTGAAAGATAAAAACATACGGTTTTTGTTTAGGTCCGGGGATAGAAACTCATTTGTTGTTCTGTTACGGGAATAGTGGTTTTCATACCTGGGAAACGAATTAATGTGGTGCCGAACTAGATTTCGATCATTTTCTGTGAACTTAACTTTATGTTCATGTGAATGTGAATTCTAACCTCTAGTATCTTTGTAAACCAAGCAACCCTGTTTCTTTTTTGTTTGAAGAGTTTGCAGTCTCCTGGGAGTTAGTCCGAAAATCTGACGAAATGTTTTACTACACACTTGAAAGTTTTTACCTGAACCATCTGGCACACAGTAAGTAAAACTGCAAGAACACATACTTTCCTCTGGGTCATCGTAATTTCCATAACGCTTACGGCCGACAGGTACAAAGTTGTATATGGTTTAGTAAGTAGGTACCTTGGTTTTGTTCATTAACTTTGTAAAAATCCATGAACAGTAACTGTTTATGGTCATGAGTCAAGTTTTTACAAAAGTACTTACATGAGCAAGTGGCGATATCAGGGGGGTAGGTTTACCAGGTACGTTTTTTCCTTTACTAGTCGTATAAGGCAGTTCTTTTTCTCGTGCTTTCCTCCTCTCTTTTCGAACGTGGGCTTTCTTCGGTGGAGGGGTTTGATTTTCACTCATTTTGAAATAACAGCAAACGTAAACTTTTCACAAAACACACACTATAACAGCAAAAGCGCACAAACTATTCTCAGTATGCGAAAACGCAGGAACTACGAAACACTTATTATTCGCACACGCCAAAAGCAACTACTGCAATGGAAAGGTACTGTGACGAAAGCACCTGGTCTTCTGACATTTCCGGCCTGCGCGCGGCTGCGAAGATCGTTTTTTTTTTGTTTGTTTTCTTCCCTCTCCTACCCTGCCGGTAGAAAATGGCACATTCTTCATGGATGGTGGCACTTTCAGCCTTTCCCACTGACGGCCAGCGGGCACTTTCACTGTGCTGCTCCTTGAAACTGCTCTAGAAAACTAGTACGAATTTTTCTGGCACTTTGGACTTTCTCTAGGTTATTGGCAATGTCGTTTACAACACATTCTATGCAAAAAATCGATTTTTTATTTTTTGGCACTTTCAGCCTTTTCCATTTCTCCTACACAATTTGTATTCCCAGTAAAAAAGCATAGGAAGTAAAAATATTCATTCTTCTATCTCTGTGAATGGGAGTAACCATGGTAACCCAAATATGAAGTATCGTAATATGATTCGATCGGCAAACGGGGTATGCTTGCATTGAGAATTTTATGAAATTCGAGGGCGTTATGCATAAAATTCAAAAATTTATAACTGATTTAGTTTTTGAAATAATCTCTCAATGTTTTGAGATAAGTTTCGTTTCATCGAGGTCTACATGCAAAAAAAAAAGAAAAAAAGATTTATCTGAAAAAGATTTTGAGTTATAAAATGTTTTGTGAAAAAATCGATGTTTCGTAAAATCTAAAAGTATGCATCGCTAATTCCGTATTTTTTTAAAACGTTTATATGGTTCGAAAGAGGATTCAATGTCCTTTTAAAAATATACCGTTTGTTAAGTAATGGAACAGTTACTCTTTCTTATAAGGCGATTCAAAAATGGCAAATTTTGCACCCTTTTTAAAAATATAAAAAATCCATATTTTTCAAAAAAAAAAAAAAAAATTACCCTAAGAATCGGTAATAAATGCTCTTTCTCTTGCAATACGCGTATTTTCAATATCTCTAACCGTTTAGCAGGGATAGCTCCACAAAAGCTTTCTCTCGCCGCTTTTTCTTTTGAGGAACTTGCTGGAGGGTGAAAACTACGATCGGCTCGCTTTTTGACACGTTTTTTGATTAGACATAGGTCGACGTTTTATTAATATCACCGCTAACTAGTGATGCATTGCTTAGCAATTTATTTAGATGTCGAGATAAAGAAATTCTGCGTCTATCGACATTGGTTTCGAGGCGCTGCAACCATTAGCGCCCGAGCTTTAGCTGCTTTAAACCATTTCTCACAGACAGATGCTCATACGCACACACACACAGACACACAGACACACATAGATTTTAATAATATAAGAGACTAGCGAGATTCGACCGTTAGCGGGTCAGTATTTTAAAATAAATCACTATAAATAATGAAACACTTTAATAAATGAATCACTCACAATACTTTTATTCTTAAGAAAAGAAATTAAAAAAAAAAGAGAAATCATTGCTGATCGTGTAATAAATCGCACCGGTCTTCGGCAGGGAAAAACCATGCGCGCTGCGCGCGCACGTATGAAGATATACGTGCGCAGCACACACATATTCCTTCTTAACTGAAACTTTTTTCTTAAGAAAAGAAAGTTAAAATTCTCTCCTCATCGGGTAAAAAATCGCACCGGATCCCCACTGCCGTCTGCAGCGCAATCCTGTTAAGGAATATACGCACTGCGAGCGCGTATTCCTTCCTGACCCTTCGTGCCCCCCCAAAAATATATCATTTCTGATCGGGTAAATCTCACACCGGGTCCCCACAACCTTCGTCAGCGCAGAAGGATGCGCGCTGCGAGCGCACGTGGGAAGGTATACGTGCGATGCGCGCACATATTCCTTCTCATCTGAAACTTTTATTATTAAGAAAAGAATATAAAAAAAAGATATTCTCATCGGGTAAAAAGTCGGACCGGGTCCCCACTGCCTTCGGCAGTGCAGTCCCGTGCGTGCTGCGGGCTCACAACTTAGAGGTAGGTGAGCGGCGCACGCCTATTTCTTCCCCACCGTTCCAGCCCCTCCTAATTAACCTACATATACCAATTTTGGACGGTCTTACTCAATTAGCTGAGATGCAAAAGAAAACACAATCAGGTCACCCTAAAACGTGTAAATTAGGTGAAATGTCGAATTCCACTTTCGATAATATAAAAGAACTTTGAAATATCTTCCGAATGATGTATTAAAAATAATTTAATCATATAGAATTCGAAGTATTGAAATTTTAAAATATTACAGCGCCATCTGGCGGTAGAAATTTCTGTAATCTACTGTTCGATTCCAAATCAACAAAGCATCCAAATAATGTATTACTTATGAAATTATTTTAATTAGTAGCTGAGATACAAAAGAAAACTGATACCGGACTCCTCAAAACCTGTAAATCACGTGAAATCTCGAATTCCACTTTCGATAACATAAAAGAACTTTAAAAAATCTTTCGAATGATGTATGAAAAGTAATTTAATCATAATTAGAATTTGAAAGACGCGTATTAGAATAAAATTTAATTTGCAATTAAAACGTAAATTTTTTGTTTATTCTCCGAAATTGATGAAATTTGAACGCTTTGTGATGAAAACTCTTCACAAGCCTTTTGTGCGACAAAGGAAAATTAAATAATATTGAAATTTTCAATTTTTATTCCCAGTACAAAAAACATATATCAGTCAGGAAAAGATTGTTTACTTTCGCCTGACTTTCCAGATATCGTTTTCTCTGTGAATGGGAGCTACCATGGTTACCGAACCCAAATACCTGAAGTTGTAGGATTCGAAGGGATCCAGAACACGGTATGCAATGGTTTTATGCATAAAATTAAAAAAAATTAAAACTCATTAATTTTTTGAAAAAATCTTTCAATCTTTTGAGATGTGAATCGTCTAACCGACATCAATAGAAAAAAAAAAAAAAAAAAAAAAAAAAAAGAAAGAAAGAAAAGGAAGAAAGAAATGATTTAACTCTAAAAGATTTTGAGTTATAAAATATTTTGTGAAAAAAATCGATGTTTCGTAAAATCAAAAAATATGGACCGCTAATCCGTGTTAAAAAAAAAATATATATGTATATGGTTCGTTCAAAAGAGGATTAAATGACCTCTCAAAATAATCCAGTTGTTAAGAAATGGGAGAAAAAATCTAATTTCTTTCAAAAAAGGCGTTTCTAAAAAGACGATTCTAAAAAGACTATCGAGAAAAAGAGATATTTTGGACCCTTCTTAAAACTTCTTTTAAAAATATAAAAAATCAGTATATTTCGAAAAAATTGTATCTTAAGAATCGTTAGTAAATGGTCTTTCTTGTGTTACGGGCGTATTTTCAATATCTCGAATTTTTGAGCTGGATCGCTTTACACAAAAACGCACGAAAGTTTCTCTCTCTGATTTTTTTTTTTTTTTTTTTTTTTTAGTAACGCACTGGAGCGTGAAAAATACTATCGGCTCACTTTTTGAATCATTTTTTGATTATACATAGGTCGACGCTTTAATTAATGTCTTAGCTAATTAGGGACGCATTGCTTAGAAATTAGTTGATCAGTCGAGATGAAGAAATTGTGTGTCTAATAGCACCGGTATCAAGATGCTGCGACTATTAGAGCCGGAGACAAACCCGTTGCAACGTCTTTGCAGCCAGACACACAGATACGCACAAATTTCAATAGTAGTAGAGACTAGCGAGCTTCGCCCGTTAGCGGTTCAGTATTTTTAAATGAATCACTATAATGAATGAATTCTCAAAATTGCATATTATCACTCATTAACATTACTCTTAAGAAAAGAAAAAAAAAAAAAAAAATCATTTGTGATCGGGTGAAAACTCACAACGCGTCTCGATTGCCTTCGGCAGCGTAGACCCATGCGTTGCGCGCATGATTTAGCATCGGGTAAAAACTCACACCTGGTCTCCACTGCCTTCGGCAGCGCAGATGCATGCGTGCTGTGCTAGCACGTGTGAGGATATACGTGCACTGTGCACATATTCCTTCTCAACTCGAACTTTTATTTTTTAAGAAAATAAAATGTAAAAAAAATCTTTTATCATCGGGTAAAAACTCGCACCGTGTCCCCACTGCATTCGACAGTGCAGAACCATGCGCGCTGCGCACACCTGTGTAGATATACGTGCGCTGCGCGCACATATTTCTTCTCGACTCAAACTTTTATTCTTAAGAGAAGAAATACGCGGGTGCAGCGCAGTCCCATGCGCGCTGCACGCGCGTACTTCGTCCCCACCCTACTTGCCCCTCCTAATTAACCTACATATAACAGTTTTGAACGGTCTAACTCAATTTCTATGTTTTTGCCCCTCCCTGCCCCCTAATAAGTTTACGCTTTCAAAAATATCCTCATGCGACTTGTAATCTCCATAACCCTATATATACCAATTTTGAAAGGTCTAACTCACTTCGTAGGGCTAGAAAACATATTTATACCAATTTTGAACGATCTATCTGAATTTCTAATTTTTTGTCCCCCCCCTCGCCCCCTTCTTGCCCACACTAATAATTTTACATTTTCGAAAAAATCCTCATTCTACTCGTAGGCCGCCGAAACCTATATACACCAATTTTGAACGGTCTACCTCAATTCCTAATTCCCCCCCTCCCCCTGTAGCGGTTTCTATTGGCTAAATTCAATGTAGGTTATTGGATAATATAAAAGTATTTTTAAATACCTTTCGAATGACGCATTAAAAGTAATTTAATCATAATTAGAATTTGAAATACTGAAATTTTAAAATATTACAGCGCCATTTGGTGGTAGAAATTTCTGTAATGTTCTGTTCAATTCTAAATCAACAAACCTTTTGAATGACGTATTACTTATGAAATTATTTTAATTAGTAGCTGTGCCATGATAACTCAAATACATGAAGTCGAACGATTCGAATCGATCGCCAAACGCAGTATGCTATGACGTTATGCGTAAAATTAAAAAAAATTTAACTGTTTCAGTTTTTGTAATAATCTCTCAGTCATTTGAGATCTGATTTGTCAAATCGACGTATATATACAAAAAAAAAAAAAGATATCATTTATCTCTAAACGATTTTGTGTTATAAGATGTTTTGTGAAAAAATCGATATTTCGTAAAATCTAAAAAAAAATGTGCCGAACATTAAGTAATGAACGATTGTGTAAATGAGTTAATGCAAGACAAGTAGTTAAATAAACAAAATGAAAAATATAATAGAGGGTTTGTGTATTTTTCCACATTGTTTGCTTTAACACTATTGCATTAATATTATTTAAGAACATATAGAATTTTTCGTTGCGTCTCTGTAAAAACTATACGGGCTAGAATCATCAAAATTTATGCAATTCCTGCGACTGTAATCTATATATAACATGTGTATAAATTTAAAACTTTCAGCTTAATCGAATAAGGCGTTTTAACACTATCGCACTTTAAATATTTGGGGACGTATAGACCATAATGATAAAGAATTTTTCTTTAAGTGCCTGTGGGAAAAAAAAAACTATGAATAAAAGATTCCGTGCGACGGTGATTTATAACATGTGTATAAATTTTTAGCTCAGACTAATAAAGCGTTTAGACGTTATCGCACTTTGAAGAATGTGGCCCTCATATTCCATAACGATAAAGAATTTTTCTTTGTGTCCCTGAAAAAAAAAAAAAAAAAAAAAAAAAAAAACTATAAGCGGTAGATTCACCGAAATCAATAGTGTTCCTGCTATGGTGTCATACAGCATACGTACCAAATTTCAGACTATTCGAACAAAGCGTTTTGGCGCTATCGTGTTCACTCACATACATACATGCATCATCGTAAAAATAGCAAAAATTAATTCTGGGGACCTCAAAACTTATAGAAACACCAAAATTCCAAAGTTGGATGTTTGACATGATTACAATATTTTCCTTACTTATGTATGTTCGGAAAGTAAAATTTATAATCAAAAGTGCACTTAAAAGATCATTTAAAATAACAATGTTAATAATAAGAAAATCTATTTTGTAATACAGCAAAAAAAAAAAAAAAAAAAGTGCTGGGTATCCCATGTAGTTATTTTATTGCCACTGATTAATGTTGTTATCAATAACACTGCCTACTGGCTCAGACAGAAATCTAGATCTCGTCAAGAGCAACGTATACAAGAGTATCATGCACATGCTCTGCTGTAGGAATGGATTCAACGATCAGTAACCTAATGCCCCTTGTCGCGAGAAGCGCACGCCCGGCAACAGGTGATTGCACCACAGAACTTATTTTTATATATTTCAGCTGTTTACCTCATGAACTCTAAATGAACGTTATCGACCAGAATAAATTCAAACTAAGAACTTTTCACTCAATTATTATTTTAACCTCTCTCGCCCTTTTTCGGTCTTGGGATACAAGCCTGGCGAAACTTTGTATTTTTTTTATTTATTATTATTATTATTATTATTTTTTCAATAAATCTCGGAGTAGTCCCCTTTGTCTCGACATTGAATCGCTCAACATCGCTCTAATAGCGATGAGCGAGGGCAGCTCCCTGTTAAATCTGTTAAATATTATATTTTTTGAAACATGCTTTTTCCTTTTTCTTTTCTTTTCTTTTCTTTTTTTTTTTTTTTTTTTTTTTTTTTGTTCCTTACTCATTACACTAAATTGTCATGTGATCCCAACCAATATAATAAAGAAAAGAAAAGGTAGATTTTGTTTTAAAAGGAATTATATAAATAAAAAAATGAATAAAATTTAATTAAACCTAAATCATAATAAGTTTAATCCTTAGAATTTCCATTTAATTTCCAATAAATATAATAAATTAAAAAAAAAAAAAAAAAAAAAAAAAAAAAATTCACCTTTAAATAAATTTATTAAATAAATAAATAAAGAATAAATGACGAAATAGCCGTTGCTAAGATACGCAGACGATTGAAACGAAGTTACAAATTTCGAAAAATGAAACATTGAAGCCAATATTTGAAATCGAAATAATAATAATAATAATAATAATAAAATAAATTTAAATTTGAAATTCGAATAAATCGCGACGAGGTGCACACCTACAGAGTCCCGGGAACCCATTTACCAAATTTCGTAGCTCTGCGATTAGTAATGTGAGCACCAGAACGCAGACACACAAAGATGCACATACAGACACTTCTCTTTATTTATATAGATTATTATAATATTACAAACCTATGGCTAAACCTTCAGACTGACGATAGAATTTATTTTGGAAAGAAAAAGTGGTTTGTGATAAACAAATGCGGGTAAGAGAAATTAATTCTTATATTTCAAAAGATGTGAAATGAAACTCTTTTAATCTACTTTCGAGACAACAGAGGACGCCACTTATTGGAACATTAGTAAAAAGAGATTTTACATCAAAAGAAACAATAGTGAGATTAGTGTGAGGGCAGTTTCAAATATTTTTTGCAAATTTTAAGGAATTCTTAACAGTATAATTATTAGCAGCAAGAAGGGGAGCAAAAATTGTGGTGAGAAATTTAGCTAAATTATAGGAAGCAGTGACGATATTAGAGACTATGGGACGAAATGGAATATTAGGTTTGTGAACTTTCGGTAAAGCATACAATCTGGCACAATTAGCAATAGAAGGGATAAGATGAGAAATCTCATCTTATCACTTCATAATCCCTTCATAATAAGGAAAATCATAATTTTAAATTTAATTCAGTTAAAATAATTTGCAGACCTAAATCCATTCATGAATTCGATTTCTTTGAAGCTTTTCATATTTATAAAAATTTTAAAAACCTTGTAAATTGTGATTTCGCTGTTCCCTATTTGCCTGATTGTTGGAAATTTTACATTCAGTCCACATTTTCTTAATTTTTCTACTGCTTATACAGCTAACATTCCTTATTTCTTATTGGCCACACTCCCCACCTTTCCCGTAATTCTATTGGTTGAACTAAATTCGGTCCCTTTCCTATATATACGAGCACTTCTCCAGACTCAGAATCCTTTTTGCCCTGAAGACGGTACGCTTAATGCTGCCGAAACAGCTGTATGCATCTCAAATATTTTTCTTTGGCGTTTCTGACGTAGTAGTTTATTCGGGTTTTAATATTCCAACGCCAAGTTTCCTGTTATTATCCTAGAAATTGCACAAATTTGCGATTTGAACAATTTATTTCTTATTTTGCCTCCTACTTGTACATACATGAAGTTTTAATTGTGATGCTGACTTGGTGGATAAAACGTTACTTGTGAAAATGTTTTTTCTCGGGTAAGAACCGTCAACTGAAGCTACAGTTAGCAGTGTTATAACTTGTTTGCAAACTGTAATTTGTGGTGACGACGGACATGTATAATAGGATTTAGTTGCCTATAAACATTTGCATGCGAATAAGTACAGTTTTTCCTAAAACGTGTGATCTGGTCAAGCACAGCCCCCTCTATCGACAAATAGTTAATTATTTTTTCTTCAACAGCATATATATATATATATATATATATATATATAGAGTATATATATATACATATATATATATATATATATATATATTCCTTTTCTTGAAAATGGCTTTTTCGCAAATCGCGTTAAATTCTATCAATTCATTCAATAGTAATGGATTTTTAAAATGTCTACAGATTTATGGGACACACGGTTAAAATGTCTACAGATTTATGGGACATTTCATATGAGTTGTTCTGGTAACTACACTTTTACAAATTCTGAGCTCAGGAAAATAAATTATTAGTAAAACTTTTATTGTAACACGCTAAATCAAAACACCTACGCTTATGTTAAATAGCTTATTATATTGAGCCAACTTCCCTAATTTTTGAAAATAAAATAGAGGACGGTGTCGCCGTTCTTGACAAAATATCGTTAAATATTTTGCCAATTTATAAAGTGAACTAAAAAGATTTATTTTTTAATAGATTGTAAGACAAGCGCCTCAATCATAGATGTATAATTAATGATTATTAGTCTATGACCTCAATAGAGCGAGCGACGCTATTCTGATCTTCTGTACAACTTTCGGGCATATAGGTAAAATATCTGGCTTTTTTCAAAGCTCGTATATTTTACAAGAAAATTAATTAAAAAATAAATTTGAGGCATAGAAGTAACACTTTCTAAATTTGAATTTGTTTAAGTTGAAATAATCGTTTGCATAAATAACATAAAATATTTTTCAAATGTAATATGAATTTTTGTTCTTTTAAATATAGTGCCAAATATAGGCTTCTCATTAAAATTCTAAACAATAGTAATAAAATATATCTACTAATCAAATTCTTAAAAATGCATATCTTAAAAATTAAATTATTTTTAATAACTAGACTTTTTTTTTTTTTTTTTAATATTTTTATCTATAATTATTATTAAAAAAAAAAGTATATCGAAATAAATTTTTTAGTTAAACAAACCAAAGAATAATAAAAACCAATTTCAATTAACTTAATTAATAAAATTTATATATTTCAAATTATATAAGTTGATTAAATAACTTTTAATTTGGCTTTTTTTTTATATATTTATTTATTTATTTTTTTCTATTGACTGAAAAATTTATAGAAATTCATAGAAAAATTGATTAAAAAAAAAAATAAATAAATAAATAAAAATCATTTTTAAGTAAATATCTCTTGAAATGGATTTTTGGATTAATAACCTAAACAGTTGCAATGGGAAAGCTCGACTAATTTAAATATTAAAATTTTATACATTTTGATATGAATTCTTATCAATTAAATAATTTTTATTAGTTCTTTTTTCCTATAACCATTGATAGGAGATTTTTTATTTTTTTTAAATATATTTATTTAAAAGTATTTTGAAATAGATATTTGAATTAAACGCCCAAACAGTAACATTAAGTAATTTGATCTAAATTAACTAATAAAAAATATTTTTAATAATTAAATTATTATTATTATTTTATAATATAATATATTATTAGATGATTTTTAATTACTTTATATATATACATATATATATATATATATATATATAATCATTTATTTAAAAACCTTTTTATATCAAAATAATTTGATAGTGGTAGTTTAGGTATTGAAACTAATTGACAACAGGAGAATCGACGACCGTAACCTAGGATCGCACCAGGAAATTCCTCTCTACCAGTCAGGAGAGCAGAACCGCTTGGCCACTAAAATAGGCTTTTTAACTAAAAGTTAAAGTAACTTTACTTACCATAGCAGATTAGGGCAAAATTGAGCATAAACTTCCATTTTGAGGATAGTAAATACACTAGACAACTTCAAAATCACATTTATATTTGTTTGAACATGATTGAATACAAATATTCTAATATGAAAATTTCGTAAATTATTCGTAATTTATGATTTTATCAACATAGCGAAATAGTAAATTTTTCATATAAATCTGAATTTTGAGGATTATTGCATTGGAAATAGTAGCATGAAAACTAAACAACGGAATTGACCCTGATAAAATAAATTAATAGATTAGAATAAGATAAATATATCGAAGTGAACGGTGGATAGCCTATTAGGCGGGGATTTCATTCTGTCACTGTGTCAATCATTTGACCAAAATCATTTCTCTTAACAGGATTATAATATGTCTCGCACTAGAAATGTATGAGAACATAAATATGATGGGGAACTGAGCAGAGTCCACCTATGGCAACTAGTTTTTTTTTTTTTTTTTTATTGATACAAATTAGTCAATAATTAAATATTATTTTTCAAGCAGTTATGGAAATATGTATAGTTCATAACTAATATCTGTTTAAATATGGCTGTGATTCGTATACATTAAATGAATAATAACATTTTATTCGTAATGTAAAATGAGTGTATAATTTTTCTTTTTCTTTCTTTCTTTTTTTTTTCTTTTTTTTCTTTTTCTTTCTTTTTTTTTTTTTTTTTTTTTTTTTTTTTAATAAAAAGTTTTATTTTTGTATTTAAAATTAAATTAATAATTTTTACTCTCGCAAAAAGAAGTGTAACATCTACTCCTAATTTATTACTATTTGTTCCATTTCAAGAGATCGTACACCTGCCAAAAAAAAAAAAAAAAAAAAAAAAAAAAACACAGTTTCAGAAAAATAAATAGAATAGATTTGCCAATGCTTTTGTATACAGTTTTGGAGACTAAGGTGGTATTTACAGTGATAAAAACTATATTATTTAAATTTCTAAAATTTTGTGACATATGTGCAATTTCATAGAAGAATCCAAAAACCCTCAGGGTTTACTTAACCACTAGAATCTACTTGAATTATTTTTGTGTGCCCCTGTACCCGAACCACGATGTTAAACTAACTTATATACATCATTAAAAAAAAAAAAAAAAAAAAAAAAAAAAAAAATGCTTTGTTGAACTTAAATGAGAAACATAGATTTCAAACCATTCTGAAAGTATTTATTGAATTAAAAGCGTAAATAGGTAGACGGATAAATGATTAGTAAAAATCTTTGACATAAACTTTATTAGTTTTCTTATTGTGGAATTTGATAGATACTTATTCATTGGGCTTCTTACGATAAACCACCAGATATTTTACTACACTATTATAAAAATAACCTTGCATAAATATATTAAATGTAACAATTTAATCATTCGACATAAGTCTAATATGCGATCTACTACACAGATAGATATTCTCATGTTGAATCACTGCAATTCTAGTTAATTTTCTTCCTAAAATAACTCTATTTTAGAGTTTTACATTTTGCATGCGTTTCAAAAATTTTGCATTTTCGTACGCTTTTGTTACAAAATGCATTCCTAATCATATATAACTTTTAAAAAAGTTATTTTGTTCAAAGATATGATATAGTTCCAAAATGGGAGACATGGCACCTAATGGATGTTGATAAACTGCATAACTCTTTTAAATTTTTTATATCCCTGTTTGTCACAATTTTGAATTTTTTAATTAATATCCATCATTTTAAACCCCTGCACTTGAATAATAAGTTATTTTTAGCAATTTTCTCTTCTTAGAAACAGATGATTTTATTTGAATAATTAAAAAAATAAATAAATAAAAATACAATTCGCATTACAAACCTTTTGAAAAAATTACCAGCAAAGCTAGGCACTTCAACGTTTAATGTAAAAAATAAAAATATATACAGTAGAGAGCAAGAAATCCGCCGGCCTAAAATCCACACAGCTTGTCAAATATATAAACAATAAAATTCACTATTAGTAAATTACAAACTGCAAATCAGAATTTTTAAAAATGATCTCGAATGCAGATTGTGTACTTGCATTTTATGATTATAAAAGAAAATTTATAACATAAAAGACTATCAGAACCAAGTTACTGATAATTAAATTATTGACAGTACATTAAATCCATCAACAAGTTATACAATAACAAAATGATTTAAAAAAATGTTATCTGATGAAGACATAACCATATGAAAGAATTAACTTAAATTCTTAAAACAATAAATTTGTGTTACAAAATAAGAATAAATGACAATTTATAATATACAGGGGGAGAGGGGGGGAGAAAAAAATCCCAATCCCAATGATGTATATACGTACAAATGTAGTTTTGAAAACAAACTACATGTGAATAGATTTTATCGAAATTTGACAAATTTCATTTTTATTTATTATTTGTGTTATGTACATTCTTTTAATGTTCAGTGCTATTCTGATATACTTCCTAATAATTTAATATTCAAGTGAAATTGTGTCACTATTCGTTAGTGTGTGTTTAGTTTGAATAATATTCTGCTTTCATTAGTAAAAGTGATAATCATTAATCTGCCAAATCCTAAAATCCACACAACCTCTGGTCCCAAGCTATGCAGATTTTTGACTCTCTACTGTATTCATCTTAATTATTGTAGAGAAAAAAAATTCATAATTAAATGTTCCTGCAGTGGGAGCTTTGGCACCTAATGGGTTAAATACAGTTTCAATTCCAGTATTACAAATTTTCTGTGAAAATTGGGGGCTCGGTCATTGAGAAGGTGAGCAAAATGCAATTAAGATGTACAGATGGAAATGACGAACAAACTGTAATTGCACTGTAAAAAATAGGTTCTTAAAAATAAGTATATATTGTCTCAAAATAGCCCCAAAACAATATATATATATACTTAAATTTGAAAACTCGTGTACTCATTTTTGTGTACATTGACATGCCAAACATGGGGATATTGGGATTCTTATTGGTCAACCCCATTTTTGAGCATGTCAATATACTCAAAATAAAAAATAAGTACATGGGTTTTCAAATTTAAGTAGATATTGTTTCGGGGCTATTTTGAGACAATATATACTTATTATTAAGTACCTATTTTTTACAGTGTGTTGATAAAAGAAAGCTTATACGTCTTAATGTCCCTTCATCTGGTTACACAGGAATAAGAACATTTTAGAAAGTTGCATTAATTTTAATGTTTAGAGTCTCCTGTAAGTATTTTACTTGATTCAGTATGAACAAAATCATAAACAAAATAGTAGTTCTTATACAATATGAAAGATAATTGCTAATGCTAACTCTTTAGCTAGCTATATATGTAATGGAAATTCTATAACTACAATGCTTTGACATATCTGACAGATTATTAACATTAGATAAATGCAAACTTGTGATAAAAATATGCTTACTGAATCTGTTTTTTTTTTTCCGTAACTCATTGTGAAATTATGCTGCAGATTATTTTCTAAAACGTAAATAGTTGTCTCAGATTGACAGAAAAATTTCTGCTACTGGGGTTCAAGGTTCAAGCAATATTTCATCAAAAAAAAAAAAAAAAAAACCTTAACCTCCAATTTTCATCAAAATCGTTATATTTATTTACAAGTAACACAATTTCTGCAATATTTTGAAACCATCAGATAAAAGTTTAATAGTGAGCACTATTTTTCATTTAGAAGAGAACATATCTTATAGATCCCCCCCCCCCCTACGAAAAATAAAAACTTAATCCCAAACTTTTATCAAAATCATTACTAGTCGTTTCTGAAAGGCCCAAGACATACATATGCAACCAACACACACAATAAAAGTAGAAACTGAACACATACTAATGAAAAATAATACAATTGCACTAGACTATTAAATTATTAGGTATATATGAATAGCACTGAATTTAAAAAAAAAAAAATTATATAGCAAAAACAATAAATTATTTGACAATTTTAGATGCGTTCGCCTGCAGTTTTGTTTTAAATTGCATTCAAACATGCAATATTGATTTTTTTTTTTTTTGTCTATTGTCAATAGTCATCAGTTATTGTTTTGTAGCACAAATTGATTTTTCTAAGAACTTAAGTGAGTGAGTGTTAAAAAAATTAGTTTACATACCTCATTGACATTATCATAAACATCTTCTTTTGACTACCAGCAGAGCAGTGGAGAGCGGGAAAACAACACAAAATGCCGTGTTGCCAGTATTTTAATAACAATTATTGCTTCATTCTAGTTTTAAAAATAAATAAATAAACTTTAAACGAGCACATTTCGCTTGAACGCAGTTTTAAATTCCATCTGGCTGGGAATATTTCAAGCTTAGGGTCATCTATTAAATCTATGTCATATGAAAAATTCTTCAGCCTATTTCTCATTCAGTAGTGCTGGCGTTAAAAAAAATTTCTGTTAATCCAATACTGTTTACACATATTTCTACACCTGAATCTTTTCCTAAAATAGGTTGCAACATTTCTTCTACAGTAGAACTTGGATAATTCAAAGTTGAAGGGACCAGAAAAAAATTCGAACTATCCAAAAATTCGAATTACATAATATACTATTTTGTCAAAAAAAGGAGATAAATTAAAAAATTAAAACTCTACGATCAAAGATTTAACAAATAAACTTTAAATCTAAGAATACTGCTACATCCCCTCCCCCTCCCATTAAATCAATATTTTTTAAGAGCTTAATTATTTAACACTTTTTTAAAAATAGTCAGATATTTTTAATTCTTCTTTAAGTACAATCTTTGTGTCATAGCATATGACTTGATACAAAAATAGAATCTTCTACATTATACATGACTTTCAATTTAAAAAAACCTCGAAGTTCATGTATATGCACCATATCTTCTGATGCACTAGTTAGGGGCTTCTCTTGTATTTCCTTATCCTTCTTTTGAAAGACTGTTAAAATATATTAGCTGAGAAAAATCTCGGGAACAAATTTTATAGTAATATTTTAAAGGTAATCGTATGAAAAATTCGAATTATCCACGATGTTTTAACATTATTTTAATACAAAACTCAAGACACCGAGTGAAAAGTTCGAATTATCCAGAATTTTGAATTATTCAAGTTTCACTGTATTATTATAAATCTAGCAGTATATGTCTCCTTTTTAACGTTCAACTTTGCATAAGCTTCACCAGCTACTTTTATTTTATGATTAGAAAATTATATCAATGGCTGTACGTCAGAACATTTAATATTTAAATTTGCATTCTTAGCCAAAGAATATGACAGGGCATTACATTAAGCACCCATATCCAATTTGAATTTCAATTTATACTTGTTCTCAAACTCAGCCCTTTCATACCAATCACCAGATTTTAGATTATTGGCTATACTACTAATAACAAGTTTATTTGAATTTTTATTATCTTTGCTAAATGAGCTATTTACTGTAGCTACCTTTTTTTCTTCAAAGAACAACAACTGCTAAAATGGCCTTCTTTACAGCAGGAAAAACATTGCTTTTTATAAGCCAAACATTCAAACTTTTTGTGAGAGGTTTTGCATCGCGTGCATGATTTACCATGAAGAGTTTGTTTGTTTAAATCATCTTCAGCCAGTAATTTCTCACGATCGGTATCACTGTAAATACCAATAACAATTCTATCAGTCACTAAATTGTCATGTAAAGTATCAAACTTACAGGATTTAATTTTGCTTAGTAATTCTGTAAGAAAATCATCAAATTTTTCATTTTCACTTTGAAAAATCTTGTTAAACAAAAGTCTTTCATACGTAATATTAATTTTTGGCGCGAGATATTTTTGAAACGCTTCAATTAAAACATTCAAATTGTTCTTTATATCATCGGTAAAAGTATTATAAATGTTTACCGCTTCATGACCAATAGCTGAAATAAACAAAGCCAATTGAACTTTATCTGGCTTTTTATACAATTCGATCACAGTTCAATACCATTCAAACTGTTGATACCATTCTTACCAATCTTTCGAAACATAAGTCGTTAGGTTTAGTGGTGGCGATGGTCGAATTTTTACACTGTTCATAATCTCCGGGAATAATTTCTTTCAAAAGTTATCAATTCGGCATCATATAACGTTGAAAATTAATACGAATGTAAATTTAACACAATTTAATAACATGAACTAGCAATAAGTAATTTAAAACACGCACGTAAACAATAACAAACAATACACGGTCTACAGAACACAGTTGGCGGTTACATATGAAACAGTTAACAGTTCAAGATATTTTTTTAATGGATCATAAGACGTCGAAAAACAATGTCCCCGGGACATCTTAAAGTGGACCTTTCATTTTAGGATGACTTAGGATATACCCAAGACATCCAAATTGATTTGTTCTCAGTATGTTCTGTTTAGACATCCTGTGGATGTCCTCGTTTTGTATATTTTATCCTGGGACGAAAACAGGATATTCGGGACTTAAAAAGAACATCCCAGGGATGTCATGTGCTGTTTGGGATTGTAATATGATTCGATCGGCAAACGCGCAATGCTTGCATTGAGAATTTTATGAAAATCGATGGCGTTATGCATAAAATTCAGAAATTTATAACTGATTATTTTTTTAAATAATCTCTCAATGTTTTGAGATAAGTTTCGTTTCATCGATGTCTATATGAAAAAAAAAATGTTTTACCTGAAAAAGGTTTTTGAGTTATAAAATGTTTTGTGAAAAAAATCGATGTTTCTTAAAATCTAAAAATAAGCATCGCTAATTCCGTATTTTGTTAAAACGTTTATATCCCAGCAAAACCTCAGATGACGGCCAGCATGAGGCCAAGTGCTGGTTGCCAGCAGTAGCTGCAGCTGGCCCGTCGGTGGCAAAAGTTAACGGTGCCGCAGGGAATATGTTACGCCGTCCGTCAATAGGCCATATTCAATCGATCCACTGTTGGCAGCCTGCAGTAAGTTAAAAATAAGTTAGTGGGCCAGTGAATGGATCGCTGCTGGCAGCTAGCAGTATGATGAAAATAGGTAATGGGCCACTGTTGGTAACCGACATTAGGTTGGAAATTGTTAGTGGGCTAGTGTTGGGCTACCTGGTGGCAAACATAATTTTTCTATGTTATTGCTGGCAGCCTGCAGTGGGCCAGCTGTGGCAAACATAAAAAATTATATTACTGCCGGCAGTCTTCATTGGTCCTTTATATTTTCCCATTAAAGGCCCGCTTCGCTCACCGTCGCCGGAAGCCGAAGCCAATGTTATTCTATGGGAAATTTTCTTTACAAATAACTTATTAACTAATACATATTTTTAAATTCTGTTTTCATATTCTGAAAATTCCCAACTGTTAAATTGACGGACCTTTTTTTAAAAAAATATTTTTTTATTTTTTTATATTTTATTTTGAAGCTATCCATTTTAATTATGATAAAAGTTTAATTTTTTGTTATCATCGCAAATATTTCTCTATATTACATTTTTTGGAATAAAGGAGATTATGTTTTTTTTTTTTTTTTTTTTTTTATTAAGTGTTCAAATTTCAATATGTTTAACTTTGTTACGCTATTTGATATAAATGAATGTAACTTTACATGTAAAAATTATAGAATATTGAAACAAAAATTGTTATAAAGAGAGCACTGCAAAAAACACTATAAAATAAAATAAAATAAAATAAAAAAATATATATATATATGTAAATAAAAAAAAAATTGCCGCAATTGTTTCCGGTTGAAATAGCACGAAGACTTTTCATCAGCCGAAACAAAGTGGGCACGAGTGCAGCAAAAGTAATTTGCTGCAATCGTGCTTTTTGTTTAACTCACGAAGGAATGTGTTATTATTTCAACCTAAAAGAACTGATGCATTATTTATTTATTTATTTATTTTTTTTTTTTTTTTGGGGGGGGTGGGGGTGGGGGTGGGGGAGGGTGGGCAACGATTATGTTTATTTACAAATTTTTCTATTTATCACTACAGTACAAACTCTCAAATCCGGAATCGTCCGGACTGTGGCCTTTCCGGATTTCGGAGTTTTCCGGATTTTAGGTCACTTTCTGATTTACGGCAATAAAAAAACGGACATCTCCATTCCGAACGCCCTTTTAGTTAATAACTAGCTTACGTCGCCCGAGGGTGCGATTTCTTAAGAAATTGGAGTATACTCTCGAGTAACATGTACAATACTTTGAATAAACACCACAAAATTTTGCAAACAAAACGCAGGCAGCAACGCTTGCGCTTTGTTTGCCGCACTCGTGCCTACTTCGTTTGTCTGATGAAGGATCATGTTTTCTTTCCATCCGAAACGATTGTTGCGAGCTCTTACATTTTATGGTGTTTACTCTTATTACTTTTAAACAGCAATTCTGTGGTGCTTTTTTATTATAACTCTCAAGTATCCAGAAAATCTTGAATAGTTTTCTTTTCCCCTACATCAAATGATACCCAATTGATAATTTTTTTTCCTTCTTTTTAAAACAGCAGGCAGATGATCAAGCTTTCTTTTTTTCTCTTTATGTTAATCTTCAAAGTCGCACATTTGAAACCACAGAAATTCTCACTGAGAAATGTAATCGGCTATTTAAAATTAATTATCACAGCTGTCTAATTTAACCAGGCCGCCACAAAGAACTTTTTCGCGTTGTTTATAGTCCAATGGGACCTTTACTCTCTCCCCAACTCTCTTCAATGTCTTTGAGTGAATAATTTTCTGACGTGCGATACCGAAAGATGATTTTGCAGTTTTATACAGATGACGTTATTTCAACTTTAAGCGAATATTCAGCATTTGACCTGTGCCAATTTATTTTCATTAGGTTTGGAAAGCAGATTCTGTAAATGTTTAGCGCAGTGTGTTATGTAGATCGAGAAAAAGGGTAAAAGAAGAAGGGAATACAATTTCAGCTGAAAAAAAATATATACATATATCGTTCGGTTGAGTAAAGAGATAACGGAATTAGGGAGAAAAAGGAGAGTGCATTTGTCTTTGTAGTTGTAAATATTTGAGAAATTTATCCGCCAATTACCTATTTTAAAAATATTTTTAGAATTCCATAAAACTCATATAAGTTATACAGGTTTTTGAGATTTACTATAGGACGCTTGTCATAAAAAGTTGTACAGGTAACACAAATGGTTTCAGTATAAAAATTCATAAAATAATTTGGATACATTACAGTCTAAGAGACATTTCCTATCAGCGCACGTAAAAATCTTTATACAACGCTAAAATACAGATCAACATAAATTTTATAGATGCAATAAGAAATGGTTCCGATCAAAAATGATAAAATAAATATTTGTGGTTCATTTAATAGTGATGCTCAAAAATATTCTTATAAGTTACGGGAAATTGAGAGGGAAAGTATTTCAGTTTCGTAAAAGTGAAATTATTTTTCTCACTTGCATTTAAAAAATAATAATAAATAAATAAATAAAATAAAACAGTTTGTTATGGCTACCATTTTTTTTTTTTTCCTTTTCCTATAATAGTTTATAGAAATTACATATTAAATTTATTATTTATGAAAATTATTTTCTCTGATGGAGGGTTTTGAGATTTCTGAACACGATTTGACCATTTTTAGAAAGTCTCACTCTGTAAGTTTGTATAAAAAAATGTGGACGCTGTATCTCACGAACCAATGGAAGAAATTTAACCAAATTTGTTATTTAACCAAACTTGATTAAAATCGTTCCCGATTACATTTGTGGATCGTTAACTCAACACATGGCTCTACATTTCTACTTCTTCGTAATTTTCAATATGACACAGTACAGGAAGAAATTTTACATAAATGATTTCAAATAAATGATAATTATTTTTTTAATTTTTATTATGAATTAAAAAATAAATATTTAAATAACTAACAACAAACCAGGAAAATTTTTTTGTATAAGTTGAAGAGTCGCTCGCCCTTCCCCATGCGGGGACAAATTTTCAATGCTGGTATTTTTCAAAAGAAACTCATCAATAACTTTCAAGTAAATGACTGAATTAAATTTGTGGAAAATTAAAGCAAAGTCATAAATTATTTAAAAAAAAAAAAAAAAAAAAAAAGAAGAAGAAAGCATTTTTTCAGAAGTTGGCACAAAATTGATTTATTATTATTATTATTATTATTATTATTATTATTGAGAAACACTGTTCTAAAATGAACATCGTTTGCATGCATTCAGGAAAATGATTTTAACAAAATATTTTCACTACCCGAATTTGCATAATAAAAAATATAGAAGAAAGTTTTGTGGTGCCACATCATACTAGTTTTTGTCAAAAATTAAAAAATCAATAAATTTACTTTAAAAATCACAGATGTATAATATAATCGTTCGTTTAAAGATACTGGCGAATTCTTTTCAAGCATACCCATAATGGAGATTTACTCTATCTGGGTATACTTCTCCCTCAGGGGTGAAGGAAGCGATGCTTGTACATAAAAAAAAAAAAAAAAAAAAAAAAAAAAATGCGGAAGAAGTAAACTTTTTAGACTACAATCACTTTCATAAATTTTTAAGACACAAAGAGACAGACAGACAATTTTCAAATTATGTTCATCAGAAAAACCCAAAACGTGTAAAATCTATCGAAAACCGGATGTCGAAAATTTTCCCGCATCTAATGCTTTCTTCTTAACTACACTGAAGGAAGAAAAAATAAATAAAACATACACTATAAATACTTATAATTGTTCTAATAACTTTCTCCCGTCCATATAGTATAAATATATAAATTAAGATCCATAATTTTTATTTTATTAAATTAATTAAAATAATAATAACAATAATAAAATACTAGAAAGTAAGCGACTATCATAATTTACTAAAACGGATCAACTAGATATTTTTTATATATTTCTAGAAATCCTTTTGTTATAACAATGGCTTTAGAATCAAACATTTAAAAAAAATAGTATTTAAAAAATAATACAAAAACAAATTAATAATTGAATTACTTACTCATATATTCTTTTTACGAGATTTTCAATCTCGCACCCGCAGACTACAACAGCGAACAAGAACTTCGTATGAAAAGGCGGACAGCGAGGGAATTTCAAATCAACAGAAAAAGAATCACAGCACCCTCTATGCATACAAATTGGTTATGGCCTAATAATTTGTGGCCACAACATTAAAAAAATGATGTTGGCCGTTTGGTGATAGCCTGCAAAAGTCCACCTGTGTTTATGCCACTTCTGGGCTACCGACCATTTTTCTTTAGGCTTCCATCACTGCTGGCAGCCACAAACGGCCCGCTGCTGGAGTTACATGGGGCAACCGGCAACTGATGGCAAGTGCAGGATCAAAGCAGTAGGCCATAACGAGCCAACCAGTATAAGTTTTTCTGGGATGGTTCGAAAGAGGATTAAATGTCCTTTCCAAATATACCGTTTGTTAAGAAATGGACAATTACTCTTTCGTATAGGGCGATTCAAGAAAGAGAAATTTTGGACCATTTTTAAAAATATAAAAAAACTGTATATTTAAAAAAAAAAATTAACGTAAGAATCTGTAATAAATGCTTTTTATTTTGCTACAGGCGTATTTTCAATATCTCGAACCGTTTTGCAGGGATAGCTTTACAAAAACCCGCGAAAATTTCTCTCTCTGCTTTTTCTTATGAGGAACGCGCTGGAGGGTGAAAATTACGATCGGCTCGCTTTTTGACACGTTTTTTGATTAGAAATAGGTCGACGTTTTATTAATATCTCCTCTAATTAGTGTTGCATCACTGAACAATTTATTTAGGTGTCGAGATAAAGAAGTTCTGCGTCTATCGACACCGATTTCGAGGCGCTGCGACCATTAGTGCCCGAGCTTTAGCTGCTTCAAGCAGTTTCAAAGTCAACAAAGCTTTCAATTGATAAATTACTTATGAAATTATTTTAATTAGTACCTGAGATACAAAAGAAAACACAATCAGAACACCTTAAAACGTGTAAACCAGGTGAAATCTCGAATTCCACTTTCGACAATATAAAAGTACTTTAAAATATCTTTCGAATGGTGTATTAAAATAATTTATTCATTATTAGAATTTGAAATATTGAAATTAAAATATATTACAGCGTCATCTGGCAATAGAAATTTCTATAATCTACTGTTCAATTCTAAATCAACAAAGCTTTCAAATGATGTATCACTTATAAAATTATTTATATCAGAAGCTGAGATAGAAAAGAAAACCTAATCATGACACCTTAATACGTGTAAATCAGGTGAAATCTCGATTTCTACTTTCGATAAAATAAAAGTATTTTAAAATATCTTTCGAATGATGCATTAAAAATAATTTAATCATAATTAGAATTTAAAATATTGAAATTGTAAAATTTTACAGCGTCATCTGGCGGTAGAAATTTCTGCAATATACTGTTCAATTCCAAATCAACAAAGCTATCAAACAGTGTATTACTTATGAAATTGTTTTAATTAGTACCTGAGATACGAAAGAAAACCTAATCAGAGCTCCTCTAAACGTGTAAATCAGGTGAAATCTCGAGTTGCATTACCTACGTCAGTCGGTTTATGAAATTAAAAAGAAAAAGAAATATTTTTACCTTCAGTGCATTCCTTGCTGATAGAAACTTTCATCCTCTTTCGAGAGATATATTAAGCGTATTAGAATAAAATTTAGTATGCAATTAAAATGTAAACTTTTTGCTTATTGTCCGAAATCGATAAAATTTGAACTGCAGGTTTGTGTTGTGATGTTCCGGCAGTATAGTGTGAGACAAAGAAAATTTTGAAGAATTTTGAAATTTGCAATTGTGTAATGAAAATGGAAAAGGCTGAAAGTGCCACAAAGTAAACTTTTCAGTATTCAATAAAAACTTCCTAAAACTTTACTTTATCCTTTAAAAACGTATAAAATTCATTAAAAATACAAAATATATTTTTATTTTTGTTTTTCAAGATTTTTTTTTTTTTTTTTTTTTTATTGTACATATATAACTTGATTTTGCATGTGAAAAGCTGAAAGTGCCATCATATCTTTTTTGGGGAAACGCTGTAAGTGCCATACCTTGTTAATTAAAAGGCTGGAAGTCCAGCGCTCATTACACGTAAAGGATGAATGTTCATAGTGGTTTGAAAAAATACGGATTCCTTAAAAAAACCTCAAACAACTACAAAGAAATTAAGGTATTTCAAAATTAAATACAAAAGTAATTAAATGCAAACTAATTTGTTGGGCCTACTTTTTTTTAATTTTTCCCTATTTATGTTTTTTACTTTAGAATGTCAAGTTTTTAGAAGATATTACAAAATAAACATATATTTTAAAAATAAAAAAGACTCGCATATACATATTGTCTCTCTCTTTCTTCTCTCCTATCCCCACCTTCTCCTTCTAGTAGTCCTCTAGAAGTCGTCTTCTGCTTCCTCCTGATTGTCGTCGTCTTTTTGCTCCTCCACTGCAGGCTACGGAGGTCCATGAACAATGGCCCTGTAGAAAGCCTTGTCTACTTCTTTCTCCAGGTATTCTATCATTCCCTCTAGATCCTTTTTCTTTTCTTGAGATATCTTGCATTTAAACTGAATTTTTGGTAACTCATCCACATCCGGAAGGTCTTCAAGATTTGCATTTTTCTTTAAAACATCTACTTTGCCCCAAGTTACCATATTATAATTTTCCTTTGCCAAAACTGATGCCACTTTTACAATACCAACATTCTTCTGCGAAATACGAAAATGTGAAATTTTACTGATTCCAAGGTTTTTAGTGTTGAGGTACTTGTTAGCAAGCTCTTTGAAGTCAATAAAATCCTCAGATTTCATCGAAACCACAGTAAAGGGGTTTTTTACACATGTAGTAGAAACAACATGTTCAAGATCTTTTGGGACCATTGCTTTGCATGTTTTGCGCCACTTTTCAATGAGACCGAAGTCCCGGTCGCAGTTCATGTAACTATGTCCACTAACCAAGTACTTAAAATCTGTTGAGCGATAAAAACCTTTTTTTACCAAGTAAATTACTGCCATTAAGAGGAACTGGTTCTTGTTTTGTGCTCCACAGTTGTCACACCATAAAACTAACCTTCTTCTTGTTAACAAGGCCTCAGAAGTGGCAACCTTTAAGAAGCAAGATGATATCTCATTGGCCCCTCGACCACCAATCCCTTCATGCCACATACACATACGCAGACCCATGGTTACTCACATGAATTCCCAAGTTGTAACATGAGAGCTGCCGGCAGTAAAAAAATATCACTGTGTGTGAGCATTGGTACAAACATTACTTGTTGCAAGTCCATACATAAGCAGTTATTATTACTACTTGGGCGTTGTGATGATACAATGCCTTCCTTCATACACGCTTGTGCTTTTTCTGCTTTTCTATGGTGTAACTCCTGCTTTACTTTTATGGCATTTCTTGCTTTTTCACTGACAGCTGCTTCAATTTCGACTTTAAACAAGTCACATTTCTTACAAGTGTCTGTTGCTAAACATTTGAATTTTAGTTTGGGAAAGTCTTGTTGAAAAACTTGAGCATAGTATTTGTAAGTTACTTTAGTTGTTGGATTTTGGGCTTTGAAAGATAAAAACATACGGTTTTTGTTTAGGTCCGGGGATAGAAACTCATTTGTTGTTCTGTTACGGGAATAGTGGTTTTCATACCTGGGAAACGAATTAATGTGGTGCCGAACTAGATTTCGATCATTTTCTGTGAACTTAACTTTATGTTCATGTGAATGTGAATTCTAACCTCTAGTATCTTTGTAAACCAAGCAACCCTGTTTCTTTTTTGTTTGAAGAGTTTGCAGTCTCCTGGGAGTTAGTCCGAAAATCTGACGAAATGTTTTACTACACACTTGAACATTTTTACCTGAACCATCTGGCACACAGTAAGTAAAACTGCAAGAACGCCTACTTTCCTCTGGGTCATCGTAATTTCCATAACGCTTACGGCCGACAGGTACAAAGTTGTATATGGTTTAGTAAGTAGGTACCTTGGTTTTGTTCATTAACTTTGTAAAAATCCATGAACAGTAACTGTTTATGGTCATGAGTCAAGTTTTTACAAAAGTACTTACATGAGCAAGTGGCGATATCAGGGGGGTAGGTTTACCAGGTACGTTTTTTCCTTTACTAGTCGTATAAGGCAGTCCTTTTTCTCGTGCTTTCCTCCTCTCTTTTCGAACGTGGGCTTTCTTCGGTGGAGGGGTTTGATTTTCACTCATTTTGAAATAACAGCAAACGTAAACTTTTCACAAAACACACACTATAACAGCAAAAGCGCACAAACTATTCTCAGTATGCGAAAACGCAGGAACTACGAAACACTTGTTATTCGCACACGCCAAAAGCAACTACTGCAATGGAAAGGTACTGTGACGAAAGCACCTGGTCTTCTGACATTTCCGGCCTGCGCGCGGCTGCGAAGATCGTTTTTTTTTTTGTTTGTTTTCTTCCCTCTCCTACCCTGCCGGTAGAAAATGGCACATTCTTCATGGATGGTGGCACTTTCAGCCTTTCCCACTGACGGCCAGCGGGCACTTTCACGGTGCTGCTCCTTGAAACTGCTCTAGAAAACTAGTAGGAATTTTTCTGGCACTTTGGACTTTCTCTAGGTTATTGGCAATGTCGTTTACAACACATTCTATGCAAAAAATCGATTTTTTATTTTTTGGCACTTTCAGCCTTTTCCATTTCCCCTACACAATTTGTATTCCCAGTAAAAAAGCATAGGAAGTAAAAATATTCATTCTTCTATCTCTGTGAATGGGAGTAACCATGGTAACCCAAATATGAAGTATCGTAATATGATTCGATCGGCAAACGGGGTATGCTTCCATTGAGAATTTTATGAAATTCGAGGGCGTTATGCATAAAATTCAAAAATTTATAACTGATTTAGTTTTTGAAATAATCTCTCAATGTTTTGAGATAAGTTTCGTTTCATCGAGGTCTACATGCAAAAAAAAAGAAAGAAAGATTTATCTGAAAAAGATTTTGAGTTATAAAATGTTTTGTGAAAAAATCGATGTTTCGTAAAATCTAAAAGTATGCATCGCTAATTCCGTATTTTTTTAAAACGTTTATATGGTTCGAAAGAGGATTCAATGTCCTTTTAAAAATATACCGTTTGTTAAGTAATGGGACAGTTACTCTTTCGTATAAGGCGATTCAAAAATGGCAAATTTTGCACCCTTTTTAAAAATATAAAAAATCCATATTTTTCAAAAAAAAAAAAAAATTACCGTAAGAATCGGTAATAAATGCTCTTTCTCTTGCAATACGCGTATTTTCAATATCTCTAACCGTTTAGCAGGGATAGCTCTACAAAAGCTTTCTCTCGCCGCTTTTTCTTTTGAGGAACTTGCTGGAGGGTGAAAACTACGATCGGCTCGCTTTTTGACACGTTTTTTGATTAGACATAGGTCGACGTTTTATTAATATCACCGCTAACTAGTGATGCATTGCTTAGCAATTTATTTAGATGTCGAGATAAAGAAATTCTGCGTCTATCGACATTGGTTTCGAGGCGCTGCATCCATTAGCGCCCGAGCTTTAGCTGCTTTAAACCATTTCTCACAGACAGATGCTCATACGCACACACACACAGACACACAGACACACATAGATTTTAATAATATAAGAGACTAGCGAGATTCGACCGTTAGCGGGTCAGTATTTTAAAATAAATCACTATAAATAATGAAACACTTTAATAAATGAATCACTCACAATACTTTTATTCTTAAGAAAAGAAATTAAAAAAAAAAGAGAAATCATTGCTGATCGTGTAATAAATCGCACCGGTCTTCGGCAGGGAAAAACCATGCGCGCTGCGCGCGCACGTATGAAGATATACGTGCGCAGCACACACATATTCCTTCTTAACTGAAACTTTTTTCTTAAGAAAAGAAAGTTAAAATTCTCTCCTCATCGGGTAAAAAATCGCACCGGATTCCCACTGCCGTCTGCAGCGCAGTCCTGTTAAGGAATATACGCACTGCGAGCGCGTATTCCTTCCTGACCCTTCGTGCCCCCCCAAAAATATATCATTTCTGATCGGGTAAATCTCACACCGGGTCCCCACAACCTTCGTCAGCGCAGAAGGATGCGCGCTGCGAGCGCACGTGGGAAGGTATACGTGCGATGCGCGCACATATTCCTTCTCATCTGAAACTTTTATTATTAAGAAAAGAATATAAAAAAAAGATATTCTCATCGGGTAAAAAGTCGGACCGGGTCCCCACTGCCTTCGGCAGTGCAGTCCCGTGCGTGCTGCGGGCTCACAACTTAGAGGTAGGTGAGCGGCGCACGCCTATTTCTTCCCCACCGTTCCAGCCCCTCCTAATTAACCTACATATACCAATTTTGGACGGTCTTACTCAATTAGCTGAGATGCAAAAGAAAACACAATCAGGTCACCCTAAAACGTGTAAATTAGGTGAAATGTCGAATTCCACTTTCGATAATATAAAAGAACTTTGAAATATCTTCCGAATGATGTATTAAAAATAATTTAATCATATAGAATTCGAAGTATTGAAATTTTAAAATATTACAGCGCCATCTGGCGGTAGAAATTTCTGTAATCTACTGTTCGATTCCAAATCAACAAAGCATCCAAATAATGTATTACTTATGAAATTATTTTAATTAGTAGCTGAGATACAAAAGAAAACTGATACCGGACTCCTCAAAACCTGTAAATCACGTGAAATCTCGAATTCCACTTTCGATAACATAAAAGAACTTTAAAACATCTTTCGAATGATGTATGAAAAGTAATTTAATCATAATTAGAATTTGAAAGACGCGTATTAGAATAAAATTTAATTTGCAATTAAAACGTAAATTTTTTGTTTATTCTCCGAAATTGATGAAATTTGAACGCTTTGTGATGAAAACTCTTCACAAGCCTTTTGTGCGACAAAGGAAAATTAAATAATATTGAAATTTTCAATTTTTATTCCCAGTACAAAAAACATATATCAGTCAGGAAAAGATTGTTTACTTTCGCCTGACTTTCCAGATATCGTTTTCTCTGTGAATGGGAGCTACCATGGTTACCGAACCCAAATACCTGAAGTTGTAGGATTCGAAGGGATCCAGAACACGGTATGCAATGGTTTTATGCATAAAATTAAAAAAAATTAAAACTCATTAATTTTTTAAAAAAATCTTTCAATCTTTTGAGATGTGAATCGTCTAACCGACATCAATAGGAAAAAAAAAAAAAAAAAAAAAAGAAAGAAAGAAAGAAAAGGAAGAAAGAAATGATTTAACTCTAAAAGGTTTTGAGTTATAAAATATTTTGTGAAAAAAATCGATGTTTCGTAAAATCAAAAAATATGGACCGCTAATCCGTGTTAAAAAAAATATATATATGTATATGGTTCGTTCAAAAGAGAATTAAATGACCTCTCAAAATAATCCAGTTGTTAAGAAATGGGAGAAAAAATCTAATTTCTTTCAAAAAAGGCGTTTCTAAAAAGACGATTCTAAAAAGACTATCGAGAAAAAGAGATATTTTGGACCCTTCTTAAAACTTCTTTTAAAAATATAAAAAATCAGTATATTTCGAAAAAATTGTATCTTAAGAATCGTTAGTAAATGGTCTTTCTTGTGTTACGGGCGTATTTTCAATATCTCGAATTTTTGAGCTGGATCGCTTTACACAAAAACGCACGAAAGTTTCTCTCTCTGATTTTTTTTTTTTATTTTTTTTTTAGTAACGCACTGGAGCGTGAAAAATACTATCGGCTCACTTTTTGAATCATTTTTTGATTATACATAGGTCGACGCTTTAATTAATGTCTTAGCTAATTAGGGACGCATTGCTTAGAAATTAGTTGATCAGTCGAGATGAAGAAATTGTGTGTCTAATAGCACCGGTATCAAGATGCTGCGACTATTAGAGCCGGAGACAAACCCGTTGCAACGTCTTTGCAGCCAGACACACAGATACGCACACATACTGTCCTACCAGCCCTCCCGAGTAACTTTACATTTTACCGCGTTTCGAGTTCTTATCGAAATTTTACACATATCATCTAAATTTTATTATTTTATGTTCGAATACGTATTTTATGCATATAAACACCAAAAAAGTTTCCTTTGATAAAAAACTGTGTTTTTTATTAATTTAAAATTGCGTGTGCACATTTCTATCTTTCCGAGTAAATTGAGGTTACTCGTTTTGAAATTTTACACAGTCCTTCCGAGTAATTTAATCTCGAACTCAGATATTATGTGTGGTTACTCGATTATTCAATACATTGCTCAGCAAAGTGTATAATTTAATTGACGCATTTGAGACATAATTGTAAATCTTTGAAATATATTTTCTTTAAAGGCAAATAAAGAAGTCATATAGATAAGCTAATCTCTCTATAAGTATCTTTTACAATTAATTAAAGTAAGAAAAAATTTATATTTGGTTTATATATACGTATGTGATTATATATGTATTGTTTTATAGTAAATACTTTGCGAGTATTTGGAATGTCTAGAAGACAAATGAAATAAAAGAGGTATTTCACTCAATTTTACCAATTAACTACTGAACTGATTTCTGACGAA
This sequence comes from Salticus scenicus, assembly GCA_963930645.1. Lineage (NCBI taxonomy): Eukaryota > Metazoa > Arthropoda > Arachnida > Araneae > Salticidae > Salticus > Salticus scenicus. The sequence goes on along the minus strand of CAWVNO010002982.1, from coordinate 2,288,779 downwards.
CTTGGTATAAATGTATTTTAAATGAGATGAAATTCCATTTGCTAAGTTATGTCTTTCAGGACATAGGGTAATGGATTGTTCTTAAATGTTTTTACAGATTTAACTATTGAACTTGTTTCAAAAATACTTAGGTGGTCTTACAAGTGACTGAAAGTTTCTGCTGTCGAAGCTGGTATACGAGAAGTGTCGGGTTCGATTACCAGATCCCATTCGTCGACTTTATTACAGTAAAAGCAAGAAAGTAAAATCAGTATTACTCATAAATTATGAAAATCTTTCTATTATTTATAATAGTCGCGGTAAAAATTAAGCATATTATTTGAACAATTTAATTTAATTTTATGTGTTTGCATGTGTATTTCATTCTTGTACACTCCGTTTAATACTTTATTAAGACATTATATTACTATTTATGTTATAATACTATATATATATATTTATATTGTATTAATAATTATATTATGCAATATTTATATTTATCTTAATAACTTGACACTAAATTACGTATACTTGAAACTATTGACTATAGCTATAAGACTATTCCATTTTATAATGGAAAGAAGTAAAAGTAAAATTATTCATCACTCTTAAATTTTGAAATATTTCTTTTTTCTTTCCTCCTCTTCTTCTTCTTCTTCTTTTTTTTTTTTTTTTTTTTTTTTTTTTTGTGTGTGTGTGTGTGTAATTTATGTCAGCTCTAATTTAAAGACATATTTTTAAACGAAAACATAATGCATTCTAATTAACTAAAATCGAATACTTATTTATTTATTTATTTATTTATTTAATTTTAAGTTTTTATTATTATGCATTATTATTATGCATGTTTTTATTTTCTGCATATATAAGAAGAAAGTATAAAATTTGGAAACATTTTTGATTTCCGGCTTTCGATGAATTTACACGTTTTGAGACTTCCTTGCATTTCAATTAACTGAAATTTACTACTTATTTTCAAAAAAGGGAATTTTAGCTTTTTCATGTATTATAAGAAAGTAGAAAATACAGAAAAAATTTCGATTTGTGGTTTTCGATGTATTTACACGTTTTGAGATTTCCTTGCATTTCAATTAACTTAAATTCACTACTTATTTTTAAAAACTGGACTTTTTATTCGATCCTCTGCATATATTACAAGAAAGTATAAGAATAAGTAAAATTTTAGATTTTCTGTTTCCGATAAAGTTACACGTTTTGAGATTTCCCGAACTCAGTTCGACTGCTTTAGAGAACATCTGTCTTTTTTAATTTAAACACTGTGCTTTACGAACCAATGAAAATAATTTAACAGAATTTGATATTGGTTGGACCTTGGTTTGACATGGTGCCGATTAACTTTGGGCTATATCACCCAACAAAGTGTGCTTCCATGCTGCGATTTCCTCTCATTTCTGGAAAAGCTCAACATCTACAGCGTATCAAACTTAGAGAAATATATTAAGTAAAACTCTGCTGATTCAATTTGAGTGGATATCGACAAAGTATTGTCGCAGCTATGTTGCAGATTAACTCCGATTACAAGGCAATAACTTTGCTTTGTCTTGATTTGCAAAAAAAGCGGTCGAGTTTTGAACACTGGGCGATACTAGTAAATAATATTAACACAAGATTATGCGAAATTTTGCCCTATTATTTCATGTTAAGAAAGTCGTAAATTTCTAATAACTTGCGATATTTTCAAATTCGAGCGTTAAAATTAAATAGAGTTCTCGCTACTATCATAAGTAATAAACTGATCCTAAGTGATAATTATAATGAGATAATTTTACACAGACTAACAAAGTAACACACAAACTTAATAAAAAAGCATCACAAAACTGGCGTTGTAAAAAATATTACTTACAAACTTTGAATAAACACCATAAAATGCAATAAACTCGCAACAATTGTTTCGGGTCGAAAAAACACACGACCCTTCATCAGGCGAATAAAGTAAGCACGAGTGCTGCAGTCAAAGCGGCAACGCACAATTGTTGCGAGTTTATTGCATTTTATGGTGTTTATTCAAAGTTTGTAAGTAATAACACACAAACTGACACCCCTAATGACGGACTTCATATCGATTTTGTGATTTTCGAATTTCTAACACTTCAAAGCCTGTAAAACCGTCAAAAACTGCGACAGAAATTTTTTTCGAATACCTAAGTTCCCCATACCTATAGTATGATGTGAACTAACAATATACAGTAACAGTGAATGTGCTTTTATTTAAATTAAAAGACGCAACTTTATATTTTAAGGCAAAAAATCAGTTTTTGTTTAGGCTTTTTGTACATTTAAGTGAAAATATAACTATTATATTATATCATATTAAAGTTACGAAAAAAAGAACAAAATTAAAATTCTGTCACAAAAAAATTTAAGAATTCTTTTTTCAAAATTAAATTTTATTTAAAGAATTTAATTTTGTAAAATGAATTCAATTTTTATTTATTTATTTACTTATTATTATTTTACCTTTTTAATTGTACTACAATTTTTTTATCCGTTTTATACCATGAATGAAATGTTATTTCCTTTTTCTCAATAAATTGTTGCAGTTGTGAGAGAAAGAAAACGAAAACAGCTTACATTTAGCTTATTTTGTGTGGAAGAAATACTTCTCGTCTCTATTAAAATAATAATAATAATAAAAATATTTTTTTTTTTTTTTTTTTTTTTTTTTTTATAAAAAGTGTTTTATTTACCCTGAAACATATCTAAATTTTGTAATAATTGTTTTATTTTTAAGAAAGGAGAACGCAAATGCTTTGTTTTATTGATAATTGTAGACTCCACTCCAACACAAAAAGAAATAGTCAATTGCGTTTCTCTGTATACCACCCTGCAACAGATAAACAAAGTTATCACTGCCCGCGACACGAGACACATGGGCACTCAATGGAGTAGATAATTCTTCAAGGAGGACAGCTTCCTGTCAATTTCCCCCATTCCTTTTGGAAAGTATCGCCCTATTCCTGGCCGCTGTGCGTCTTTGAAAACCCATCGATCTCTTTGAGCGTGTAGCGTAATGATTATTAAATGAACCTGATCCCCTGAACATTTACATCTGGTTCTCTGGTGCACTTTACAAATAGAAAGCTATTATCCATAGAACAGTACATATGGAATTCCTCAGAACCTTTTGTAACATTATACACTGTAATTTAGAATTATATCTTGGAAGCATTCAGTTTTCGAATGAGAAGAACATAAAAGGATTTTTTTTTTTTTTTTGCCTGTGTTAAATTAATTAAAGAAAGAAAGATATTTTTGACAGTATTTTAATTGTTTAGACAAAAAGAGATAATTTTTTTATTAACATTTAGCGGAATAAATTATTATGTGCATAAAACAGAAATAAAGAGTGTGTTATAAAAGAAAGTATAAAGAAACACCATTTCGCAGTTTTAAAAGTTACCGAACGATATCTTAATCAAATTCGTCACAATCTTTAAATATTACATTTTAATAGCAAACCCTTCCGTAAATAATATATAATAAATTGAACATCTATGTCCTTCATTTCGAAAATATTCTGTACATCTTCCGATGCATTTATATGGACCTGAATTTCAGCTTCAGTGCTGCTTAAACTAAAATCCAACTCAATGTATGCAAATATAAACCAAAAAACCGAAATACATGGCAGTTTTTTCAAATCGAAATATTTAAACATAACGTTTTATCATTGGAAAAAAATAAGTTTGAGTGTGCCATGAAAGCAACAACAATGCGTGCGTTGCTGCTTTCATGCTGCTCTCGTCGCTGCCCTTTTCTCCCGATAAAGAGTCGTACTGATATCTTATTCTATATCTTTCTGTACAGGAGTTATTCAATGCTTTTATTGCAAAATTATCTAATTAATACAAATTAGGTTTTCCTTATGAACATGTTTATAAATAAATATACTCTTCACTAGTGAAAACGGCAACTTTAAATGAGTGATAAATAAATATTTTACATAATGTGAATATTTAAATTTATTTTGTCTTTTTTTTTTTTTTTTTTCCCTACCTTTCGGCAAAGAATATAAAATTTATTTACATGCTTTTTTAACCAATTCTTCTAATTTTCTTATTGGTTATTTCAGAAAGCTGATATCATGAAATGGATAACGGAAAAATGTGTAACGGAAAACCAGGTAATTTGCGAATTGCTAGTTGCGAATCCTATATTAAAAATGCCCAACATTTGTTATAGAGTAAAACTATGATTCGAGATTAATTCGTCTTTGATATTGATATCATATTTGATTGTCAGATAAAAAGTTATTATTCTGAGGTAGTAAATAGAGCAATTTTGTCCCTTTCTCACCCTTGTACTCAGGAAAACTAGTTAGTATAGGTTCATTCTGTTCAGTTCCCGATCATAGTATATAAGTTCTCACAAAGTTCTAATACGTGACATACTATATTCGTGTTAAGCGAAATGAATTTGACCATTCGCTCAGCATAGTGACAGACTAAAATGACCCACCAAATAGGCTACTCACCGTTCAGTTCGATACATTTAACTTTTTCTAATCTATTAATTTATTTTTGTGGATCATTTTTGTAGTTTAGTTTTCTTGCAATCGCATATTTTTTCCAATGACAATCCACAAAATGCAAGTTTATGTAAATCATTCTTTTGTGCATATAAATAACATATTTCAATTTCCTAAAACTTCGTGGAAAGTAAAGTTATTAAAATTTGATTTATAGAAATATCTCTCATTGAACGCAATGCTTTAGAATATTTTTGAGTGTCCTTGTATATAAAACAAAGTTGGTATTTAATCCATTTTATACAGGAAAAATCCAATAGTGAACTTGAATAACATATTTCAATTTCATTAAGATATGTTTACAGTAATGAAAATATGATTTATAGAAATACCTCTCATAGAACACAATGATCCCTGTACACAAACCAGTAGAGGTATAAACTCCATTTTCAATAGGGAGCATCCGATAGTGAACTTGAATAACATATATAATATAAATATTTACGAGAGTTAGAGCGCGGACAGACAGACAGACAAACCCATGACATAAACACTTTTCAACCTTGTTGGAAAGTGTTAATAAAAATTGAGTAAATGACACTATTTTCCAAGACAAATATGTTAAAATCTCAGTTTCACAAAGTTCTTAGATTTATATGTGAAAATCTTAATTTCACAAAAGATAAAATTTATTAATACTAATAAAAATAAAATAAAATAAAATAAATAATAATAATAATAAACTTTTTTTTTATTTTTTATTTTTATTTTTTTTATTAAAGGATATTATTTACAAACAAACATGTACAAATTATGACAAATACGTTTACTAATTATAATTAAAATATATCAACACAAGTATAAAATCAAAATAAATTCAACTTCTACTTGTCTCACAGAAATTCATGTGGAAGGCGGAAAAATTCTCCGTCACGTTAGCATACGCGACTTATAAAGAGGCTATTAGCCTCTTCCTAATCGATGTAAACATACCGATTCTTATGTCCAATTGAAGCTAATAAAATTTCCAACATATTTATGAATTTTTAAATGTATATATTTTAACGCAGATATATATATATATATATATATATATATATATATATATATATATATATATATTAAAAAAAAAAAAAAAAAAAAAAAAAAAAAAACAGGAAAATTGTTTAAAACAAAAAAAAAAGAAATTCTGATATTTAAAAAAAATTATTGACTTAACTATTGATTCTAGAAAAATACTGTAAATACAAAAACTGAAGAAATTATTTTTGGGGAAAAAAAAAGAGTGAGTCGTTAATGCTTTTAGAAATCTCTGCCCAAAAAGTAAAAATAGTCTCCATTCTACCACGCCCCGTTTACTATTCTTTTTTCTCTTTTTTTAAATTTTAATATTATGGTTTCTTTTAAATAATTATTGAGATCTCTCAACTATTGAATATGTAAATAAAGGAATAAATAAGAACTTAATATTCTTCTTTACGACCGAAAAGGACTCTAAAATCTGTGAATGATTCTAATATTCAGCCACTGAAGAATAAATTTTTATCTGACGGTGAAATAATATATCATCAATATCAAAGATGAAATAACTTCGAATCATAGTTTTACTCTACAGCATAATTGTTGACATTTTTTGTGTATAATTCGCAAGTAGCAATTCGGAAATTACCCATTTTTCCTTTAACGATTTTTTTGTTACTCATTTTTCCGAGAGGGGTCTTTTTAAGGGGTCCTTTCCCATCTTTACTCAAGTTTGACAGAAAACCACGGAAAACTCCGAATAGCTAGGTCGACGAGCTCAACCTAGAATCGAACCGAGGACCTCACGTCTACTAGCTTTGTGCTTAGAACCGCTCGGCCGCTGGTGGACCAAACGGAGGTTGGGGAAAAACAACCTGGTTGCATCTGTATAACCCCCCCCTCCCCCCCCCCCAAATCACCCTATAGCCTTGTTGCGTCGCTAAACTGAAATAAACTTTGACTTTATCTGCATGAACAGGTGCGTCATTATTCAATCGCTTAGTAAATATTAACATTTTTATGTTAACTCATAATTTAATTAAAGATTTACAATTAATTTAACTTAAATATCTGCTATAATTTTCAAATTAAATTTAAATTTGTTTCAAATTTTAAAACCTATTAAAATTTAAAATTCAAATATCTGTTAATTTTTCATTTTAATTTGTTTCAAATTAAAATATTTATTAAAATAATAATTAAAAAGAATATATATATATATATATATATATATATATATATATATATATATATTATTATTATTATTATTATTATTTATTAAAATCAAATTAAAATATTTATTAAAATACATATTTATTTAAAATCGAATATATATTTTAATCTTAAAATTTCATAAAAGTAACTTTTACGTCTGATTTATCAAATTGGGTATTTGAGATACTATTTCATTTATAAAACTATCATTCATAATTATCTATATGATTAATCAAGTAAAATGTTAAAATTACATAAATATGATATATTTATATGGGTAATACAGTAATTAAATTATTTTTAAAGGGAGTTGTTGTGAATTTCCACTCTCTCTCTTAGGTTTCACTTCCGTCGGAGGGTAATTAAAAAACTTAGGTCGCACTATCCAATTTGTCTGAGATTTTAAGTCACACTGACGAAAATAAAATGTTTTGAGTCATACTGAAAGAATGAAAGGTGAATTATACTCATTCTGACGGCTACAAAAGCATTAACTCAAATTAATTTGTAAATATTAAACAATGTACGAAATAATCATTAAAAATTTGTGTTAATAAAAAAAATAAAATAAAAATAAAAATAAAAAATAACCCCCCCCCCCCTTTTTTTTTTGACAACTCTTCTGTGAATAAATTATTCTTAAAACAATGTAAACTAGTATGTTGTAACAATTACAAAACTTTTTTCCGGGAACATTCTACATTCTATCTACACCAGTTGCTGTTTAACATGCACACAGGGCCGGTGACAGGAATTACGGGCCTCTGGGCAAACGAAACTAAGCTCCCCCCCCCCCCTCATACACATAACCACTTCTTAAATTTTAATCGAAAAATGGTTTAAGTTTTTTGGGTACTGCGGTATTTCAAATATCTCCAATAAAATACAGTGATACAATAGGTAGTACATCATCGAACTATACATTTATACAATGAAATTTGATTAAATATGAAGGCTGACAAAAACGTACAATTGCTTTGCATTTCATTCTCAATATATTTAATTTACAAAGGAAGACTTGTGATCAATCAGTGATTGATATATGCCTTACCTATTGTACTTTAAAGTTAAATATAAAATTTTAAAATAAAGATATCATGTTTGAAATATAAATGTAATATATTTGAAAAAATGGTAATTTTATCTAAAAATTTCTTTTAAAAATTCTGCATTTCTTTTTGACAACCTTGAATTTTATTTATTTAATAAGCTATCCCCTGAAAATTTGTTTGGTCTGTAATTCAATATTTTAAAAATTAACTTTTGAATTAAGTGAACATTAATAATTACCGAGTGGGCTGAGTAGATTCATAAAAGTATATACTATTGGCATCAAAATTATTCGAGCGCTAGCAACAATTCCTATATGGAAAAAGTACACTTAATACTGTTTCTTGTCAAATTATGTTCTTAGACTGCCTAAAAACATGACTCGACAATATAGAAGAATAAATTTTTATCTGACGGTGAAATAATATATCATCAATATCAAAGATGAAATAACTTCGAATCATAGTTTTACTCTACAGCATAATTGTTGACATTTTTTGTGTATAATTCGCAAGTAGCAATTCGGAAATTACCCATTTTTCCTTTAACGATTTTTTTGTTACTCATTTTTCCGAGAGGGGTCTTTTTAAGGGGTCCTATCCCATCTTTACTCAAGTTTGACAGAAAACCACGGAAAACTCCGAATAGCTAGGTCGACGAGCTCAACCTAGAATCGAACCGAGGACCTCACGTCTACTAGCTTTGTGCTTAGAACCGCTCGGCCGCTGGTGGACCAAACGGAGGTTGGGGAAAAACAACCTGGTTGCATCTGTATAACCCCCCCCCCCCCAAATCACCCTATAGCCTTGTTGCGTCGCTAAACTGAAATAAACTTTGGCTTCATCTGCATGAACAGGTGCGTCATTATTCAATCGCTTAGTAAATATTAACATTTTTATGTTAACTCATAATTTAATTAAACATTTACAAATAATTTAACTTAAATATCTGCTATAATTTTCAAATTAAATTTAAATTTGTTTCAAATTTTAAAACCTATTAAAATTTAAAATTCAAATATCTGTTAATTTTTCATTTTAATTTGTTTCAAATTAAAATATTTATTAAAATAATAATTAAAAAGAATATATATATATATATATATATATATATATATATATATATATATATATATATATATTATTATTATTATTATTATTATTTATTAAAATCAAATTAAAATATTTATTAAAATACATATTTATTTAAAATCGAATATATATTTTAATCTTAAAATTTCATAAAAGTAACTTTTACGTCTGATTTATCAAATTGGGTATTTGAGATACTATTTCATTTATAAAACTATCATTCATAATTATCTATATGATTAATCAAGTAAAATGTTAAAATTACATAAATATGATATATTTATATGGGTAATACAGTAATTAAATTATTTTTAAAGGGAGTTGTTGTGAATTTCCACTCTCTCTCTTAGGTTTCACTTCCGTCGGATAGTAATTAAAAAACTTAGGTCGCACTATCCAATTTGTCTGAGATTTTAAGTCACACTGACGAAAATAAAATTTTTTGAGTCATACTGAAAGAATAAAAGGTGAATTATACTCATTCTGACGGCTACAAAAGCATTAACTCAAATTAATTTGTAAATATTAAACAATGTACGAAATAATCATTAAAAATTTGTGTTAATAAAAAAAAAATAAATAAAATAAAAATAAAAAATAACCCCCCCCCCCTTTTTTTTTTTTGACAACTCTTCTGTGAATAAATTATTCTTAAAACAATGTAAACTAGTATGTTGTAACAATTACAAAACTTTTTTCCGGGAACATTCTACATTCTATCTACACCAGTTGCTGTTTAACATGCACACAGGGCCGGTGACAGGAATTACGGGCCTCTGGGCAAACGAAACTAAGCTCCCCCCCCTCATACACATAACCACTTCTTAAATTTTAATCGAAAAATGGTTTAAATTTTTGGGTACTACGGTATTTCAAATATCTCCAATAAAATACAGTGATACAATAGGTAGTACATCATCGAACTATACATTTATACAATGAAATTTGATTAAATATGAAGGCTGACAAAAACGTACAATTGCTTTGCATTTCATTCTCAATATATTTAATTTACAAAGGAAGACTTGTGATCAATCAGTGATTGATATATGCCTTACCTATTGTACTTTAAAGTTAAATATAAAATTTTAAAATAAAGATATCATGTTTGAAATATAAATGTAATATATTTGAAAAAATGGTAATTTTATCTAAAAATTTCTTTTAAAAATTCTGCATTTCTTTTTGACAACCTTGAATTTTATTTATTTAATAAGCTATCCCCTGAAAATTTGTTTGGTCTGTAATTCAATATTTTAAAAATTAACTTTTGAATTAAGTGAACATTAATAATTACCGAGTGGGCTGAGTAGATTCATAAAAGTATATACTATTGGCATCAAAATTATTCGAGCGCTAGCAACAATTCCTATATGGAAAAAGTACACTTAATACTGTTTCTTGTCAAATTATGTTCTTAGACTGCCTAAAAACATGACTCGACAAGGATTTATTTAATAAAACACTACTAAGTATACGTTTTCATAAAGGAATTATTACTAGCGCTCGAATAATTTTGCTGCCTACAGTAACGCTGAAAGTTTTCTGATAAATTCTTTTCTGTTTTTTTTAGCTTTATTTTCTGTGATTAACAAGATTTAAAATAGTAATTTACAAGTTTTAAACAAGCAAAAGTAAAGGCATAATCACTTAGGCTTTTATTATAAGTTTTTATTATTGTTATTAAATATACATATTAAAAATTAGATAAAAAAAGAAGCAAAAAAACAAACAAACAATATATATATATATATATATATATATATATATATATATATATATATATATATATAGGTATATAAAAAATTATGTTTTTTGTATTTTTTAAGCAGTGAGTAGTTCCTTTAAGTGAGTAAATTTTGCAGTAAAAAGATGACTTATGAGCCTAAGAAAAATGATATACGAGGTGTGGCTATTAAATAACGAGACTATTGCTGTAAAACATTTTATTTTAAATTTATAGATATTTAGTTATTATCACCTTCAATATACACCCCTGCTCTATCCCTACAATGCTCCATGCGAATTTTCCATTGTTCGAAACAGTGCTGGAAGTCTTGTCCTGTGAGCTCCTGCATGAGGCGTGCCGCTTTTTACTTCACAGCTTAACTGACTCAAATCTTGTTCCTTTTAATGCAGATTTAACTTTGGGGAACGGATAAAAGTCACATGGGGCCAGGTCAGGCGAATAAGGCGGATGGTCTAAAACTGGGATGTTGTATTTGGCTAGAAACGCCTTGACAGACAATGACATGTGAGCCGGTGCGTTGTCTTGATGGAGAACCCATGACTTCTTCTTCCACAATTCGGGTCGTTTTTTCCTTACCCCTTCACGGAGTTTAGTAAGCACCTCAAGATAGTAATGGTGATTAATAGTTTGACATTCAGGAACCCAGTGAAGGTACACAATACCATGAATGTCGACAAAAAAGGATCATCATCGCTTTGAATTTCGGTCATCATCTCCAAAGTCTTCTCAGCCATCTTGGAAACGGTTGAACCACTCATAAACTCGCACACGTGATAAACATTTATCGCCATAAACTTGTTTTAATAAAAGATAAGTTTCACTAGCGATTTTACCAAGTTTCACGTGAAATTTCACGACAATTCGTTGCTCTACTTTTACACTTTTCGGCAAAACGAAGCAAACATCTCTTACACAAGCGAAGGTTACGGCCAGACTGATTTCTCTACAAACACGGGAAGAGCTGCAATCGAAAGAGAAGGCTTTACGCTGCACAACTGTCGGTCGTTCGCATTTGGCGCATATGTAGTTCATCTGTAGCAGCAATAGTCTCGTTATTTAATAGCCACACCTCGTATTATCAGAATGTTTTTGTCGAGTATAGATTCCAGCCTTTTTGAATACGATTTTAGAAAACTGAAAAATAACTTTTTTATTTGTATTGTGCTTGAGGACATTATGTATAATAACCTATATAGTTCCAAAGATTTTTCGTCGTTGAAAAATGATGCTATGGTTTGGAAACTATTCATGTATCTTCAGAATACACATGTATACCGAAAGTTTAAAAAATATTGTATGCACACACACACACACATATATATATATATATAAATGGAAAGCATTGATAATTTCATCATTTATAATTTTCTTTTTTTCACTTATCAAAATCTACAAACTACAAACTGAATCTGAATGTAAAAAATAATGTTTGGCGTGGCGTTTGCGTTTGTTAACCATGTTCCAAAATGAGAATTTTGGTAATTACATAGTTTTTACCCCCATCCCCTTGGACAGCGGCCAATAGACATTGCACAGATTAGATTGGGGGCACTGCTTGCGAGATAAGCAAAGCACCAAATGAGATGCAGACCCCCCATCTATTTCTTTTTTAGATGAATACTCACTATGGTGGCTAACGATGAGCAGTGATTACTCTTTCAAGTTTCTATGTGTGAAAATGTTTCCCATGTCACTTAAACAAGTAACAAGACGGATTCATCCTTTCACTTGACCAAACATTTTTAGCAGGAACACAACTCACAACACCTTTTGATCTGTGTAAAAGATAAAAAGAGTTTATTGATTGTACTCCCGTTTCTGCTTCGGAGTATGAATGACTGACATGAACCTTCAGTCATTGTCTTTGATTTTAGGAATGAATTGGTTGAAAATTTGAATAGATACAACACAGTAAATAAAAACTTTCTTTAATTAAAATTTTTGCTTCTTGAATATAGAAAAAGAGGAAAGCAGTAAAGAATAATCTAAAATGTACTCAGGGTTGCTTCGGTACCAGGAAAACCTGGAAAAATCATCGAATTTGAAAATCTATTTAAAAACAGGGAAAACTCAGAGGATTTCAAAATTTATTGCAAAAACAGGGAATTTAAAAATTTTATGGAAGAACATTGAAATTTTTTTTCATAATCAAATATTTTTTTTTAAATATAGTTCTTTATAATGAATCAACTATTTTTTTTTTTTTTTTTCAAGTTAATAAAATTAATTTGCCCTAAATATGTTCAACTGACTTGTAAATATGCTAGATTCTAAAGCTGCATGATTGCGTGTCATCTATTTTATTTCTAATACAGACAGGGAAAACTCAGGGAATTTTTTCTCATGATTTGTGTAGCAACCCTGTACTACATCAACAATATTTTAATTAGATCATTTTCTGAAATTTAAGAGGTTAAAGAAATGACATTCATGCGAATTTTGGAAAAAATCACAGGAAAACCTGAACGTCTAGGCCGACGAAACTGATCTAGGTTTGAAACCGACATATCCTCTCTGCCAGCTTCTTATAAAGAAGAACATATCAGCTACTGACTGGAGCCATATATTTTTTTTATTAATTTATTGTGCGAGTTTTACAAATGATTTACTTTTGATTTCAAAGTATAATACATAAAAATTTATGAAAACTAAAAAGATTTTTGATGATTATTATTTTCTACACAACTCAGAGAATCATGATTGTTAAACTAAACATATATTTAATTACTTGTGCTTGCAAAAAAATAATACTAGAACTAGATAATGAAACACTATTTAGAAGTATGAATAATTATAAACAGGTACCTTTTGACTTTTTTTAAAAAAAATCTGATTGAAAGAATTAAATAAAGATATATTCATTTTTCAAACACAACAATATATGTTAATATTTGTGTACTTAGCTACTTTTATTACGATTGATGAATATTTAAAAGTAAAAAAAGAAAAAAAAATTACTTTCCTTTTGGTTTTATAAGAATTTTCATTTGTTAGAAAAATATATTTTTTACATTCATATATCGACATTCGAATATAGCGGAGAAAAAAAAAAAAAAAAAAACTGAGAGGAGGGATATTCAAAGTATATTTTATAATTGATTTTTTTTTTTCAAATGCATGTTACTGATATATAATATCTTTTTTTTTTTTTTCGGAAAACTTGTTTTGCATTAGATTAAATGAAAAATCCTCCCATCCTGTGCAATATTTTCTCCTATTGCTCCAGATCATATATTTATCTGATAATTTTATTTCTCAATTAAATAAAAAAAAAATTTTCAAGTGAAATTTTGTCTAAAAATAAAATCATATTTTCTATAAATTCTAGTCATACTGTTAATTAAACTCTAGTGAATTTCTATTACATATTATTAATGTCTTGTCATATTGCGTGGGTGTAAAAAAAAAAAAAAAAAAAAAAAAAAAAAAAAAAAAAAGTCACTGTATATTTCACGATCCTTTACATTTTCCTCTAAAATTTTGTGAATGAAATTCAGTGTTTTATTTTTATTTTTTACTTGCGATTTTTACTTCATACTTTCTCAACAATTTTGCCTTTTCAGTATATCTTTATCTTGCATTGCTTCTACTATGTAACTTTTTATCAATATCTGGCCAGTTGTAGTTTTTATGCACTCATTTGGTCTCTCTCATCCCAATTAGAAGCCCGCCAGCGGCCGAGCGGTTCTGCGCTCACAGCTGGTAGACATGAGGTGCCGGGTTCGATCCTAGGTGGCACTCATCGACCTATCCGTTTGGAATCTTTCGTGGTTTTCTACGAAACTTGTGTAAATACGGGCTAGGGCACCTTAGAAAGACCTCCACAGAAGGCATTTCCCTTCAGACCTTGGACCCTAGTGCAGTCAATCGGCCTTATTCCCAAACACCAAAAACGCCATTCCTATTAGAAATTTCTTTGAATATATCAGGTTGGACACGAGTTGACTTGAAACTTTCGAAGGAAGTCAGGCACATACGAAATATTTTTCCTATTCTACTCTAAATTCTTTGGCTTCCCATACCGATTTCTTTAAAAGTATTTTTTTTTTTTTTTTTTTTTTTTTTTTTTATTGATTGATTGCGAAACTTTACTATCAACAGTTTACTCACTCAATTCTGAATAGTTGATACTAATGGTTTTCCAAATGCGAAATAAAAGGAAATTAGGCTTTCTCATCATCTCGCATTTATTTGTCTATGAACCCTTACTGCATCTACTTCCAGAGGCAGCACATACCCCCCCCCCCAAAAAAAAAAAAAAAAAAAAAAGTGTTTGAAAGGCCTTAAAAAAAAAAAAAAAAAAAAAAAGAGAGAGAGAGAGAGAGATAATGCATCAGATAAAAATAATTTCGCTCCCCTATCCCCTGTCCGAAGTCCCCATAGACCTTATATAAGGTCTATGGAAATCCCGTCGCATCGCGAGCCCATTATTGCAGCTAGTATTTAGGACTGATAAGCGGTTCTTATCTAAATTTTCTGCTCCTTTTGTCATGTTTTTAGAATTGTGGAAAGTACACACTTTTTAAGAAAAAAAAAGTGAAAATTCACATTTCAAAATTTAGATTTTTGTCACTTCTGTTCCGGCCCCCCCCATCTCCCGGGCCCCTGGGCCCCCCTCCCCCCTGTCACCGGCCCTGCATGCACAAAAGTTTAATCTTATCCTCTCTGAATAAAGATTTTACACACTGGAGTAGAGCCCTGCACGGGTCGGGTTTTATCCGACCTGAAATCGACGGATGAATTTTATATCAACCCGAAACCCGACAAAAACTTTTTCATCAACCCGAAAACTGACCCGAAACCGACAAAATGTTTTTCATCAACCCGAACCCGCTGTATTTAGACCCGAACCTGAATCGAAACCCGAAAACTACATGAAAATTACTTATTCATCTAAAAATCATACAAAACATTTTTTAATTACAAAATAAGGTAAATTTTTATTGTCATACAGTTGGTAAATTATTTTAAAAAGTATTTGAAATGTAATTATTAATTGTTTAATTTAAAAATTAAAAAATCAGAAAAATAGATCAATAATAATTTTTAACCATTTATGTGAGTTGTGAACTTCAAGAGTTAACTGGTAGGTTGTGGCCACCACAAAACTTTCTTCTAAACTTTCCTATATTTTACTAAGTTCAAATAATTTATTAAAAGCATTATTTTTTTAAATTATCTAACAGGATGAATGCAAACGATTTTCAATTCAGAGACAACTAACACTAAATATCCAAAGTAAGACAGTTTTATTGCCTATAAATAGCATTTTAAAAAGTACGTTTTTATAATGGTTATCTCACATATGAGGTGTCGTACAGTTCTATGCCATAGAAGTTGAAATTTAGCCTTCCCATTATCGACGGATATTAATAGATAATGTGCTTAAACAGATATATTTTCCATTTCATTTATGTTTATATGTGTTTACATAATTAAGCAATTTTTAAAATCAAATTTTTGGTGTTATAAAACTAAGTTTGTACATGTTATTTTAATAAACGAGGGATACACCGAATTCCATTGGAATAATTTATTTTATAACTATTACACCAAGGAAATTAAAATATTAAAATAATAATAATAATAAATTTTGACATACGTTCTTTAATTTTAAATTTCCAAATTTTAGCATATAAACATTTAAATTTGAATTAAAACAACAGAAATGATATTTAATATTGCTCATTTGAAAATTAATATAAATGAAAATCTTTATTATACATATTTTACCAAATCTTTATTTCTTTTTAATTATATTCACATACATAAGTATATTTTAAAATCAAATATATAATGGAATAAATCAAGCTTTGTATATTTTTACATTTTTTCAAAAAGTATTATGATATATTCAAAATTCCATTAAGATCATACAACTTAAAAATTTTGTGCAAAGAGTATTAATATTTAAAAAATAATTATTGATAATTTTTAGATATACATTCATTCACTCTTTCTAAATTTCCAAATTGTGACTTATAAAAATTTAAATATGAATCTAAATTCAGTCTTTAAAACTAACAAAAAATGTTCTTAAAATTCTCTATTTTTGGCTATCTACCATATTTGAAAATGTTCAGCATGCATATTTTTCAACATTTTTATACATGAATTTGACAGGTTATTTTCTGGAATGTAGATACAACTCTTTAGTAAATGTTGATTTGTAAATTTTGAAAACAATCTCGAGTTATAAATACAAGATGTTCGAATTAATATTTCAAATTAGTCTGTATTGGGCAAAATTAAAATCGTTCAATTTATAGGTAATATCAAATAAATTTGAAGTAATATTTGCCAAAAGAATAATGAATTTTTGACATGCATACATTCAGTACATTTAAATTTCCAATTTTTAACATATGAAGATCGAAATTTGAATGTTAAATTTATATTTTAAGAACAATAAAAATTTATATTTAAAATTATCCCCTATTTGCAAAGCACAACAATACTTATTTTATGAAATTTTTATTGATGGCTCTCGAAGATAACTTTATAAAGCTTAAATACATCATTTGAGTTATTATAATTGTTTTGTAAACATTTAAAGTAAAGAATTTGACGTCATAAATATAAGATATTTAAAAAATATTTCAGATTAATATATAAGAAAATTTTCATTCAATTTTCATTCAATTTAAAATTACATAGGCCGAAAATAAAAAAATTAAAACAATATTTTAAAAAATCTGTTTCAGATAAATTTATAATTCTTAAACAAATTCACGCAGTACAAACTACTTATCAAAGTTAAATTCCACAATGAATGGAGACACCTTTCATAATAGAATTTCGAAAACAAATTCTTTTATGTTCTACATTCGAGATTCTAGGAAGTGTTTCTTTCTTTCTTTCTTTCTTTTTTCTTTTTTTTTCTTTCTTTTTTAATTTAAAAGGAAAAAAAATCTCGATAACTTTGTTTGAAATCATGGAAGATCCATGGTTCAACTATTAGTTTTAAAGGTATTAATAAGTTCTTTAAAAAAATATTTATATTGAAAGTTTACAACATTCGGAAGGATTTTCTACCAAGATGCTCGTATATGTTTCAATTTTTCTTATAAGTATTTCGACCCACCAGCGGCCGAGTGGTTCTACGCTCAAAGCTGGTAGACGTGAGGTGCCAGGTTTAATCCTAGGGCGCACCCGTCGGCCAAGCTGTTCGGAAAATTCCGTGGTTTTCTGCGAAATTGCGTAAATACGTGCTAGGAACCCTCAGAAAAGCCGCTCACGGAGGGCATTCGACTCAGACCTAGGACCCTAGTGCAATCCCCAGAACCCAACCCAACCTATAAGTATTTCTTTTTATTTTACGATGATTCGTTAAAAGTAATTATAATTGTGCTCATTTATGCAAAATTTTCTCCTATATTTCCATATTAATAATCATCATAAAGCGTTATGGTATCGCCACCTGTTGGCGATTTTCACCAAAAGTTGAAGGACATATAAATCAAGGAGCAACTTAAACTTTTATGAAATTATTCTGTTCATTAGTTCCTGAGATACAGATACCACAAAATTTTGTCACACACACACACACACACACACATATATATATATATATATATATTTATTGACATTTCGTAAAAATGATCAAATCGTGTTTGTACCTGTCAAAATCTTTACGAATCTAAGATGTTTTTCTGTTGAATTCAAAAGAAAGAGAAAAATAAATAAAAATGAACAAAAATTTGAAAATTAAAATCTTTTAACAAGTGGCGTTGCCATTCCTTTTTTTCATAATTTTTAATGTGCCCGAAAAGAATAAAGTTTCGTATAAACGAGAATAACTTTTAATAAATTATTGTAAAATTAAGAAAGAATTATTAATGACAGTAGCAGCCAACCTTGAGTGGGTAGGTGTGTAAATTTTCAATATGGATATCTTTTAAAAAAACTCGTTAATACCTTTAAAATGAATGGTTGAGTAACGATCTGGGATAATTAAAAACAATGTTTTTTTTTTTTTTTTTCATTTGAAGGAAGTGTCTTTCGTGGGAGTCATTTTATGGGGTGCTAGGCCCTATATTGAAACAAGTTTCGGTGAATACAAGAACTCCGAAAAGATAGGTTGACCTGTGTCACCTAGGATCGAACCCGGCACTTAATGTCTTTAAGAGCAGAACCTTTCGACCACTGGTGGGAGATTTTCTGAATATTTAAAGAATTTTTACGTAATTTCTATCATTTCTAAAGAAATATTTAATTTTTTTAGAAATATTACAAAATTTAAAAGAAATGAATTGACGCTTTTTAAAACCTCTGTTTGACACCTTTTTTTTAAATCTATTATTTACAGTTGCTAATTTTCTGGAGGATATACCATGTAATTCATCCTTTCTTGTCTTCGTATAATTATTCAAAAGAATGTTACACGTTGTTTCTATACATTCATTAATTAACTGAGTTAGTGATATACCATAATTATATACAAATTTTAATCCTTCAAATTTTAATCCGCCATCCATTAGTTTTTCTCTAGACAATTCACATAATAGAAAACGTTGATTTTTAAATTTCAAAAAATGTTCCTCATATTCTGCAGTAATACAATGTAAATGAAAATTAACTCAATTGATGTATATTAAATGGTGGAATCTAAAAATTCATTCATGAAAAATGTAATTTAAATGAATGTGAGATGAGGACAAACATTGTTTGTTACACGCATTCCAAGCAGAAGATAAGATAGTAAAACATAGTAAAGTAAACGGACCCGATGGACATCAGTTTCTTACAGATAAGGGACCCCCGGCCGCGGACCCCGGGTTGTGACGTCACACGCTGTCCAAAGTGATACCTTCAGGCTTGATAGCAGATCTTTATACCCTTCCATCCCCGTCTTCTCTTTCTTGGAAACACTCCTATAGATTTTCTCTTTGACAGTTATACGATATTTTCCAATTATCTCTACTCTTCCCCAGCCCAGATGACCGTCAACCTGTTCTTTCATGGTTTAACTTGAATCTTCATAGAAGAGAGTACATTTTCAAATTTGTATATTATAAAATACCGCAACGTCTCCCAGTTAAACGCCCACTCTGCATTTCACCTGAATTTTGTTTATTCTGAAAATACCGAATATGCACCGAAATTTCTCATTCTTTCTTTTCTTTTCTTTTTTTTTTTTTTTTTTTAAATCGAATTTGATCAGTTTCATAATAAATCGCATCACTATGGTTATTTAAAAATGGGAAACATAAGCTTCCTAAAGTGGTGGAAAATTGTTTTAAAAAATTTTTTGGAACTGGAAAAAAGGAATTTCGCAAATTTTTCCCATTTAGATGTATTTATTAATATATACAAACATACATGCACACACACATAGATAGATAGATAGATAGAGAGATTCTCTGTAGCTTATTCCACTTCAAATTTCACTTCAGTAATTTTCATGTACGATAGGAGGCCCACCAGTGATTTGCTAACATTGGCGCTCAAGAGTGAAAAAGGTCTCCCTGACGAATTTTTTTTTTTGGATCCCGGAAAAAAGGGCACTTTCGCAATACGCAACTCGCAAAATAATAAATAACAAATAATGAATTTAAAGAATGGCTTTGAAATTACAATTTTCGAAATTTCAATTGATTTGGTACAAGCATTCATTTAGTGTACACCTGGGGTAAGGCCGTAAGGAAGGGGGGGGGGGGGGGTAAGAGAAGATCGAAAGAAAATAATTGTTTTTAAACCACCTCATTACCGATTTTAATGAACCATGAAAACTTTGTATAATCATGTACAATTTGTGAAAAAATTACAGTAAGTGTCAGCCATAATTGAGGGTGGGTGGGGGGAAGGGGCAGAGAAAAATAACATGATTTTTTTACATTATCATTGTACCTATTATAATGATATATTCTATAATTATCACTTACTTATTATCAAGATCACAATGAGTGTTATATATACCTGGGGGGGGGGGAGGTGATTGCAGATGAAAATAAAAAATATTTTTTTAAACTACAATAGTATCGATTTAAATAAAAATTTTGTGTATATACCACTTACTGTATAAAAAAAAATTAAAGAGAGTGTTACACATATTTGGGGGGTTCCTAAGGGAGCAGGGGAAGAGTAGGAAAAGTGGTTGATTTTATATCGTTAAGTTACCTATTTATATGGAACTTTGTAAGACTATCACTTGCTTTTTATTAATATTACAATGAAACTTACCTGAAACTTATTTTTTGGTACTTACGAATTAACTGCATGTTAGAGTGATTTATTTTTATTATGCTATTAATTCAAGATATATATTTTAATATTTGTATTAATGCGTGTGTATGTATAAATATTATAAAAGTGATCCTATGAAATATATTGCATTTTCTTATATATTCACAATTCACATTTCTGTTCATAAATAACCAGATTTCGAGGTGCAATGTACTTGAACTGCTATGAGCTCATATTTAAGAAATTGATGTTTTTAAAAACTTCTTGCTTGCTCCATTTTGAAGAATATAATAAATAAAAGCATAATTTAGATATAAATTGCATTTTGATAACGATTTTTTTTTTTTTTTTTTTTTTTTTTTTTTTTTATGAAATAAATGGGAAATTTTTTTTTCCTTTTAGCGTTTCGCCAAAATCACAATTATTGTTATGTTTTAATGTAAATACACAGTAAACAGTTTAAAATGTGTTTATTTGAGGTGAATATCATGATTCTTCTGTGCATTCTAGTAGGAATCAGCATAATAAGGTGCTTTTCATAAAAAGTTTTAAGAAATTCGGTTTCAGATTTCGAGGTACGATGTCGCACGAACGCTAAAACTGCTATCAGCTCATATTTAAAAAAAAAAATGATGTGTTTAAAAACTCGATTCAGTAATTCTGATCTAATCATGATGACAAGTTTTTAGATGCATACACAGATAGATGATATAGGTACATTCAATTAGGACGTTTTCTAAGAAATCAACCTAAAATTAACAGCACTCTATTTAGTATACAAAATAGCGTAAGACATAAGTATATAAATTCATATAGTTTTAATCATTTCACAAGATCTTTATGGAGGAACCAATTTATCATTGTTTAATATGCCTTTTATAATAGTATTCATTTCAAATTTCCCGATTCAAACATCTACCTCCAGTGATAAATGACTTATATGATTTGGAAAGTCATAAAATAGCTAAATAATTGATATCTGATTTATATACGATGCCATTTTTTAAATGAAAGGATATGAAGTATAGTGCGACCACGTTTCCTACGACTAGCAGTGAGGCCGAGTCCAAAAGTTTAGAGGGATGCAAAATTGGCCGAGAGATAGTTATTTGGCAAACATCCAGTCATTCGGTGTTCCCGTACCGCTTGTTTTCTCTCAGTCACCCCTATTTTAACACTGGACTCGTTCAATCCGCACTTGCGCAGAGGCTTCCATGGTTGCAAGAAATGTGGTTAAAGAATATATAGGCATTATTATAAAAATGATTATTATTTTGCTCATAATAATCCCATTGTTTTTTACTAGATGATCTATATCTTGAGGTATTGTATCTGTTAAAGTGGAGTATCTACGCTAAGAACCTTCCTGTGTAGAATGCCCTTCATAGGCTCTTTCTAAGAGGTCTTAACACGCATTTAGATGAGTTTAGTAAAAAACCACAGAATACTTCTAACGGTTAGGCTTCCTAACAAGATCTGGGTTTGATCCTTGCACCTCCCGTCTACCACAGCATTGAGAGTCGAACCTTTCAGCCATTTGGGAATGGGGAAAGCGTGACATATCTTGAAGTAGAACTGATTTTATTTTTATAATAAATTCTTCGTAATAAGTTCATTATAAAAATTGCCACGTGTTACTTTGAAATAAAACCACCAAGTCCCTCTCCTTTACGTAAACTGATTTTCTTAAAATTATTTCTCCCGCATATGGAAAAAAAAAAAATAAAAATAAATAAATAATCATAAGGTTGCATAGATTATAAACATGTATCAATTGTATTTACTCTTAACACCATTATAATTTCAATTATTTTATCCTCTTAACGGCATTTATTTGTTTATTTATTTTATTTATTTATTTATTTATTTTTTAAGGAAAAACTTTAAAATATATCTTTAAAGCCTTACTTATAAACAAAAAACAATAGAATAAAATGGTTTTTATATAACCCTGTATATTGTCTAAAAATAGGAAAGGTAGAAAAATATACTTTATCTGTAACCATGGTGAAAGCATCTTAATAGATTAGAAATGTTTCGTAAATCTCTATATATAAAACAGTTGTGCTATTTAAAACATTTTTAAAGGTGAATATGTTATAATAACGAGATATTTATTATTTAAAATATTTATTAACGGATATTTCATAGTTTCAAGCCATTATGCACTTATTTTCAGAAAAGAGAGTGAAAAGAGAGACAGACGAATCGAAGATTATAATAATTTTTTTAACTTTGTCAGAAAGTTTTGGAAAAAAAAAAAAAATAATAATAACTTCTTTCCACAAACTTTTCTTACATTCCCTAATATATGTCAGTGTTTTATGTTACATTTTAATTGAATCATTAATGATATTTCTTCCTTACTCAATAGAAAACATGCTTTTGTGCATAAGAATTATATATATGTTAACTCTATGTTTTGATAACACTTTATGTTTTGTATACTGCAAATGTATATAATAAAGTATGCTGTTTAGAAATATATCTCACTGCACACAATTCTTTTACATTATTTTGGGTGTCCCTATATATGAACCGGTGTTTTAACATGACATACTGAACTTGAATAACATATGTCAATTTCGAGGAGTTTTAACAATATTTATGTAATTAAAATTTCCTTTATAGAATAATCTCTCATACTGCACAATACTTTCAAATATTTTTTGGATGTTCCTTGTATATGAACCATTCCTATTTATTAATATCACTTTCATTAGGGAATGTGCCATAGTGAACTTGAAAAACATATATCTGTTTCAAGAAAGTCTAATAGTATTTTACTGGAGTCAGAAAATAGGGCAAATAGATAAACCGAAATCATAAACAGCTTATAATTTTGTTGAAAAGTATTAAAAGAAAGGAGAGAGTTTCACTCGATATTTTAGCATCTAGATTACAATACTTTTCATGCATGTAAGGGAAAATTTTATATATAAAAAAAAAAATCTTTAGATTGTAAATAAGCTCAGACACTATTTCTAAATCTTTGCCATAAAAATCATGTAACTTTTCAAATTTCGACATGATAAAACTTTATTTATATATTATAATTATTTATTTTACATTTTTAATTTATAAATAATATGCGTATATTTTATACCATGTTAATCTGATTATGTAAAACTGAAATAAATATATATGAAATGAAAGAAGACGTTTATCGATTATTATTACAGTATAAATGAATTTCCTATTATCGAATGTAATTGAAAATGGCATAGTTAAGCCTCAATTTCCTGATAAACAAAAATAACACTGCACTTAAAAAAAAAAAAAATTCGAGCCTTGGTATAATTTCTGCTGATTCTTATGTAAAATGACCTCCTGAATCAGAATATGAAACCCATTTTGCCCAATCACCCAATCGTTTGGTAATTTTATGGCCATCAGTTTGATTTGCAGGATAGAAAAAAATTATTTTAACACTTAAAAACAAAACGCATAATGCATACTAAATAATAATAATATATTAATAAAATATAACAAATGTAATTTATAATTTCAGTGGCAAATCCCCCCCCCCCCCCACTAAATTTTCCGTTACTACAAATGTCCACGTTTTAGAATTTTTCGCTTCTGTAGTCCCCCAGAAGATATTCAACAGTTAAAACAATTCTTTCTCCCCTCCAAATCTGTTCATAGCCATAAAACTATAATACAGTGATAAAAATAGAGGGGCACCCCCCCCCCGCCAGAAAAAGGAGGGTGATGGGCAAAATGGGCTTCATATTCGGATTCAGGAGATCATTTTACATATGAATTTACAGAAATGGTATTGAGGCCGATTTTCATGCAGAACAGTGTAATTTCTTGGAAGATTTAAAATTACACAGGTCGACATGTAAAATTTTGATTTTATAATTTTGGTTGATCTTTATGTTTTTCGGTGTGCTGAAACCAAAAATGAAGCCAGTTTTTCTCTATCAAGTATAGATTTTTGTTAATACAGGGTGCCTTCCTATACAATTTCATCCATTACTCTTCCCCCAATATAATTATATGGTAGCTTTTAGAATGTGTTTCCATGATTAATTAATCATGGATGCCTATAGTTGTAATTGTGAAGCACTAGTGCGACTTAAAAACCATACCAACCAACCAACAGCCTATTGTTATGATGTTATACGTAAAATATTGTATTGGTAAACACGTATTGACAAAAATCTATACGTGTTAGAAAAATATGGGCTGCATTTTCGGTTTCAGTACATCAAAAACCATAAAGATCAGCTAAAATCATCAAATTAAATTTTGCCAACTTCATTTTTGTAGACCTGTGTTATCAATAGAATCATAATCAAAATTATTTTTAAATTGTGCTACATTTTATTTTCATCCAAGTACACATTTTCAATACGTTTTCACTTTTAAAAATATCTGAATAAAATTAACATTTAACATGTAAAATTTAGTTACATTTTAAATTATTTTATTTTTGAAATAATTTATTTTGACAATAAAATAAATGATTTCAAATCCTTTGTTCTGTATAAGTTTATAATTATTTGTATTAGAATTGTGCCAGGATTTTTCTTTTCTTTTTTTTCTATATTAATTCAAATGCCTTTTTCGTTTATTTTATTTTATTTTATTTTATTTTTTTATTTAAGCTAAGCAAGATATAAATAAATAAATAAATAAATACATCGCAAAAGAAAGAAAGAAAAACGAAAATTATTTTTTAAATAATTTTTTTTTTTTTTTAAACAGAACTAAAGCAAGAGAACGATGGTCGGACAACAGAATTCTTGAATTATCTAGAGAATTCAAGAAAATGAGGGTCGCATAACTGTGTTTCTACTATAAACAGGGTGGTTACAGGTCCGCCTTCTTTACCCTGATTCTCCCGATAATTTTTACTTAATTAATGGTGCAAACATACAGTAAAAAATTCCGAAAGAAAAATATTGGTGGAAGAATCGGAAGGGGGGGAGGGATGTGGTCTGTGACCACTCTGATAAATACAAAACTGTTTTTTTTTTTTTTTTTTTTTTTTTTTTTGGATATAAATTATTAAATGATATGTGATTTATTCAAGCAATAATCACCATGAATTTTATAATATTCGAAATTTTGCTTTCTACTGGATATTTTAATGATCATTCTTGAATAGAAAATTGGAAACACCATATTGAACTTGCACAATAATTTCAACTCATGCACAGAGGCACAGAAGCAGATAAACATCTCAGTTGTTAGTATATCTCTATGAAAAAAGATAATAAATATATGTACTCTGTGCAAAGTATTTTTGGAACACACACAAATAAAAGTGGCAATAGGTCTTGTTTTTATGATAATTATGTAGAAATTAGTCATGTGATATTATGTAGAAATTAGTTATGTGATAATTATGTAGAAATTGATTATTTAAAATCTCTTTTTCTTTCTCGATGCTATCTTCCTTCCATGGAGGATCAAAATTCTGATGGCATGTCTCTGGACCACCTCTAGGGGTGAGCCCCAGACCGTCGCCAATTGTCCAATGCGCAGCACTAGTGCGATATAAAACCCAACCAACCAACCAATGAACTTCTCAAGGCTATAATTCTTCTATCATCGATAAAGTTCTTTATAAATTCAAAACGTCTAAGCGTTCTGCTTCTAAATTGGATGATTACAGTCTTATTCCTGTAATTTTCCTTTCTATTCTTCAATTGTCCATCTGCGCAGCACTAGTGCGACGTAAAACCCAACCAACCAACCAACCTTTCTATTATTCCCTTTTTTTTTTTTAACTTTTAAAATTCTTTTACAGTTCGGATTTAAAGTCATTTATAAACCCATCATCAAAATTAAATTTTCTTTTGTCGAAGATCTCATTCCTACTGAAAATCAATTTGGCGTTCATTTCATTTCATGTTCTTCGTGTAATTTAGGTTATATTGGTCAAAATAGGAGGCGTTTGAAATTTAGAATAAATGAGTTCCGTCGGAATGTTCGTAATGAAAATATTTCCAAGTCTTCCATTATTTCCTACTGCTGCGTTGCTCTCATGGTCATTTTTTTCTTTTTTTTAAACTTTTCTAAAACTAACAATTTTTCTCCTCATCTTCTCTTACCCTTTGGATTTCTACGAAGCTTTTAACATATTTAAAAATTCGAAAACTCTTATTAATGATATTTCTTCCACTTCTTTCCTGTCGGATGCTAGGAAATTACTTATATAATTTTCGTTTGGTTTTTATTTATTTTTATAATATATATATATACATATTTTAGATTTGTTTTATTTTATTTTTTCTCTTTCCCTTTTATAATTCTTGTCACATTGGTATTTAAAGTGACTTTAGGTTTTATTTGTTTTAACTCATCAATCAAATCGATTTTGTGCATTGCTGCTTTGTACTGTAATACTTATGCCTACTTCCTCCGTCTGACAAAAAGTTTTTCTTCGAATGTTTTCTTTAAACCCGACCGAAACAATTGTTGCGAGTTTTTTGCATTTTATGGTGTTTATTAAAAGCTTTTTACTTACAGTATAAAACTTAAAAAAAAAAAAAAAAAAAAAAAAAAAAAGCTGTTATTTGTGGAAGTGTGGACAACTTTTGAACATGACAGATTGATTTGAAAATATTTTGAATGCAATTATCTTTGCAGGATGGCCAAGGCCCCCTCGGGCTCCTCCTGCGTGCGCCAGTGCATGGGATTTTAAAATAGTGCGATAGTTTTTACGCCGAAAATAATACATATGTGCTCCAAATTTTTTTCACATGTCAAAAAATCCAAAATTTTATGTAAGTTACTACATTTCAAATTTAAATGTTAAAAAGAAATAAAATTCCTGCTATTACCATAGGTGATATTTCAAAACTAGCTCGATCTAACATCATTTGTCCAATAGACAATCTGTAAAAAGACTAACAAACGAGCGAATTAACAAACTGATGGTATAACAAATTAACAAAATGACCACCCTACAGACGACATGACAATATTTTTGTTTCGTATTTTTCACACAACAAAAAGCGTAAAAGCATTAAAAAAAAAAAAAAAAAAAAAATCCACGAAATTTTAAAAGATCATCTTTTTACAAAAGACGTCTCACCGCAACTACACCACTAGAAAAAAAAAAATATGTTCCTAATTGCGATGGTAACTATCGCAAAATCTCAGTTGATATAAAAATGGACTTACAAAGTAATACTCTCTTCATAATAGATATCTATATTGTAAAAAAAAGACTTTCACTACGTGAACACTGTGGTGTTGAGGTAGGAAGGAAAAACATGTTCACAAAGACATTCAGATTTTAAATTCAAAAAAAGAAAAGAAAAGAAAAAGGAAAGAAATAATAGAAAAAGAAAAAGAAACAATGCGAAAGAAATTCCAGTTATATAAGCTTTGAAAATCGTCTTTCTTTTATTACAAATTTCCTTTCATTAGAAATGTTAAAAACGTAGAAAATAGACTCATATACAGAAAAATGCAAAGGACTTTGTCCATCCTGTAGATTCGCGGATGAAAGAAAATGCCTTTAGGCTCTATCACTGCTCACAGGGAGGAAAACAAAATAAGGGATACGCCCTCTTTCCTTCTATAAATACTTCAACCAACTCAAGGGGGTCTCTTTGCCTTACCGGTCCGGTCCCATTCAAGGTGACAGCAGACGAGAACAAGAGAAGGCTTCGGCATTCTATTAGAGCCCTCGATTCATCATTGCGATAAATATTGTCAGCTGAAAATAGTAATTTGGGTGATACAACGGCGAAACATCAACACAGACACACACACAAAATGAATGAATATATCAAATAAAATAAAAATAAATTAAGGATATTCAATTTTTGTAATATATAGTCGGCAATAAAATTACTGAAGCCCACATCCATATTTTTCATTGTATATAGTTTGATCGCTAATTTTTATCATCAACTTAGTTTTTTATAAACGGTATAAGACTAAGATCATGACTCGACAAATATTTATTTAAAAAAAGAAAAGAAAGAATAAGGCGCCCATCTTTTATGTAGGAATTATTGTTAGTGCTTCAATAATCTTACAGACGACTGTATTTTTGTTTTTGAATGTTATATTAAAATAGAATCTGCATTTAAACAGCTTTCAAAGAAGAGTCCTTTGATTATGAAAGAAATGAATGACCTTAATATATTATATATATATTTAAAATGTAAATTAAGATTTTTTTTTTTTTCAATAAAATGAAATTAAACAGGAATTACTTAAATTTATCTACTAAATGCATTGAAATAGCATATCGATAGTCACTGAAATCATTTTAATGCGATACAATAATATATTTCTGCTTATCACAAAAACATAATTTAGCTTATGTATTTAATATAAAGCAAAAATTTTATATATTAATCTATATTTTTGCTACAAATAGTAATTTTTAATAATGCAGACTTACAACTTAGATATTAGTCATAAGAATAAAATATTTTTTATTTATTTTTTTAGCTAAGCAATTTTGTTTACGACTTGCCTTAAAAACTATATTCTTCAATTAAACAGTCTGTAAAATTCTTAAAGTCTTCTAACAATTTTTTTCTATAAAATAGAATCACATTCCATAAAACATGGCAGCAATGCTTATATTATTCCATCGACAAAAAGAGTTGTGATTTAATTATATGTTCACGATATCTAATTCTTCCTTTCCTTTGAAATGTTTGTCGATAAGTAATTAATATGTACTGGTAAATTAATGTGCCGCTAAGTAATTAACCCATTTGAATTCATATAGCATGGCTTTCGTCCATAATGTTACTTTAAACGTGTGTACTGATGTATTACTTAATGATGCAGTACTAGCTGAAATAAAAAGTAAAGTAATATACTGTTCTTAATCTATTCGTATAGTTATGTATAATACAAAAAATCATTCTTTTTGAAGTCGTCTTCCATCTTCTGTCCCACCAGGAAGCTGAGAGATTCTGCTCTGAAAGCTGGTAGACGGAAAGTGACGGGTTGCTTTGGTCGGCCTAGCCTTTTGGAACTTTTCGTAGTTTTCTGCGAAAACACATATCTATAGACTAGAACCCCTTAGAAGGATCCCTCCCTACGGTAGGCACTCCACCTTGTCTCAGTTCCATAATGAAACATTTGGTCTTAATTCTAATACACCTTCCACCTTCTTTAGACCGTAAATATATATATATATATATATATATATATTAAATTATTTAATTCCTTTACAATACTCAGCAAATGAGAGAAAGATGAAAATACCAACAATGAATTTAATAATTAGATGTATTACGTATAAATTTATTGTCACAATTACCATTTAATATATATATATACATATACATATATTGAAAACGTTTTCAAAATTGCATTTTTTATTCATCTTTCTGTATGCAAAATTCTGCATTTTCTGTTATTTTTGGTGCGCCCTTGTTTGGCAATTTCTAATATATATACATATATATATATAATTATTATTATTATTATTTACTTTACTAGAGGCTTAGACACCTCACTAGTTATTTCTCTCTCATATTCGAAATAAATAAAAATAATAACAGTTATTTTAACGCTGGTATTTGTAGTAATTTCAGTGGTATGGTTCAATGGTTCACAGTATTTTATATAGAAATGAAAAAAGAACTCAATGCAATTAAATTAATAATCATACTTAAACTCGTCCGACTATTGATTTAATTTTATTATTTAAACATTAAAAATATAAAGATTCCCATATAAATTATATCAATCTAAAATTATTTATTTGCTTAAATAAGCATCAAATAATTCTCTGAGTGTTTCATGAGATGGCATCAATGGTAAGGCATTTTTCAATTTTTTTGAGCGATATCAATTTTTAAAAATATTCGGATTTCCATTAACTTTTTAAAAAAAATTATTATTATTAAATCACATCATCGATTTTTAACATTAAAAACTCTTTATAACTCAAAAAAATTTCCCGAAAATTTCCCCATTATTATTATTATTATCTTTTTCTTTTCTTTTCTTTCTTTCTTTTTTTTTTCTTTTTCTTTTTCTTTTTTTTTTTTTTTTTTTTTTTTTTGTATTGCAGCACCAGTACACAAAGCTTTTCACAAAAGATTATAAAATTTGCTTGAAATTATTAAAAGTTATGATTTTTCTGGTTGTTTTAATTATTTTTTCCAACTTTTTATGACCGCACAGGAAGGTGAATACAGTGCAAATAAAATTGAGATTCGTCATTCATGTGCGAATTTGTTTACTTTCCGAATGCAAACAAGCGTTGCCTCAGGCAGTGGAAAATTCCTAAACAGGCGTAACAAACAAAATATTTTTAATTAGCCATTAAAATATTTGGTTTAAATTTAGCTGTTTCAAAAAGGTTTTCTGGTTCCTTTTTTTTTTACACCTTATTTTCATATGATTAACAAAAAATTATAAAAAATTAGGTTTGCTTATGCACATAAAAAAAAATGATGTTATTGTGACGTTAAAATTTAAATAATGATAATTAAAATGCTTTTAGACTAGAAAACCCATGCGAAAATTTTCAGTTTATTTATTTATTTTTTTCCCCTTAACCTTTAAAATTTCAAACGTATAAGTCTTATCCAATTTCACCATTCAATTAAAATTTTAATTCGCCAGAGCCAAATTATTATTAGTTTTTATGGGATGAAATGCTAACGATACTTAAACTAAATCATT
Organism: Salticus scenicus; assembly: GCA_963930645.1. Taxonomy (NCBI): domain Eukaryota; kingdom Metazoa; phylum Arthropoda; class Arachnida; order Araneae; family Salticidae; genus Salticus; species Salticus scenicus. The sequence goes on along the minus strand of CAWVNO010002982.1, from coordinate 2,257,368 downwards.
CAAAGAAAAGTTTCAAAATAAAATTCATGTTTGATGTCTTAGTTTTCATATTTCCCCTGGCAAGACAGCTTTAATAAAGGACACCAATGGTGAATTTAAAATTTTTACCTCCATGTTGGCGAGATCCCTTTTATTTTAATAAAAATTAAAAAGTCACCAAGTGGAGCTATAATAATGGTACCATGATGCCGTTAGAAATTTATTATTATCATTTATATAAACGAACCGCTATTAACTAATCATAAAGTTCTAAAACGGGGATTAGTAGGGACAGGCGCCACCCAGCGGAATTTTGCTATAGTCAGAATTTTCAAAGATCATAACACGGTGAGTGAACGGACTGTTTCAGATATTGAAAGGGTAAGAGGGCGCACCACAGAGCGGGAGTTTCGTAAAGTTGTTTTTTCAAAGATCGCGAACTAGCTTCGATGAGGGCGGCTAGTATATAGGGAATGAATTAGATATCTTTCATTTTTGTATTTCCTTTTTTCATGTAGTTTTTATGAAATTATAATAGTTACATTTTCTTCAATTAGAGATGATAAATTGCGAATTTAATGTTAATTTTATTCGTATAAACACATTTTTAGAAAGGGGTAAACAAATCAAATAACCGTTGTTATTTATTTTGTTACTATTAAAGCATAAAGTAAGTTTGAAGTTACATTAAATTAAATAAAAAATTCAAAGCTAAATTTTCTAATTTTTCAATAATGAACTATAAAAGTCTTTACAGAAAAATTTAATTTAGAGCAATTTTATTATTTTATTTTCCAATTTAGTTCTTTGTTAAATTATGACATTCCTCTTTCTCTTTAATTAGACGTAGCTATAGCATATTCAAAGTTAATTTTAAATTCATAAACAAATGTATAAAAACACATAAACAAGCCGAGTAACTATGGTTACTCGCTTTGTTACATATTAGAGCAGCCACTGATAATCAAAACGGAAAGTAGAGAAAGTACAGAACGAGTAACTATGGTTACTCGTTTTGTTACTGTTAAAGCAAACATTGTTACTCGAAACGGAAAGTACATAAATGACACGACCTCTTATGTATATATATATTATATATATATATATATATATATATATATAGGGAATGAATTAGCTATCTTCACTTTTGTATTTCCTTTCTTCATTTAGTTTTTTGTAAAATTATAATAGTCACATTTTTTTTTTTTTTTTTTTTTTAATTAGAGATGACCATTGCAAATTTAATGTTAATTTTAAATGTATAAACACATTTTTAGAAATGGGTAAACAAATCTTGTAACTATTGTTATTCAGTTTGTTTCTATTAAAGCATAAGTTAAGTTGAACTTAAATTAAATTAAATAAAAAATTCAAAGCTAAATTTTCTAATTTTTCAATAATGAACTATAAAAGTCTTTACAGAAAAATTTAATTTAGAGCAATTTTATTATTTTATTTTCCCATTTAGTTCTTTGTTAAATTATGACATTCCTCTTTCTCTTTAATTAGACATAGCTATAGCATATTCAAAGTTAATTTTAAATTCATAAACAAATGTGTAAAAACACATAAACAAACCGAGTAACTATGGTTACTCGCTTTGTTACATATTAGAGCAGCCACTGTTAATCAAAACGGAAAGTAGAGAAAGTACAGAACGAGTAACTATGGTTACTCGTTTTGTTACTGTTAAAGCAAACATTGTTACTCGAAACGGAAAGTAGATAAATGACACGACCTCTTATGTATATATATATATATATATATATATATATATTTATATAGGGAATGAATTAGCTATCTTCACTTTTGTATTTCCTTTCTTCATTTAGTTTTTTGTAAAATTATAATAGTCACATTTTTTTTTTTTTTTTTTTTTTTTTTTTTTTTTAATTAGAGATGACCATTGCAAATTTAATGTTAATTTTAAATGTATAAACACATTTTTAGAAATTGGTAAACAAATCATGTAACTATTGTTATTCAGTTTGTTTCTATTAAAGCATAAGTTAAGTTGAACTTAAATTAAATTAAATAAAAAATTCAAAGCTAAATTTTCTAATTTTTCAATAATGAACTATAAAAGTCTTTACAGAAAAATGTAATTTAGAGCAATTTTATTATTTTATTTTCCCATTTAGTTCTTTGTTAAATTATGACATTGCTCTTTCTCTTTAATTAGACATAGCTATAGCATATTCAAAGTTAATTTTAAATTCATAAACAAATGTGTAAAAACACATAAACAAACCGAGTAACTATGGTTACTCGCTTTGTTACATATTAGAGCAGCCACTGTTAATCAAAACGGAAAGTAGAGAAAGTACAGAACGAGTAACTATGGTTACTCGTTTTGTTACTGTTGAAGCAAACATTGTTACTCGAAACGGAAAGTAGATAAATGACACGACCTCTTATGTATATATATATATATATATATATATATATATATATATTTATATAGGGAATGAATTAGCTATCTTCACTTTTGTATTTCCTTTCTTCATTTAGTTTTTTGTAAAATTATAAAAGTCACATTTTTTTTTTTTTTTTTTTTTTTTTTTAAATTAGAGATGACCATTGCAAATTTAATTTTAATTTTAAATGTATAAACACATTTTTAGAAATGGGTAAACAAATCATGTAACTATTGTTATTCAGTTTGTTTCTATTAAAGCATAAGTTAAGTTGAACTTAAATTAAATTAAATAAAAAATTTAAAGCTAAATTTTCTAATTTTTCAATAATGAACTATAAAAGTCTTTACAGAAAAATTTAATTTAGAGCAATTTTATTATTTTATTTTCCCATTTAGTTCTTTGTTAAATTATGACATTCCTCTTTCTCTTTAATTAGACATAGCTATAGCATATTCAAAGTTAATTTTAAATTCATAAACAAATGTGTAAAAACACATAAACAAACCGAGTAACTATGGTTACTCGCTTTGTTACATATTAGAGCAGCCACTGTTAATCAAAACGGAAAGTAGAGAAAGTACAGAACGAGTAACTATGGTTACTCGTTTTGTTACTGTTAAAGCAAACATTGTTACTCGAAACGGAAAGTAGATAAATGACACGACCTCTTATGTATATATATATATATATATATTTATATAGGGAATGAATTAGCTATCTTCACTTTTGTATTTCCTTTCTTCATTTAGTTTTTTGTAAAATTATAATAGTCACATTTTTTTTTTTTTTTTTTTTTTTTAATTAGAGATGACCATTGCAAATTTAATGTTAATTTTAAATGTATAAACACATTTTTAGAAATTGGTAAACAAATCATGTAACTATTGTTATTCAGTTTGTTTCTATTAAAGCATAAGTTAAGTTGAACTTAAATTAAATTAAATAAAAAATTCAAAGCTAAATTTTCTAATTTTTCAATAATGAACTATAAAAGTCTTTACAGAAAAATTTAATTTAGAGCAATTTTATTATTTTATTTTCCCATTTAGTTCTTTGATTAATTATGACATTCCTCTTTCTCTTTAATTAGACATAGCTATAGCATATTCAAAGTTAATTTTAAATTCATAAACAAATGTGTAAAAACACATAAACAAACCGAGTAACTATGGTTACTCGCTTTGTTACATATTAGAGCAGCCACTGTTAATCAAAACGGAAAGTAGAGAAAGTACAGAACGAGTAACTATGGTTACTCGTTTTGTTACTGTTGAATCAAACATTGTTACTCGAAACGGAAAGTAGATAAATGACACGACCTCTTATGTATATATATATATATATATATATATATATATATATATATTTATATAGGGAATGAATTAGCTATCTTCACTTTTGTATTTCCTTTCTTCATTTAGTTTTTTGTAAAATTATAATAGTCACATTTTTTTTTTTTTTTTTTTTTTTTTAAATTAGAGATGACCATTGCAAATTTAATTTTAATTTTAAATGTATAAACACATTTTTAGAAATGGGTAAACAAATCATGTAACTATTGTTATTCAGTTTGTTTCTATTAAAGCATAAGTTAAGTTGAACTTAAATTAAATTAAATAAAAAATTCAAAGCTAAATTTTCTAATTTTTCAATAATGAACTATAAAAGTCTTTACAGAAAAATTTAATTTAGAGCAATTTTATTATTTTATTTTCCCATTTAGTTCTTTGTTAAATTATGACATTCCTCTTTCTCTTTAATTAGACATAGCTATAGCATATTCAAAGTTAATTTTAAATTCATAAACAAATGTATAAAAACAAATAAACAAACCGAGTAACTGTGGTTACTCGCTTTGTTACTATTAGAGCAGCCACTGTTAATCAAAACGGAAAGTAGAGAAAGTGCAAAACGAGTAACTATGGTTACTCGTTTTGTTACTGTTAAAGCAAACATTGTTACTCCAAACGGAAAGTAGATAAATGACACGACATTCTTAATATATATATATATATATATATATATATATACACGCATATATAAAGAATAAATTAGATATCTTTCATTCTCTTATTTCCTTTAGTTTTTTTTTTTTTTTTTTTTTTTTTTTTTTTACTTATAATAGTTACATTTTCTTTAATTAGAGATGACCATTGCAAATTTAAAGTTAATTTTAAAAGTATAAACACATTTTAAAAAGGGGGTAAACAAATCAAGTAATTATTGCTATTCATTTTGTTACTATTAAAGCATAAGGTCAGTTTGAAGTTAAATTAAATTAAATAAAAAAACATCAAAGCTAAATTTTGTAATTGTTTCATTAATCAACTAAAAGACTTCACAGAAAAATTTAATTTGGAGAAATTTTATTTATTTATTAATTTTTTCCATTTAGTTGTTTGTTAAATTATAACATTCATCTTTTCTTTAAATATATATATATATATTGTGAATAAATCACATATATTTACGCTTTGTGTTTTCTTTTTTCCATTAACATATTTGTCAAACTACAGCAATGAGAAATTTAAATTTCACATTTAATATTACTTTGAAATGCACATACTAGGCGAGTCGTAGGAAAACCTGATAATAACTGTAATGTCCCAACCCACCTTCCGCTCGGTCGATGTCTTTTTCTTGTCAATTTTTCATTTTATTCTTCTGGTTTAGTTTTTTTTTTTTCCCACACACTTAAAATTGTGAGTTTTTTTCGTTTTCATGCCATGCTTTTTCGATAGATTTTTAGCCTTTTCCCCCTGTGTTTTACATTTTAAAGTGTGGTGGAAATTAGAAGCACATATCGAAATAAAAAATAATATATCATCGTATACCTACATAAAGCATTAAACAAAGAAATTTTTTTCTTTAAACGATTAAATTTTATGCTATACTTTAATAATTAATTAATTACTTATAACCTTTTAATAATTATTTGTCTGGCATATTTGAAATAAACATAAAAGGTTTAATTATGATCAGTTTATGCAATACTTTTTTATTTTCTCTGTGTTAATATTTCCAGACCCGAAATTAAAATGAGTTTGGTGCCTTTAAATTGATAATAATGCTTCGATTTGTCTAAATATTTATTTCATTTTATTATATTATTTCATATATAAAATATTTCAATTTTTCATTTAATTGATGCACTTTTCAAAATTTGTTTTCTTTAAAAAATGACACGTTTACATGATTTGTGCAAATATTTCTAACTGTGGAATTTTGTATTTATATTTTACAGCCTTTTGAAAGTAAATTAATTAGTAATACATTATGAAACGTAAATTTCGTAATTTTTATTCGGATTTAAACATTTCCGAAGTCCTTGTAAATAAATTGCGTAATATTCCAGATCATAGATATAGTAATTTATATAAATCTATAATCTCCATGTTTTAAGCCAGATATTTTTTATTCCATCGGTAAATTCTTGCAACAGCCATTGTAATTGAAAGTCGGAATTGAAAACTTGAGTGACTTAAAACTCAGTATTAGGATAAAATTATAATAATTTTTGTTATACGTGTTGTTGTGTACGTACCGAAGTTGCACGTGTCTTTTAATTGTTCCAATAAATTCGTTAAAGTAAGTGATATACCTTTTCATACGTAAATTATATTCGACATATCGCTGTATGTCTAGTTTATTTCACTAATCTATGAAAAATATAATGTTTTAATCAGCTGCCTCGTTATTATTAAGATGTAAATACTGTTATTATATTTAATGGATAATTATTATTATTTTTTTTATTTAATATTTTATATAAGTAAGTGATATGGAATTTTCATACTTCATTTAAATAAAAATAGGAGTGGCGCAACTAAAGTACGCTAGTTAAAAAATAAATAAATAAAAAAGTTTAATTTAAAAGAAAGGTGTAATGAAACTTAACAAAATCTACATATCTTACACTATTTTATATAAAGAATAATAAAAATAAAAACACTATTACGTGAATTATTAGTAGAAAAATTATTAATAAATTTTATTTGCTAAAACATCCGTGTGTTTTCAAATGCTATGAAAACTCTCTCTAATACACGCGCAATTATACTTCTCACTCTCATAGCCTCCTACTGAGGAATCACATTTTCTTCCGAGACGATTAACCTATACCTTACTACAATATCTATGCTCCAGGCAGCTAAAAATAGCTTAATTAGCTTATCTAGCACATCTGAGTAACAGAAATAATAAAGATACTTAGGTTGCCGTAACGAGAATTTTGCCGCATAACCGAGTAACAATCAGGAAGCAGTCTGGGTTCGAGATTGCATTTTCACACACCGTCAGATGGCGCTGTATATTTATGAAATCTTATACGATACACAATGTGTATTGATGATTGCCTAATAAATCATTTTCGAGTAACTTCAAAAAAAGTGGTGTATAGTACAAATAACAGCGTCAGGAAGGTCATGGCATGCTTAAACGCTTCGAGTAACCGGGAAAAGTTACTCACAACGTCAGAGGTTACTCGCTATGTTGGTGTGTAAACAAGTTTAGTTACTCGGAAGGGCTGGTAGGTAAACGCACAAATTTCAATAGTAGTAGAGACTAGCGAGCTTCGCCCGTTAGCGGTTCAGTATTTTTAAATGAATCACTATAATGAATGAATTCTCAAAATTGCATATTATCACTCATTAACATTACTCTTAAGAAAAGAAAAAAAAAAAAAAATCATTTGTGATCGGGTGAAAACTCACAACGCGTCTCGATTGCCTTCGGCAGCGTAGACCCATGCGTTGCGCGCATGATTTAGCATCGGGTAAAAACTCACACCTGGTCTCCACTGCCTTCGGCAGCGCAGATGCATGCGTGCTGTGCTAGCACGTGTGAGGATATACGTGCACTGTGCACATATTCCTTCTCAACTCGAACTTTTATTTTTTAAGAAAATAAAATGTAAAAAAAATCTTTTATCATCGGGTAAAAACTCGCACCGTGTCCCCACTGCATTCGACAGTGCAGAACCATGCGCGCTGCGCACACCTGTGTAGATATACGTGCGCTGCGCGCACATATTTCTTCTCGACTCAAACTTTTATTCTTAAGAGAAGAAATACGCGGGTGCAGCGCAGTATTATACGCGCTGCACGCGCGTACTTCGTCCCCACCCTACTTGCCCCTCCTAATTAACCTACATATAACAGTTTTGAACGGTCTAACTCAATTTCTATGTTTTTGCCCCTCCCTGCCCCCTAATAAGTTTACGCTTTCAAAAATATCCTCATGCGACTTGTAATCTCCATAACCCTATATATACCAATTTTGAAAGGTCTAACTCACTTCGTAGGGCTAGAAAACATATTTATACCAATTTTGAACGATCTATTTGAATTTCTAATTTTTTGTCCCCCCCCTCGCCCCCTTCTTGCCCCAACTAATAATTTTACATTTTCGAAAAAATCCTCATTCTACTCGTAGGCCGCCGAAACCTATATACACCAATTTTGAACGGTCTACCTCAATTCCTAATTCCCCCCCCCCTCCCCCTGTAGCGGTTTCTATTGGCTAAATTCAATGTAGGTTATTGGATAATATAAAAGTATTTTTAAATACCTTTCGAATGATGCATTAAAAGTAATTTAATCATAATTAGAATTTGAAATACTGAAATTTTAAAATATTACAGCGCCATTTGGTGGTAGAAATTTCTGTAATGTTCTGTTCAAATCTAAATCAACAATCCTTTCGAATGACGTATTACTTATGAAATTATTTTAATTAGTAGCTGTGCCATGATAACTCAAATACATGAAGTCGAAAGATTCGAATCGATCGCCAAACGCAGTATGCTATGACGTTATGCGTAAAATTAAAAAAAAATTAACTGTTTCAGTTTTTGTAATAATCTCTCAGTCATTTGAGATCTGATTTGTCAAATCGAGGTATATATACAAAAAAAAAAAAAGATATCATTTATCTCTAAACGATTTTGTGTTATAAGATATTTTGTGAAAAAATCGATATTTCGTAAAATCTAAAAAAAAATGTGCCGAACATTAAGTAATGAACGATTGTGTAAATGAGTTAATGCAAGACAAGTAGTTAAATAAACAAAATGAAAAATATAATAGAGGGTTTGTGTATTTTTCCACATTGTTTACTTTAACACTATTGCATTAATATAATTTAAGAACATATAGAATTTTTCGTTGCGTCTCTGTAAAAACTATACGGGCTAGAATCATCAAAATTTATGCAATTCCTGCGACTGTAATCTATATATAACATGTGTATAAATTTAAAACTTTCAACTTAATCGAATAAGGCGTTTTAACACTATCGCACTTTAAATATTTGGGGACGTATAGACCATAATGATAAAGAATTTTTCTTTAAGTGCCTGTGGGAAAAAAAAAAAAAAAAAAAAAACTATGAATGCTAGATTCCGTGCGACGGTGATTTATAACATGTGTATAAATTTTTAGCTCAGACTAATAAAGCGTTTAGACGTTATCGCAATTTGAAGAATGTGGCCCTCATATTCCATAACGATAAAGAATTTTTCTTTGTGTCCCTGAAAAAAAAAAAAAAACTATAAGCGGTAGATTCACCGAAATCAATAGGGTTCCTGCTATGGTGTCATACAGCATACGTACCAAATTTCAGACTATTCGAACAAAGCGTTTTGGCGCTATCGTGTTCACTCACATACATACATGCATCATCGTAAAAATAGCAAAAATTAATTCTGGGGACCTCAAAACTTATAGAAACACCAAAATTCCAAAGTTGGATGTTTGACATGATTACAATATTTTCCTTACTTATGTATGTTCGGAAAGTAAAATTTATAATCAAAAGTGCACTTAAAAGATCATTTAAAATAACAATGTTAATAATAAGAAAATCTATTTTGTAATACAGCAAAAAAAAAAAAAAAAAAAAAAAAAAAGTGCTGGGTATCCCATGTAGTTATTTTATTGCCACTGATTAATGTTGTTATCAATAACACTGCCTACTGGCTCAGACAGAAATCTAGACCTCGTCAAGAGCAACGTATACAAGAGTATCATGCACATGCTCTGCTGTAGGAATGGATTCAACGATCAGTAACCTGTTGCCCCTTGTCGCGAGAAGCGCACGCCCGGCAACAGGTGATTGCACCACAGAACTTATCTTAATATATTTCAGCTGTTTACCTCATGAACTCTAAATGAACGTTATCGACCAGAATAAATTCAAACTAAGAACTTTTCACTCAATTATTATTTTAACCTCTCTCGCCCTTTGTCGGTCTTGGGATACAAGCCTGGCGAAACTTTGTATTTTTTTTATTTATTATTATTATTATTATTATTTTTTCAATAAATCTCGGAGTAGTCCCCTTTGTCTCGACATTGAATCGCTCAGCATCGCTCTAATAGCGATGAGCGAGGGCTGCTCCCTGTTAAATCTGTTAAATATTATATTTTTTGAAACATGCTTTTTCTTTTTTCTTTTCTTTTCTTTTCTTTTTTTTTTTTTTTTTTTTTTTTTGTTCCTTACTCATTACACTAAATTGTCATGTGATCCCAACCAATATAATAAAGAAAAGAAAAGGTAGATTTTGTTTTAAAAGGAATTATATAAAGAAGAAAATGAATAAAATTTAATTAAACCTAAATTATAATAAGTTTAATCCTTAGAATTTCCATTTAATTTCCAATAAATATAATAAATTAAAATTAAAAAAAAAAAAAAAAAAAAAAAAAAAAGATTTCACCTTTAAATAAATTTATTAAATAAATAAATAAAGAATAAATGACGAAATAGCCGTTGCTAAGATACGCAGACGATTGAAACGAAGTTACAAATTTCGAAAAATGAAACATTGAAGCCAATATTTGAAATCGAAATAATAATAATAATAATAATAATAAAATAAATTTAAATTTGAAATTCGAATAAATCGCGATGAGGTGCACACCTACAGAGTCCCGGGAACCCATTTACCAAATTTCGTAGCTCTGCGATTAGTAATGTGAGCACCAGAACGCAGACACACAAAGATGCACATACAGACACTTCTCTTTATTTATATAGATTATTATAATATTACAAACCTATGGCTAAACCTTCAGACTGACGATAGAATTTATTTTGGAAAGAAAAAGTGGTTTGTGATAAACAAATGCGGGTAAGAGAAATTAATTCTTATATTTCAAAAGATGTGAAATGAAACTCTTTTAATCTACTTTCGAGACAGCAGAGGACGCCACTTATTGGAACATTAGTAAAAAGAGATTTTACATCAAAAGAAACAATAGTGAGATTAGTGTGAGGGCAGTTTCAAATATTTTTTGCAAATTTTAAGGAATTCTTAATAGTATAATTATTAGCCGCAAGAAGGGGAGCAAAAATTGTGGTGAGAAATTTAGCTAAATTATAGGAAGCAGTGACGATATTAGAGACTATGGGACGAAATGGAATATTAGGTTTGTGAACTTTCGGTAAAGCATACAATCTGGCACAATTAGCAATAGAAGGGATAAGATGAGAAATCTCATCTTATCCCTTCATAATCCCTTCATAATAAGGAAAATCATAATTTTAAATTTAATTCAGTTAAAATAATTTGCAGACCTAAATCCATTCATGAATTCGATTTCTTTGAAGCTTTTCATATTTATAAAAATTTTAAAAACCTTGTAAATTGTGATTTCGCTGTTCCCTATTTGCCTGATTGTTGGAAATTTTACATTCAGTCCACATTTTCTTAATTTTTCTACTGCTTATACAGCTAACATTCCTTATTTCTTATTGGCCACACTCCCCACCTTTCCCGTAATTCTATTGGTTGAACTAAATTCGGTCCCTTTCCTATATATACGAGCACTTCTCCAGACTCAGAATCCTTTTTGCCCTGAAGACGGTACGCTTAATGCTGCCGAAACAGCTGTATGCATCTCAAATATTTTTCTTTGGCGTTTCTGACGTAGTAGTTTATTCGGGTTTTAATATTCCAACGCCAAGTTTCCTGTTATTATCCTAGAAATTGCACAAATTTGCGATTTGAACAATTTATTTCTTATTTTGCCTCCTACTTGTACATACATGAAGTTTTAATTGTGATGCTGACTTGGTGGATAAAACGTTACTTGTGAAAATGTTTTTTCTCGGGTAAGAACCGTCAACTGAAGCTACAGTTAGCAGTGTTATAACTTGTTTGCAAACTGTAATTTGTGGTGACGACGGACATGTATAATAGGATTTAGTTGCCTATAAACATTTGCATGCGAATAAGTACAGTTTTTCCTAAAACGTGTGATCTGGTCACGCACAGCCCCCTCTATCGACAAATAGTTAATTATTTTTTCTTCAACAGCATATATATATATATATATATATATATATATATATTCCTTTTCTTGAAAATGGCTTTTTCGCAAATCGCGTTAAATTCTATCAATTCATTCAATAGTAATGAATTTTTAAAATGTCTACAGATTTATGGGACACCCGGTGTATATATATTTCATATGAGTTGTTCTGGTAACTACACTTTTACAAATTCTGAGCTCAGGAAAATAAATTATTAGTAAAACTTTTATTGTAACACGCTAAATCAAAACACCTACGCTTATGTTAAATAGCTTATTATATTGAGCCAACTTCCCTAATTTTTGAAAATAAAATAGAGGACGGTGTCGCCGTTCTTGACAAAATATCGTTAAATATTTTGCCAATTTATAAAGTGAACTAAAAAGATTTATTTTTTAATAGATTGTAAGACAAGCGCCTCAATCATAGATGTATAATTAATGATTATTAGTCTATGACCTCAATAGAGCGAGCGACGCTATTCTGATCTTCTGTACAACTTTCGGGCATATAGGTAAAATATCTGGCTTTTTTCAAAGCTCGTATATTTTACAAGAAAATTAATTAAAAAATAAATTTGAGGCATAGAAGTAACACTTTCTAAATTTGAATTTGTTTAAGTTGAAATAATCGTTTGCATAAATAACATAAAATATTTTTCAAATGTAATATGAATTTTTGTTCTTTTAAATATAGTGCCAAATATAGGCTTCTCATTAAAATTCTAAACAATAGTAATAAAATATATCTACTAATCAAATTCTTAAAAATGCATATCTTAAAAATTAAATTATTTTTTATAACTAGACTTTTTTTTTTTTTTAATATTTTTATCTATAATTATTATTTAAAAAAAAGTATATCGAAATAAATTTTTTAGTTAAAAAAACCAAAGAATAATAAAAACCAATTTCAATTAACTTAATTAATAAAATTTATATATTTCAAATTATATAAGTTGATTAAATAACTTTTAATTTGGCTTTTTTTTTATTTATTTATTTTTTTTTTTCTATTGACTGAAAAATTTATAGAAATTCATAGAAAAATTGATTAAAAAAAAAAATAAATAAATAAATAAAAATCATTTTTAAGTAAATATCTCTTGAAATGGATTTTTGGATTAATAACCTAAACAGTTGCAATGGGAAAGCTCGACTAATTTAAATATTAAAATTTTATACATTTTGATATGAATTCTTATCAATTAAATAATTTTTATTAGTTCTTTTTTCCTATAACCATTGATAGGAGATTTTTTATTTTTTTTAAATATATTTATTTAAAAGTATTTTGAAATAGATATTTGAATTAAACGCCCAAACAGTAACATTAAGTAATTTGATCTAAATTAACTAATAAAAAATATTTTTAATAATTAAATTATTATTATTATTTTATAATATAATATATTATTAGATGATTTTTAATTACTTTATATATATACATATATATATATAATCATTTATTTAAAAACCTTTTTATATCAAAATAATTTGATAGTGGTAGTTTAGGTATTGAAACTAATTGACAACAGGAGAATCGACGACCGTAACCTAGGATCGCACCAGGAAATTCCTCTCTACCAGTCAGGAGAGCAGAACCGCTTGGCCACTAAAATAGGCTTTTTAACTAAAAGTTAAAGTAACTTTACTTACCATAGCAGATTAGGGCAAAATTGAGCATAAACTTCCATTTTGAGGATAGTAAATACACTAGACAACTTCAAAATCACATTTATATTTGTTTGAACATGATTGAATACAAATATTCTAATATGAAAATTTCGTAAATTATTCGTAATTTATGATTTTATCAACATAGCGAAATAGTAAATTTTTCATATAAATCTGAATTTTGAGGATTATTGCATTGGAAATAGTAGCATGAAAACTAAACAACGGAATTGACCCTGATAAAATAAATTAATAGATTAGAATAAGATAAATATATCGAAGTGAACGGTGGATAGCCTATTAGGCGGGGATTTCATTCTGTCACTGTGTCAATCATTTGACCAAAATCATTTCTCTTAACAGGATTATAATATGTCTCGCACTAGAAATGTATGAGAACATAAATATGATGGGGAACTGAGCAAAGTCCACCTATGGCAACTAGTTTTTTTTTTTTTTTTTTTAATTGATACAAATTAGTCAATAATTAAATATTATTTTTCAAGCAGTTATGGAAATATGTATAGTTCATAACTAATATCTGTTTAAATATGGCTGTGATTCGTATACATTAAATGAATAATAACATTTTATTCGTAATGTAAAATGAGTGTATAATTTTTCTTTTTCTTTCTTTCTTTTTTTTTTCTTTTTTTTCTTTTTTTTTTTTTTTTTTTTTTTTTTTTTTAATAAAAAGTTTTATTTTTGTATTTAAAATTAAATTAATAATTTTTACTCTCGCAAAAAGAAGTGTAACATCTACTCCTAATTTATTACTATTTGTTCCATTTCAAGAGATCGTACACCTGTCAAAAAAAAAAAAAAAAAAAAAAAAAAAAAAAACACAGTTTCAGAAAAATAAATAGAATAGATTTGCCAATGCTTTTGTATACAGTTTTGGAGACTAAGGTGGTATTTACAGTGATAAAAACTATATTATTTAAATTTCTGAAATTAATTTCTAAAATTTTGTGACATATGTGCAATTTAATAGAAGAATCCAAAAATCCTCAGGGTTTTCTTAACCACTAGAATCTACTTGAATTATTTTTGTGTGCCCCTGTACCCGAACCACGATGTTAAACTAACTTATATACATCATTAAAAAAAAAAAAAAAAAAAAAAAAAAAATGCTTTGTTGAACTTAAATGAGAAACATAGATTTCAAACCATTCTATTTATTGAATTAAAAGCGTAAATAGGTAGACTGATAAATGATTAGTAAAAATCTTTGACATAAACTTTATTAGTTTTCTTATTGTGGAATTTGATAGATACCTATTCATTGGGCTTCTTACGATAAACCACCAGATAGTTTACTACACTATTATAAAAATAACCTTGCATAAATATATTAAATGTAACAATTTAATCATTCGACATAAGTCTAATATGCGATCTACTACACAGATAGATCTTCTCAGGTTGAATCACTGCAATTCTAGTTAATTTTCTTCCTAAAATAACTCTATTTTAGAGTTTTACATTTTGCATGCGTTTCAAATAGAAATATTTCTATACGTTTATCCTAATTGTCATCATATACTTTTGAAACAATATAAAATGTCTTACAAATATATACTAAAAATGCATTTAAAGAAAAAAATAATTAATTTTTAGAAAAAAAGTATTTTTGAGAGTGAACTATTCAAAATTGAAAATTATTTTGATAAATTTATGTAAACGTATTCTAAAAAAAAAAAATTTGCGTGGTAATATTAATTGAGTCTTTGAAATATTAAACCTTTTAAAATTTTAGGGGCTAACAATCAAACCATGTTTTCACCTTCCAATGCGATTTTTAAGTATTTTATGTTAAATTTTATTATGTATTTTATGCTGTATTTAATGTTGAATTTTATTATGTATTTTATGCTGAATTCTATTATGTATTTTATGTTGAATTTAAAGAAAAATAACTTTTTTTTTTTTTTTTTTTTTTTTTGAGAAATCCTAGTTTGAACGTTTATTCCTCATTTTGGAAAAATAGTATCACTTACTTTCTTTATAGAAATAAGTAAAACTGAAATTTTGGAGAAATATTAGATGTGGTTATTATGAATATTTTCAGTATCAAACTTGTTAAATAGTTATATTATAACAATAATATGGTTGATTTATTGCCAGGGTTTTCAAAAAGTGAAATTTGAATACCTATATATATTTTTAAAACATTTTTTTTTTTTTTTTTATTTAACTTTATTTATTTATTTTATTTTATTTTAAATATATATAGATACTAAACTTGACTAATCAATGATGCCCTTTGATATATAAATTAAAAAAATTACTATATAAAAATTCTGGTATTTAAATTTCTCTTTGGGAAATCTTTGTTTTTACACAGATGATTTATAGATAGTAGTAAACAATATACCAGTGTAATAAACCATCGCCATTTATTTAATAAATAAGTAAATTATAACGACTCATAGGAATAATTTAGAAAAGGAAAAAAAAAAAAAAAATACGGACTTACAAATACTATAATGAAAATTGAATATTTACAAATTTTACAAAAGAAAACCCAAATCCACTCGTTAACATTTTTTGATTAAAAAATTTTCAAAGCATTAATTATGTTTAATCAACACTTTTAAAAATTCTTATAAAGTCATCAAGATCTAAAAAACAGATATTTTCTTTCTACATGCTATAACAATTTTAAAATACCCATTAAAAAATAAGAAGACGATCAAGAATAAATAATAGTAACCATCCAATTATTTATTTAAAAAATGTATGATTGTAGAGCAAATTTCCAAATATGTCATCACTTTGTAAATTTTTACGTGAAACTTAAATGTTTTCTTGAGTACTAATATGCATTGTACTAGCTAAAATACCTATGATTGTCCTCTTATAATTCTTCTTTTCTAACAAAAAAAAGTCTGACTTTCCACTCTATAGGACTATGTTTTCTTATTTTGCCCTTCCAGCATTTTCCCCATTAAAAGAAATCTCTTTCTATTTTCCCTCAAAGAACGATCGGTATCTTGAAAGTAGAGAATACTATCTCAGGGTTTACGCCTACTGCCTAAAGTGGGGGTGAAAATTTTTCCAAGAGGACGGGAAACAGCGGTCTTTTGACGTCTCTGCGAAAATCTACTCGCGGTTCGCAAAGACTTAACTAAAAGTCCAAATAATATCATTAAGGAATTTCAACTAACTCAATTTTTATAAATTATTTTTTTAATAAATGTTATTTTTTTATTAGAATATTAACTAATTTAACTAGCTTTTCTAAAATCATTCACAGAAAATAAAATCTTTTCATATTAAAAGTATTTTAAGATACATTTTTCTATTGAAAGCCCAAAAAAGCAGTATTAAATAATTTAAATATTAAAATTTATATTTTTATTAATTCATCTATTTCTTAGATAATTAATTTAGTCTTTCTATGAGATTTTTTTAAAATAAAATAATTTTAATTAACACCTTATTCCTATAATTAATTATAGAAAAAATATGTTAACGAGCATTTTGAATTAGATTTTTCATTGAAAATCTCAAACATTTAGTATTAAGCAATCTCAACTACTTTAATTATTAAAAATTTTTGCTTTTAATATTTAAATTATTTTTTAATTATAATATGTTTTTAAACAATTTTTTATTTACAAATTTTTTTGATATAATCATTTATTAAAAAAAATATATAAAAACTTTTTATATTAAAAATATTTTGGTTTTGGGGTGGTTTAGGTGTTAAAAGAGACTGACCACACGGGAGCTTAGTATTATATTTGAAAAAAATTACGTTGAGGGCAAAAACTTGGCAGTTTGCATCATTTTTAATATTTTCCAACAAGGTTGAAAAGTGTTATTGACTTCAGTTTGTCTGTTTGTCCGCGCTCTAACTCCCGTAAATATTCATGGAATTTCTTGAAACTGATATATGTTTTCAAGTTCGCTATCGGACGTTTCCTATTGAAAATGGATTGAATACATTTACTGGTTTGCGTACAGGGACACCCGAAAATATTTTTAAGCATTTTGTTCTATGAGAGGTATTTCTATAAAACATATTTTAATACTTTTACTTTGTACAAATCTTAATGAAACTGAAATATGTTATTCAAGTCCACTATCGGATGTTCCTCATTGAAAATGGAGTAAATACCATCACTCTTTTGTATACAGGGACCAGTGGCGGATCGTGCACCGGAAATAGGTGAAGAAGCACACTGTATTTTACACTGTATTCATTTATAGAATATAAATTTACATTTAAATAAGTGTTTTTAGTTAATTTTAGTTAAGACCATGCTTAAAAAAAATTATGCATTAAAAATACTTAAATATTATTTTTGAGTTCTTCACCTATTTTCGGTTCACGAGCCGCTACTGACAGGGACACCCGAATGTATTTCAAAACATTGTGTGCTAGGAGAGGTATTTCTATAAACCAAACTTAAAGAACTTTCCTTTGCCCAAATCTTAATAAAATTAAAATATATTATTCATATGCACAAAAAAATGTTTTGCATAGAGTACAGTATGATTAGCATTATATTTATAGTGGCACAAAAAAAATGTTCAGTTACATTTGTAAGGTTAGGAGAAGACTTCGTAAGAAGTTCGCAAATCCGAGTTGCGAGGAATCTTAGTTCGGTTAAGAGTCACTACTCTACTTAACAAGGTATTCTTTGAGTTTAAAGAAAAAGTTTCAGATTTTGCGAAATATAGCAGGTAGGAAGAAATAGAATAAAGTTGTCGGAAATCAAATGACGTAGGAAATGCAATTTAATGGGACAAAGTGCAGTCGGCAGCAAAAGTATCCGAGCACTAGCAAAGATTTCTATGTAAAAAAGGTACACTTAATGCAGTTTTGTTAAATAAATTCTTGTCGATTCCTGTTCTTAGTCAGTCTAAGAACACGATTCGATAAGGATTTATTTAACAAAACAGTGTGAAGTGTGCTTTTTTTTACATAAGAATTTTTGCTAGTGCTCGGATACTTTTGCTGCCGACTGTATAAATAGCAGGTTAAAACGATACTCGAGGGTTTTTGAGATGTCTTGAAGAGTTTGGAGGAGTTGTGAGAAGTTTTGCGAGGGGACAGATGATAGTCAAATGCTGCTCAGATTATAAAGATATACAGACAAGCTTCACGCTGTTATGTAACTATGTTGCTGCAAGTATAAAGTTATTTATTATATTTGAATTGAAGTTATAAGATTAAGAAGTTGCCCTAGTCTTCCCACTTTGAAGAGATTTAATTACATATTTGTTAAGTTAAACATTAAAGTCTCAGTGTTCATTTTTTTACACGTACAGCAGGTTCAAATATGAAAGATGAAGGCGCCACTTCATCACATGGGTGCAACAATTCGTCTTTACACATTAATTGGTATTAATGGAAATTTTCTGGAATTGCATTTTTGTTTATATTAATTGTTTTTATCACTTTCTAAAAGTTTTTAAGACTTTCGAGGTTGAAAAGTGTTAATGACTTCGGTCTGTCTGTCTGTCTATTCGTGCTCTAAATCCGGTAAATATTCATGGAATTTTTTGAAACTGATATATGATATTAAAGTTCACTATCGGATGTTCCCTTTTGAAAATGAAATGAATACGTCTACTGGCTTGTGTAAAGGGACAGCCAAAAGTTTTACAAAGCATTGTGTTCTATGAGAGGTATTTTTGTAAACCAAATTTTAATAACTTTACTATGAACAAATCTTAATAAAATTGAAATACGTTATTTATATGCACAAAATGCTTTCTACAGAATGAAGTATATTAGGATTAGATTTATAGGGCCACACAAAAATATTCAGTTACACTGAGGGCTTTTTTTTTTTTTTTTTTTTTTTTTAAATCTGCTAGAATACCATTTTCTTTTACATTAAGCGATTTAACACTTTTTAACATTTTTTTAAGTGCGAATATGAATTTAATTTGTGTATCTATCTGTCCATTGTCTTTCTGTCTATCTGTCCATCTTCCCGTCCCCAGCTTCCGTAAATATTTTCGAAATTTAAAAAAATTGTGTTATTCAAATTCGCTATGGAATGTTCCCTATTTCAAACGTCATTATTAGATCTTGTCTGACTGGTTTCTGCACTGGGACATCTAAAAATATGCCAATACATTGCATTTTACGAAAGACATTTTTATATGTTACTCTTAAAGAAATTTCTGCTGTAAAAATCACAATGAAATTGACAGTTATTGTTAATGTGCTAAAATAATATTTTGTATATAATATGATTTTGTTAACCTCCAGATTTACAGGGCTGCACTAAAATATTCAGATACATTAAGGGCTGCAATGAGAATATAAGGGTTACGTTTTCTTTTGTGTTATGCTTTTTCAACACTTTCTGCAATGATTATGAAAGATTAAGAATTCAATTAGTCTATCAGTATGCCTTTCAGAATTATTATCTGTTGTGTGTTTACGTAGGCAAAGAGCATTGAAATTAAACTATACAACAATTACGTACATTTGGAAAGTGTTAATAATCCATGCGTACCGCATGATTTTTCGTTCTTGTTTAAAAGTTAGACTTCCGTACTGAGAGAAAACCCATGGCTCAATGTCATTATTCAGCACAACCAGTTTTCTTGCTGGTGACTAAATCCCATTTGCTTGAACCAGAAAATTGTTCACTTTGCATCTGATTATCATTAGAGGCAGCGCCATGAGTTGAGAAATGGCAGATAAAATCCTACATATATATAGAAGAAAGTAACAATGTGCGGACAGGAATAATGTGCATTGAATTCTTCTGTAATAAAACTGTTGTGAATTACTGATAACAAGCAAAATTACTTAAATTCTCTATTAGATCTATTTCTCTCTACATATTTTATTATTTTATAAAACACAAGTTATCCTCAAGTACAGAAATAGTAAACAACTACTACTATCCTACCATCTCACTTGCAACTAGTATATTTATACAGGGCTGCCAGAAGTGGCATTTTTTAAAAGTTATTATTACTATTTTTATTTTCATACCGTTATTTTCATAAAGCAAAATTTATAATAAATTTACGTAGGTATTTGCAGATTTACCTGCGAAAATAGATTATAAATTTTATTTTTTGGAAATAGTGGTACGAAGAGAATATAAAAAACGTCGCCTTTTGCAGCCCTGTGTATATTTACTATGTAATATTCTTAAACTTGACATGATCTTGAAATTATTAATTTCTATAAAAAAAAAAAAAAAAAAAAATCCATTATTCGAAGACATTATTAATAATAATAGTAAATAAAATTGAAAATTAAATCATTTTTTGGAAGTTCTTTCGACAGAAATGAATTTTGAACCCCTTGTTTGTATGATTTATGAATTAAGCATTACCAATGCTTATTGCTAAATGTTTCTTTCTTTCTTTTTTTTGTAGATTCTAAGGAGATACTGCCGCATCCGTTTGAAAACATGCTTCGAGACTTGAAAAAATTGTTTCTTGAACAAGAGTGTTGTGACGTCGTTATCAGGGTGAAAGAGCAAGAATTCAAAGCACATAAAGTCATCTTGGTGGCCCGTTCTCCTGTTTTAGCTTCTGCATTCACAAATGATCTGAAAGAGAAAGCCACTGGAATTATCGAGATCAAGGACTGTGATCCAAACTGCTTTTCAGAATTTCTTCATTTCCTTTACTGTGGGAGTGTTGAAAATCTCTCAAGGGTGAACGTCTTCAGCCTTTTTACTATCGCTGATAAGTATGACATACAAGACCTCCGGTCTCTTTGTTTAGAATTCATAAAAAAGAATTTGTCATTGGATACTTTTTGCGAGACTCTAACCCTGGCCCTTCAACATACAGAAAAAGAGCTCATCGATTCTTCTGTTGATATTTTTGCAAAGCATATTCAAGAAGTTATTGTGACAGTTGATTGGCAGTCGTTTATAGTTCAAAATCCAATAGCTGGTAACGAAATTCTTATCAAAGCTCTGGCATCCAATAAGAAATGAGAATATTAGTTTGTTTCCAATTGTGTTGACAGCAGAAAATGAATTAATAAAAAGATAATCATAATAATTTTGCTGTGGCATGTAAAAAGGAATTATGAATAAAAAAAATTCTGTCTTTATATATTATTTCTTTTCAAATATTCAAATACACAGTATAGTAATGAAGACCTTTTATAGAAGATCTTTACTTATAACGAAATTTCATATAATGCAATCAGGGTCTGATTACCGAAAAGGCTCGGGAAGCACAAGCTTCCTCTCTAAAATTTAAAAGGTCCCCACAAAATGACTAAAAACATATTCTTGAATTTTCAGTTTTAGATTTTCACACTGAGATTGAATTTTCTTCTGAGGAAGTTCACTTAAAGCTAGATAAAATGCACATTATTTCGGAAAAATTCTATTATTTAACCACAAAAATCTGAATGTTCAATATATCAATAAGCTATATGATTTTAATGTTGTGTGTAGACTGTGGGTCTCACATATATATGAATGCAAACGAATTGTAAACACACACTGATTTTTGGTCTATAGCATTCTTATACGACAATAAGGAAAATCGAGGTTTCTCAAAATGAAATGGGGCCCCGAAATGATACTGAGCTTCCCCTTGCTTCAAAGGTTAATCAGGCCCTGAGTGCAATTCTCTATACATATTACACATAATGCACAACTTCTCAGACATTTTTTTTCCCAATGACTAGGCAAAAGTTACAGAGGACTATAAAGTTACAGAACAAATTATAGACAATATAACATAGATTAAAAGACCGAAGTCATTGGCTAAGGAGCGATCTTGCCTCCCAATATCTCGACTTTTCTGTAGAACATCGAAGAGCCCTACAACGGGATAGATGGTCCCTGTCCATTACTTCTCCAGAATCACAAAGTGGGAAAGTAGGGTCGTTTAAGATACCTATGCGCTTCAAATGAGCGGCAAGACAGTCGTGTCCTGTAGATAGGCGGAAAGTCGCAACTGCCTACCTTACGTCTTGGTTTATCAGGAATAAGAGAAGGACATAAATTCTTCCATTTCTTTAGAGCTGTACGAATCTCAAGATCTCACTTCTCAGCAGTGGCGGGGGGGGGGGCGGGCGGGGCTAAGATTTTTCAAAGTGTTATTCCGGATCAAAGGAAAAGTTTACAATTGTAATAGTTGTGAATTTTTTTTTTGTTTTAGCCCCCCCCTCCCCCTTAAATCCGCCACTGCTTCTCAGACATAAACAATGAATTTTGCAGTTAAGAGGACTCAGTACTTTTGATTTGGCACCACTGAAGGTTTCATATAAAAACTTATATTTCCATTCAATATTTATAAGTTGAACTTATATTAACTTCGTTCAAAAAATATATATATTCAGGCAGCAATGTGTGTGGTTTTTGAAATATTTTTACAGATTTGAATTTTCTCGGTTTGTATTTTTTCATTAAATTATGATCTTCAAAATGCTTTAACTTCTACAGGTATTTATGGAAAGATAATTATTTATTTATTTTTGCATGTTTAATAGAATTTATTTGAAAGAATTAGGGATAATAATTTATTGATTTGTTTTTTTAAAAAAAAAAAGAAAAAAAATCTGGAGTGACTCCTCTTGACTTTCCGAATTTAAGTATTTATCAGTTGTATATTTAAAGTAAGACAAGTAGTTAAATAATCAAAAGTGAAAAATATAATAGGGTGTTTGAGTATTTTTTCCCATTGTTAAATTTTATGCTATTGCAGTTAAAAGAGCCCATACATCATATTTATAATGAAATTTTCGTTGTATCCCTGTAAAAATTTATAAGGTTAGATTTACTAAAATCTATACAATTCGTGCGACCGTGATCTATAACCTGTGCATAAATTTTCAGTTCAATAAAATAAGGTGTTTAGACGCTATCGCACTTTAAAAAAGTTGGGTTCATACACTGTAAAAAATTGTTTCTTAAAAATGAGCTAAATTGTCTCAAAATAGCTCCGAAACAATATATACTTAAATTTGAAAACCCATGTACTCATTTTTGAGTATATTGGCATGCTCAAAAATGGGGTTGACCAATAATAATCCCAATATCCCCATGTTTCACATGTCAATATACTCAAAAATAAGTACACGGGTTTTGAAGTTTAAACATATATTGTTTCGGGGCTATTTTGAGACAGTTTAGCTTACCTTTAAGAAACCACTTTTAACAGTGTAGGCCATAAAATTGTAGGCGATATGAATGAAGAAAGATAGACAGTTCATTAAGTCATCGAGAAAAGTAAAGGGGGGTATCAGAGTCGATGGGATGATAATATATTAGCAGATTATTGTTGAATGCTGCATAGAGATTGTCCTCACAAACGAAAAAAAATTAAACGACCTTCGATCTCAAGAAACTGAGTTATTTAAAAGACATTGCGTAAATAATATACTTTTTTCATGTATTTTACACGCAAAGAGTTTCTATAGTATTATAGCCTCTATGTTAGTTCTTCATAGTACTATCCGCGATTGTAATGAAATGCTCGCCCTCTGGTGGGCTAAGGTGAAATTATCACACCACTGCAAATCATCATATTATGCAATCGATTTTCCGTGATGTAATGGCGGAGAAAGAACAATAATAAAACACGTGGCTGTTATATTTACGAACAACTGCAGTTCAGAGAGCGCCATCTATCGATCATTACAAACGCGGATCCTTACTTTATAAATAGCATATTTCATTCGGGAAAAACTTAAAACGTTTGGTAATCAACCAACTAAAAAAAAAAAAGTCAACAGAAATTAATACACTTTATGAATCATTAGGTTTCCTATAAGTTTAAACTTCGTTAGATGTACAAAATTGCTTTTGCTCGATATATTCAGTATTTATGTTTCAAATATTTTGACTTAAACGCCATAATTATAACATTTTGTTAGACGACTTATCACTTTATTTAAAGAAGTCTATCCAGAATTGAGCATTTCTACGTGGATACTTTAAATTTATTACCCTGAATAGCTAAATAAAAGCTTCAAAAAAGTTTAATTAACGTTATGTTATTGTTTTATTGTCTATTCCCTTAAGAATTACTATTAACAATGCAAGATGATAGAAGGTTTTAAAAATTAAATTAATAAAATCCATATAAACGATCAACGATGATCAGAGAAAGACTAACTGACCCTATCAATTTTTCCAATTGAAAGATATTTACATATTTTGACAGTGTAATTTATGTAATGATTCAACTATAATTCTAACTGTATGGAAATAACTTTTTTGTTTTATAAAGTTCTTTTTTTTTTTTTTTTTTCTTTTCTTACTATTTGGAAACCTTTTTATTCATAAATAACAGATGTAATTTTTTATAATTAGGAAAAAGGAAAGTATTGACGACTGGAAAGGAAGTAATTGTATTTTATGAACAAATTGCGAACTTCTAAATAGCTTTTGAATCATTTATAGTTTTTTCTTTGTACATATTTAACTCCATAATCACAGACGAAAGCCACTAATATCAAAGAAGGTCTTCTGTTGAAGCTAGGAGAAGGGAAGTGCCTGATTCGAACTTGGGTCGTACTCGCCAACTTAGCAGTTCTGATTTTTCCGTGGTTTTCACTGAAACTTGCGAGAATGCGAGTTAGGATCTCTTAGAAAGACAGCCCCTTGACGGCAATGTATGCAGGCCTAGGATTCTCATACAGTCAATTTACTTTAACACTTGCACCACCGGAAGGAGGGGGGCGCTTTATTTTGAACTGCCCCGGGCGCTCCAAACCTACGCTACGCCACTGCTTAAACATTGTCTTCCACTTTCCGGGACTGCGTACCATTGGACTTTCCTATCCTATTCTATTAATCCGTGCGTGTTTCAAACAAAACAAAACAAAACAAAACAAAACTACCGGTATATAGAAAATGGGGCGATCGCAGCGCCACTTCACAACTCAATGTATTAGGGGATAAACAAGTATATATAAAAAGAAGGAATTTTCTGTAAAGTGTTTATTTGTATAAAGCATGGACGTACACTATGGACCGCTCACGCTGTGTTATCAGAATGGCCCCATTTTGGTCGCTTTTAGAAGATGGCGCCGCATCGACTGCCTTTCCACTTCAGACTTGAAAGAGCGCTTTAACACGATAATTAAATGAAATAATGTTAAATATCTCGAACAAAAAAACATATATCCGTAAAATTTTTGCTTTAAAATATAGCTAAAACAAATGTCTAAAAATTGATTTCTGGAATTTTTGAAATTCGGTCCCCAAGGGAGGGGGGAGGGGGCGAAACGTGATTTCACATGCGTTAAACGTGATTTCACATAATCCTATAAAACTCAAACAAAAAAAAAACAGATATACGTGAAATTTTTACTTTGAAATATAGCTAATACAAATGTTTAAAAATCGGTTTCAGGAATTTTTTAAATTCGGTCCCCAAAGGGGGCGGGGGGTTGGGGGCAAAACGGGATTTCGCATAATCCTATATATCTCAAACAAAAAAAATAGATATACGTGAAATTTTTGCTCTAAAATCTAGCTAATGCAACTATCTAAAAACCAATTTCTGGAATTTTAGAAATTCAGCCCCCAGGTGGGGCAGCAACGGGGGGGGGGGCATGGACCAAAAACAAATAGATATACAGTTAGGCCGTTCAAAATTGGTACAAATAGGTTTTAAAGGCCTGCAAGACGAATGGGGATATTTTCGATTGTGTAAAGTTATTAGGTGAGGCAAGAAGGGGGGGAGGGATGGGGGGGGCAAAAAAAATAAAAATAGTGTCAGATCGTTCAAAATTGGTACATAGAGGTTTTCGATACTTACAAATCGATTGTGGATATTTTTGAATTTGGAAAATTATTCGGTGGGGCGGTAAGGGGGGGTGGGGTGGTAAGGGGGGGCTATGGGGCAAAAACAAATAGAAATACAGTTAGGCCGTTCAAAATTGGTACAGATAGGTTTAAGAGGCCTGCAAGTCGAATGGGGATATTTTCGAAAGTGTAAAGTTGTTAGGAGGGGCGAGAAGGGGGTGGGGAGAGGAAGGGGGGCAAAAAAATAAAAAAAGAGTTAGATCGTTTAAAATTGGTTTATACAGGTTTTCGATACTTACAAATCAATTGCGGATATTTTCAAATTTGTAAAATTATTAGGAGGGGCGGTAAGGGTGGTGGGGCCGTAAGGGGGGGGCTTTGGGCAAAAACAAATAGAAATGCAGTTAGGCCGTTCAAAACTGGTACAGACAGGTTTTAAAGGCAAGACGAATGGGGATATTTTCGATTGTGTAAAGTTATTAGGAGAAGCAAGAAGGGGGGAGGGGAGGGGGGGGGACAAAAAATAAAAATAGTGTCAGATCGTTCAAAATTGGTACATAGAGGTTTTCGATACTTACAAATCGATTGCGGATATTTTTGAATTTGTAAAATTATTAGGAGGGGCGGTAAGGGGGGGGCTATGGGGCAAAAACAAATAGAAATACAGTTAGGCCGTTCAAAATTGGTACAGATAGGTTTAAGAGGCCTGCAAGTCGAATGGGGATATTTTCGAAAGTGTAAAGTTATTAGGAGGGGCAAGAAGGGGGTGGGGAGAGGGGGGGCAAAAAATAAATATAGAGTTAGAACGTTCAAAATTGGTTTATAGAGGTTTTCGATACTTACAAATCAATTGCGGATATTTTCGAATTTGTAAAATTATTAGGAGGGGCGGTAAGGGGGGGCTATGGGCAAAAGCAAATAGAAATACAGTTAGGCCGTTCAGAATTGGTACAGATAGGTTTAAGAGGCCTGCAAGTCGAATGGGGATATTTTCGAAAGTGCAAAGTTATTAGGAGGGGTGAGAAGGGGGGGGAGAGGGGGGGGCAAAAATATAAAAATAGTGTCAGATCGTTCAAAATTGGTTTATAGAGGTTTTCGATACTTACAAATCGATTGCGGATATTTTTGAATTTGTAAAATTATTAGGAGGGGCGGTAAGGGGGTGGGGTGGTAAGGGGGGCTATGGGGCAAAAACAAATAGAAATACAGTTAGGCCGTTCTATATTGGTACAGATAGGTTTAAGAGGCCTGCAAGTCGAATGGGGATATTTTCGATTGTGTAAAGTTATTAGGAGGGGCAAGAAGGGGGTGGGGAGAGGGCGGGGCAAAAAAATAAAAATAGAGATAGATCGTTCAAAATTGGTTTATAGAGGTTTTCGATACTTACAAATCAATTGCGGATATTTTCGAATTTGTAAAATTATTAGGATGGGCGGTAAGGGGGGGAGCTATGGGCAAAAACAAATAGAAATACAGTTAGGCCGTTCAAAATTGGTATAGATAGGTTTAAGAGACCTGCAAGTCGAATGGAGATATTTTCGAAAGTGTAAAGTTATTAGGAGGGGCGAGAAAGGGGGGGGAGAGGGGGGGCAAAAATATAAAAATAGAGTTAGATCGTTCAAAATTGGTTTATAGAGGTTTTCGATACTTACAAATCAATTGCGGATATTTTCGAATTTGTAAAATTATTAGGAGGGGCGGTAAGGAAGGGTCTATAGGCAAAAACAAATAGAAATACAGTTAGGCCGTTCAAAATTGGTACAGACAGGTTTTAAAGGCCTGCAAGTCGAATGGGGATATTTTCGATTGTGTAAAGTTATTAGGAGGGGCACTTTAAAGAGATTTTTAATCTGTATTATTTACTTCTCATTTAAAGCAAATAATTTATTCAAAAAATAAAATTAACTTATATATATATATTTAAATATGCGCGATATAAAAATCAATGTAATGAAAAGCAGAGTCAATCATAATAATTTGAGCATTCCTTTTCAAAAAGCTAAAGGAGCATTTTTTTTTATTAATTATTTTATTTATTTATTTTTGGAACCAAAGCCCATAATAATGTATTGGGAATTTTTTTTAATTCTGAATATTTTCTCCTAAAGGATTCGAAAACTGCTTTTAGGACATTCATCTGACTTTACAGCTTAAAATCAATGTTGGTGTTGGAGATTAAATCCAGCTGACTGCATTAGGGTCCAAGGCCTGGGTGTGCCCACCGTGGCGGTCCTTCTAAAGGGCCTTTGTCCACAATTACGCAAGTTTCAGGAAAAAAAAAACGCGCAAAACTCCGAACAGCTAGACCGATAAGCGCGATTTGTGATCGAACCCGACACTTCACGTCCACCAGCATCAAGAAGTCAATTTTTGAACAACTAGAACAGATTTAATGGTCGAGAAATTTCTGAATGTGCAAATGGAATTATGAAAAATATATTGGATAATGTAATTCTATGAATATCCATCTTTGTAGCAAACAGTATGATACCACTGTTTCTTGCATGTAAAATAATATTCTGTTCCTTAACAACATTATAGCTGCCTGGTACTCATTTCTAAAGTATTCTCTCAACTTTTTAATACAAGTTCCTATAGTAAGATTTTTAATTAAAAAATATTATATTGAAGCTTAGAGAACATTTTTCTCTTTCTAGAATGCATTTTTTTTTTTTTTTTACTTGTGCAACAAGAATTGGGAAAAAAAAAAAGAAGGGAAAAAAAAAAACCTGTTATAACAACATAATTAAAAAGTAATGGTTGGGTTTAAGGCCGACTGCCTGCGCTAAGTTGCCAATAGGTGGAATGCCCTCCGTGGAAGTCTTTCAATGGGGTTCTAGCCCGCTATTACGCGAGTTTCTGAGAAAACCACGGAAAACTCCTAACGTCTTGGTCGATGAGCACGACCTATGATCGAACCTGACATTTCTTGAAAGGTAATAAAAATTACTATAAAAAAATTGATTCAATTTATAAAATCATGCTTATCTTAGGTAAGGTGACCAGACATCCTCTTTTCAATAGGACAGTCTTCTTTTTCAACGCTCTGCCCTCTTAAACGAAACAAACATTAGAGGACTAAAATGTCCTCTTTTTTTATGTTTTTTGTCCGCTGTCCTCTTTTTCAAATGAAAAGGATTTAGTCCTTAATTTCAAAAATTTTGCAAAACTGGGAACCTCAATCGGCTGTTCACTGTGTCGAGCGGTGAACACTAACTTTTTTCTGCGTTAGGTTCGCAAAAAGAACAACTTTCTAATAAACTTGCCAAAGTATATTATGGTTTATGTCTATTCAGATTCTTCGAATTATAAAGAAATAAAAGTATTCTCTATATTCCTACGATTCTTTGATCTAGAACACGAAATCACTATTGAAATTGTCATAAAATCATTAAGGTGGTGGTACTCCGGCTGATACGCGGTCGGTTGACGTGTGTTCTCACTTTTGCATGAATAATATTCTTCATAAAAATAGGCTCACCAGTGATCGAAAAGTTCCGTTCTCGAAGCTGGTCTACGTGAAATGCTGAGTTCGATACCCGGTCGCGCTTGTTGGCTTAACTGTTAGGAGTTGTCCTTGATTTTCTCCGAAACTAGCGTAAATATAGGCTAGGACCTCTTAGAAAAACCCCACAGAGGAGTCTCTTACTCACGTCTAGAACCCTAGTGCAAACAATTGGTCTTAATGATAACACTACCACCACCTCAAAAGTCATATTGCCTGCACATTCTGCTGTTAAATAAGGCAATTTACAGCGGAAACATCTGTAAAAAAAGACTCTTTTATTATGGCTGTTTCTGCTGCAAATAACTTCTTTTTTACATTCCTTCCTTCATGCACCCATATTGCCAGCATATTATGCTGTAAATCTACCTTTTTTTTTTTTTTCTTTTTTTTTACAGTGTAGCTACAACCATTCCATTTCTTTAACATATATATATTTTTTTTAAAAAATTAGATATTTCTTAACTTAAAGAGGGGGAATAAAGCAAAAACCTTTTTTAATTTGTCTGAATGTACAAAGTGTGACAAAAAAAAAAAAGGGGGGGGGGAGTAATTTGCCACCCAATTTAAATAAAAGAAAACTGTAACATTTTAATTTAAAAAAAAAGTAAATATACACTTCTTGCCACCAACTTGTAATAGTAAACTACAGTTTTTGTTTTATATCTTTTGAACCAATTATCCAATTAAACAGAACATGTATATACATTTAAAAAAAAAAAAAAAAAAAAAGACAGAAAAAGCATGCAGTACGCATTGATTAGTAACACTTTCCAACTGTACGTAATTGTTGTATCGAATAACTTATAATATTCTTTGCCTACATTATCACACAACAGACAGAAGGACTGAATTACTGACTAACTGATTTTAAAATTACTCTTAGGCATTTTGGAAAGTGTTAAAAAGGCTTAATGCAAAAGAAAATGCAGCAATTAGATTATAATTACAGTTTTGATCTCTCTGAATATTTTAGTGTAGCCCTGTAAATCAGAAAGATAATCATATCATATTCTATACAAAACATTATTTTAGAATATTAACAATACATTTCAACATTTTTATGATTTTTACAGTAGAAAGATTTTTAAATATAACTTTAAAAAAATTCTGTCCTAAAACGTAATGCTTTTTTTTTTTTTTTTTTTTTTTTTTTTTTTTTTGTCCCTGTAAACAAACTAGTTGTACAGGACGTATTAATGTTATTTTAAATGGGGAACATTCTATAGAGAAAATATTTAAAAAATAACACTCATAGAACACAATGCTTTCGAATTCTTTTGGGTGTCCCTGTACACAAACCACAAGAGATATTCACTCCATTTTCAATATGGAACATCCGACAGTGAACTTCAATAAAATATATCAGTTTCGAGAAATTCCATAAATATTTACAGGAGTTATCGCGCAGGCAGACAGACAGACAGATACACTGTAAAAAATATGCATGATAATGAAGTTTAATTTTTCTTGAATTAAGAAATTAAAATGTACCTAATAAAGTAAGATACAAAATTTTACACAACATGTGATACAATATAAGCTTCTATTACAAGTATATTACCTTTTATTACTTTTTTTAAAATATAGGCAAAAAACGTTTTTTATTTTATTTATTTATTGTTATTTATGAACAATTATTATTTCTTGTTTATAGCATCAATGCATTTAAAATTTATCATCAACAGAAAGTAATCTGCATAAAATTGACTTTCTGTGTTTCGTGATATTCAGTTTCTAATGAATCACTGTTAACCCTTTGCGGCGCAAGACAATTCCGATCATTTAAATTATACTGCCACTGGAATTTATGAACTAAATTAAACTAAAAAAAATTTTAAATTTTAAGGTTAAAAAAATGGCCTTTTCTGCTATTTTATAAAGGTAATTTTTTTATAAAAATATACCGGGATGAATTTTTGCTGCTGGATCTTAAATTTTGCATCCTCGCAGCGAGGACAGCGCGCGTTAAGGGGTTAATATCAGCGCTATCTTGAACTTTTCATATTAAAATTTTTACTGTCGGTTTGATAGTTACATTGGTTACAACATGCGGATTTCTGGAAGTCATGCATTTGTTCTTGTAGTATTTAACATTATGAAGATTAAATAACGTAATTTTTTATATTCATGTTTTATGATTATGAGAAAATTATACCTTAAGTGCATATTTAAATCAGAATATTGTAAGTAAAATTTCAACATTCAAGAGAAATGTAATATGTATATACTTGGTTACAAATGAAATGTATACCGTATTAAGAAGGAAGTTTTATCTGACATTTGTTGGATGTCTTTGACTCTATTTATTTTTTCACAACTATGCTCATGCTATAATATGCATGATTTACTTTTTTATTTATTTATTTTATATATATACATATTACATATATATTATTTTAGGAGGGCAGGGAATAGCTCGATACACCGACGAGATGACACGGAGATTAAGTGTAAAGCTAACTTTATAAAAACAACTTACCTTGAATTTAATACTCTAATTTTTACATAAAATCTCCAATTTTCAGCTGGAAGAACACTAGCTTATAAATTATGAAATGTGAATGTGGCACTGGTGATGAATTTAATTAAATATAATTTTTCTTTAAAATCTCCAATTTTCAACTGAATTTAGGAGTTTTTTACTGTGACATCATAATCATTATTTTTAATTTTTGACAAAACCAATTGAAAATTTCTTTTTTGTTAAAAACAATACATTTCTATAATATGGTAATAATAATGATAATAATATAACGTGATTCATCATCAAACATGAATTGGAAGTTAAAAGATTGGCAGTTTGTAAAATTAATTTAAAATGTCAATGCAAAGTGGCATGATAAAAAAAAAAAAACATTTTAAATTATTTTTTAAATATCTTAAAACTCAGTAATTTTGAAATGAATTGAAAAAAGTTTGACTGTGAACTCATATCATTTTTTACCAATTTTTAACTATTGCCAAAATCGGTTTACAATTCAAGATTTTTAAAATACTTTTTTTTAAAGCTGTAATTAAAAAAAAAAAAAAAAAAAAAAGTAATTTATAATTTAACATGATTTAAATTCGTAAGATTGCAAGCTCGCATGCATTAGCCGAATAATATGAAAAAAAGAATACTGCTAGCACGCAAATTTTAAAATCTTAATGAAAGTGACCTGAAAAATTACATTTTAATTAATAAAAAAAAAATCTATCAAACAGAATTTTACGAAGAACCATCCCAATTAAATCAGCCTTTTTTTTTTTTTTTTTTTTTGTATAGTAATAGAATATTTATAAGACAATAATTTTAACATTCAACAAAACATTAAAATCAATAGCTTACATTAGGTGAACGAAATGAACTTGGGTTCTTTTCACCTATTTCTTTTTTTTTTTTTTTCGTACACTTCGATATCCAGAGGTGCAACCCGGTGCGTAACAATGCGACATTATGAAAAAAATCCAATATTAAAAATAAATTAAAAAGAAAACTGAAAATAAAACTAAAATTTCGTCTGCGCACAATGCTATTCTACGGAGGTAGTGGACAGTTAAAGAACAAATACGACCCCTAGCGGCGAACGAATAATAGCGACCATTTCGGGTCCATTTTTGAGGGACGGCCTCCGTTGGGGAAAACGGTCCTTCTTCTCTAAGTTCGTGGTATAAAGTAAAAAGTGAGAATTTAGGAGAAAACGACAACCCCCTTCCCCTTAGAAAAATTTAAATTGTAGCACATGCCCCATTTCCGCCCCTGCCTTGTTGGCGCTAAGACTACGCCTACGTATCAAAGGTAAAGATCTTGTAAATTTGAGAGTGCTTTTGCCACCCGTCCCCTTCTCTCTGCCATCGAAAAAAATATTCATATATGCTGCTTATAATTTGTACTGAACATTTTAGACAAATTTATCTGAAAAATTTTGATGTTTGTTTCCTTCTCTACTCGCTTAAGTTATTCCATTATTTTTTTTATAACATTCAGAATTTTGCTAAAAAACAAAAAGACTTATATATATGTTTCTAACGTATGTACCCAGTAGTGCTACCACGAACACATCGAAACGTTTCGATCGTCGAAAGATGACGTAGATCGAAACTCTTTCGTTACGACGGGAGTTTTTCGATAAATCGCATAAGCGGTACTCTAAAGTCATCGATCGAAAAGAGGGTTCGTTAACGAAAAGGAATAAGCTCCACCCAAGCGGACATGACGTCCAGGATAAGGCGGAGCTTAATTTGATTTCTTCTTCTTTTTACTCTAGCCAATGAAAATTCGAGAAATATTTTGGGAGATCTCTTTAAACAGTTAACTGTAATCCAGTTCATAAGAATATTTGTTGATAAACAAGAAATCTTGTACTCATGAAATAAATAAACAAAAGAGAGTTCACAGTTATTTACTATTGTATTTCGCATGATTCATTTTATAAACATATCGAAATAGCCTTTGTTTTTAAAAATTGTTAGTTTAAATTATAAACGCATCTAAACCTTCAAGATGTGACATTAAAGTTAGCAGTAAAATTATTGAAGGGCTAGCAATAATTCGTATTTAAAAGATGTACACAGAATTCTATTTTGTTAAATAAATATATGTCGAGTCTTTATGCTGTTTATTAAAAAGTTAGACGATGATAAAAATTAGCGATAAAACTAAAAAACAAAAGAAAATGGGGATATGTGATTCAATAATTTTGTTGCCTACTGTATACTCATTTTCTTTTATTGAAACAGGAAAATTGCTCTTCAAAATTAGGTTATTTTCGTTCACAAGTCTCAGTAAATACGTATTTAAAAATGTACTTTTATGTACTAATGAATAAAATATTTTGCTCATTAGTACATAATTTTAAAATTTTCACATATTACTGATCACTTTACTGCTATCCAGGTTCGTATTTCACTTGTCATTTTGGCAGTCAGCCTGACTCATATTTACAAATGTATTTTGGAATATTTTTAATTTAATTACTTTAAATATTTATGAAACTTTTGGATAAGATAGCTTTTTAATAGATAGTGAAGTGAAACACTTTAAAATTTCTGTTGACATATTACAAATGCAGATTTTTGTAAATGCAGGTGTTGAATAATTTTTCCTTTTTAAAAAGTTTTTATACAAAAAATTTCCATGTGAGTGTTAAAAGTAAAGTATAAAAGGAATTTCATTATAATTTTTGGTAACAGTCAATGTTATTTTTGTTCAAAGATTTAAACATGTAAAGGAAAACTATTTTATTTTCAATGAAGTACTAATCTTGTGATTTATTTTCATGTTATGTATCATGATCATAAGGACATTAAATCCTTTTTGAATTTACATTCCCCTTACACAAATACCCGTTTTATTATGTATTATATATTTCTATGGTGGCCTCGCAGGATAGCTACAGCCCCGCCTTTTTACTCTGATGCTCTCACTAGTATATTTGTATGATGATTTTTTACTGTATTAATTGTGCAAAGTTATTAATAAAAAAACTCGTGGGATCAGGGGAAATTGTGTAGCCCCCAAGGAAGTCATGCTTATCCGGTTAAGAATTGCAACAAAGTCTCCTTCCTTTTTTAATGTCTATTGCAAAGGTAAAAGATTTCGGCCATTTGTGCTATCTCTATTTTTACACAGAAATTTTCACCATAGGAGATTATTATATAAAAATAGTGGTAGCAAAAAAAAAAAAAATTCTCTAAAAGTGTCATGAGAAAAGATGGAGACTTCAAGTTCTACAGATAACTAACTTGCACTGAAAGCCATAATCCAATGGTGCCACACGAAAATTCTTTTAGGTATCAGAAAAAATTATCAGTTGATTGCCAGAAAAAAAATTACAAAACAGTCAGTCAATTTGACGTATAACAAAATTCGTCAGTATGTTCTGTAAAGAAAATCTCAAAATTTACTTGTCAATTACAAATGAAATAAAAATTTGCTGATTGTCAGAGGAAAAAAAGAGTGATTTTCGCCTATTCAAAAAGGAGTTGTAAATTTTATCCATCGATCGCTGGGGAAAATATCTTACATTTAGTAAATATAAGAATAAATGTCTATAGACATTAAGAATGTAAACAGAGACACAGATGGACAAATGTCGGTTTCACCCAGCTCCACTGTGCATATAGATTGCATTCACAAATTTTTTGTTTTAATAAAAAAATGAAATGTTTTTGATGCATAATGCTAATTAAAAAATTATGATCAATTTTTAAATGATCCTTAAACAAAATTAAAAAAAAAAAAAAAAACTCAGAAACTTTATTTAATTTAAGGGGCAAGGCATTTTTTTAAAGCTATTTTTGTATATTTATTATTTATATCCAAATTAAAAAATTGTTTACTTTTTTAAAATCAAATTAGAGAAAAATTACATGAAAGAAATGGAACAGATTTAGTATAGAATTCCCTGAGCAAAATATGAAATTTAGCACCAAAATAATTGGGAAATTCTTGCCAAGGACTTTACTTACAAAACTGCGATAAATATTTTAATTCATGGCCAAAATGGCAAAATAAATTTAAAAGTTGCCAAGAAAATCTTATGCTAAAGCTGGGTGAAATTGCAGTTGGTGGTGCCCCTTGGCACAGCTTAGCGACTTTTGCAGCGTGATCTGTGCCAGCTCGTAGGCATAATTTACTTTCCAAATGTGCTAAAATATATATTTTTAAAAGAAAAAAATTTAAAGGTTTTTTTTTTTTTTTTTTTTTTTTGCCATGAAAATCTGTAGATTAAAGTGGTCAGTATTTCGGTCTATGCTCACATTCCAAACATCAAAACAGAGGAGGGAAAAAATATTACTGAAAACCGTTGATCTGTTATTTATGAAAATCTGTACTGTCACAATCAATATTTTAATGTGTGCTTATTTCAGAAACATTAAGATTAAAATAAAATAATTAAAAGATAAAAAGTACTTTTTAATGTATCATGTTTTTAAATTTTCTGAACACCCCAAAACATGTAAATCAGGTGAAATCTCGACTTCCACTTTCGATAATATAAAAGAACTTTAAAATATCATTTAAATGATCTAATAAAAATAATTTAATCATAATTAGAATTTGAAATATTGAAATTTTAAAATATCACAGCACCATCTGGCGGTAGAAATTTCTGTAATCTACTGTTCGATTCAAAATCAACAAAGCTTTCTAATGACGTATTACTTATGAAATTATTTTAATTAGTAGCTGAGATACAAAATAAAACCCATTCAGGAGACCTCAAAATGTGTAAATCAGGTAAAATCTCGAATTCCACATTCGATAATATATAAGAACTTTAAAATATCTTTTGAATGATGTACTAAAAATAATTTAATCATAATTAGAAATTGAAATATTGAAATTTCAAAATATTACAGCGCCATCTGGCAGTAGAAATTTCTGTAAGTCACTGTTTGAATCCAACTCAACAAAGCTTTCAAATGATGTATTACTTATGAAAATATTTTAATTAGTAGCTGAGATACAAAAGAAAATCCATTCAGGACACCTCAAAACGCGTAAATCAGGCGAAATCTCGACTTCCACTTTCGATAATATAAAAGAACTTTAAAATATCTTTTGCATGATGTATTAAAAATAATTTAATCATAATTAGAATTTGAAATATTGAAATTTTAAAATATCACAGCGCCATCTGGCGGTAGAAATTTCTGTAATCTACTGTTCGATTCAAAATCAACAAAGCTTTTTAATGATGTATTGCTTATGAAATTATTTTAATTAGTAGCTGAGATACAAAATAAAACCCATTCAGGAGACCTCAAAATGTGTAAATCAGGTAAAATCTCGAATTCCACATTCGATAATATAAAAGAACTTTAAAATATCTTTTGAATGATGTACTAAAAATAATTTAATCATAATTAGAAATTGAAATATTGAAATTTCAAAATAGTACAGCGCCATCTGGCAGTAGAAATTTCTGTAAGTCACTGTTTGAATCCAACTCAACAAAGCTTTCAAATGATGTATTACTTATGAAAATATTTTAATTAGTAGCTGAGATACAAAAGAAAATCCATTCAGGACACCTCAAAACGCGTAAATCAGGTGAAATCTCGACTTCCACTTTCGATAATATAAAAGAACTTTAAAATATCTTTTGAATGACGTATTAAAAATAATTTAATCATGATTAGAATTTGAAATATTAAAATTTTAAAATATCACAGCGCCATCTGGCGGTAGAAATTTCTGTAATCTACTGTTCGATTCAAAATCAACAAAGCTTTTTAATGATGTATTGCTTATGAAATTATTTTAATTAGTAGCTGAGATACAAAAGAAAACCCATTCAGGAGACCTCAAAACGTGTAAATTAGGCAAAATCTCGAATTTTACTTTCGATAATATAAAAGAACTTTAAAATATCTTTTGAATAATGTATTAAAAATAATTTAATCATAATTAGAAATTGAAATTTCAAAATATTACAGCGCCATCTGGCAGTAGAAATTTCTGTAAGTTACTGTTCGATTCCAACTCAACAAAGCTTTCAAATGATGTATAACTTATGAAATTATTTTAATTAGTAGCTGAGAAACAAAAGAAAACCTATTCAGGACACCTCAAATTATGTAAATCAGCTGAAATCTCGAATTCCACTTTCGATTCTCATGGAAAGCCTTCGCTGACGATGACGCGAGTTTCATGTTTTTTGTTCACCCAAATGTGCTCAACGCACCTAAAGAAGTTTTCACTTCAAAAATACATTGTCACCGTGTTCTGAACTATTCTGAAAGTTTTAAATGTCTAGCTTGTCGGGAAATTACATGATTTCTGAAAATATAATAAACGCTGCCGAAGGCAGCGGAAACCCAAAACAGTTGGCTAAAAATATTTTTAAAAATGCACTGTCACCATGTTCTGAATTATTCTGAAAGTTTCGAATGTCCAGCTCGTCGGGAAGTTACATGACTGAAAAATATAATAAACGGTGCCGAAGGCAGCAGGGATCTGAAACAGTTAGCTGAAAGTATTTAAAAAAATGCATTGTCACTGTGTTCTGAGCTATTCTAAAAATTTCATATGTTTAGCTTGTCGGGAAGTTACATGATCATTGAAAAATATAATAGACGCTGCCAAAGGCAGCGTGGACCCGAAACATATGGCTAAAAGTATTGTAAAAAATGCATTGTCACCGTGCTCTGAACTATTCTGAAAGTTTCAAATATCTAGCTAGTCGGGAAGTAAGTTAAAAATAAATTTTCTGGTTGAATTATATAAACGCTGTCGAAAGCAGCTGGGATTCACAACAATTGGCTTAAAATACTTAAAAAATGCATTGTCATTTTCAACCTTTAGTTTTTATAACTAGAGGACACAACTTTCTACCCGGCTCCAAGAAAAGTAGAACTATTATGTCTGGAGTTACATAACAGTGTATTTCCTCACTAAATATTTTTCTTCGTAGAGTGAGCAAAATGTTTCTCTAGTATTGGCTAACCCTAGCATCAGGCTTATCTACTGTTTTCTTTTTTACTGTCGCAATTTCCACCTTCCTACTCATGAATTCCACTAAATTCTTAATTCGCAAAATTATGAACTGCTGGATTTATTTTTTATTATTTGGCTATTTTTATTAAGTTTTTTTTAATGCTTTGTTAGTTCAGGAAAAATTACTAAATAATCATGAAATCATAACCAATCACAAATAAAAAATAAAACTTACAACACACAATCACAGTTACACTGCATAAATGCTGAAAATTCCCAATCGCAGGAATTAGCAATGTGTATGTCTGTATGCTTCGCATAGATAGGGGAAAAAAAAAACACTGGATACTTATACCTCAAAATGCATGAAACTTAAACATGTAAAACATTTTCTAGTTCAGCAGTCAGTTCATAAAACTTAGAACATACAATCACACAATATAAATATTCAAAATTCCAATTCGCAATATCAGTAATACGCATGCCTGTGCACTTTGCATAGATGAAAAATAAAAAAAAAAAAAAAAAAAAAAAAAAGGATATCCCTATTTCAAAACACATGAAACTCAAAGTTTTAAAAACTTTGCAGTTTAGTAGTCAGTAATATGTACTTATGACTACACTTCGCTTACATGATAACGAACAAATTAAAAAAATAAAATTAAATAAGCATCATTATAGATACCCCTATCTTAAAATACAATTTTTTGTTGAAGCAATCAGTAATATGCACGTCTGTACACTTCACATACATGAAAATCAAATAATAAACATCACTGGATACCCATATCTTAAAATGCATAAAACTTAAAAATATACAAAATTTTGTAATGCAGCAATATGCACGTCTGTATGCTTTGTGTACATAAAAAAAAAAAAAAAAAGAAAGAAAAAGCAACAGTTTAAACAGTTTTTAACCAACAAAAATCACATTTTATAAACTATTTAAAAAGCACAAAAATACGTAATAATCAAACATATTTTTCAAAAAACAAGTAAAGCAAAAAATTCATGGATATTTAGATATTTTATAAAATAGAAAATCACAGCTCACTTACCTCTGTTTTATGTCTGTAATTCATGAAGCACCTTCGCCTTTGATATACTCCCCCCCCCCCCCTTCTCCAAACTTCTTTCTGATTTAATGTCAATATCTGTCATTTGATTGTTAGGGGGGGGGGGAATAACCAAATGACTACTAGAAAACCACAACCCTTTCTTTACATTATGACACATATTATGCCTCATTTCTTTCACTTTAAAACGATTTCTATACATCCGTGCAAAACCATTGATTTTAACTTTACATTCTGTTAAAATCATATTTTCATTACACACAGGCCAAACATAAAAAGACACAATTAAACTCTCTTTCATACACTACTCAAGCACACCCTTATTTCCCAAACTATGCCAATAGAAAAATATCTTTCATTGTACTCATCATATTTCCTTAACATTCATTGACGGTAATATTCATTCAGAAATACGGAATGGACAGCCACATAGACTAATATATGTACAGAAAGTACCTTTAACCAACAAACCAGACCACCACTGACATAAACGTCAGAAATATGTCTAAAAATTCAAATACTTTCTTTTTCAAAGAAAAAAAGAAAAGAAAAAACATGCATGCAGTCATGCTAAATAACAAACTTCAACCCAATTTTTGTTACGCAGCAGTGAATTACATAACAGATGATGCAAAGAAGCAAAAGTAAACAGAAAGCTCATAACTTCTACAGAATGTTTATCTAGTGTACTCACGAAATATTCTAAACATAAGAGGCAGTAGAAAGTCAATCTTACCCTAATTTTTTATTTTTCCAACTTTTATGCAGTATTCATATTATAAATAAAACTCTTAACCTTTACTTAAAAAAAAGAAAAAATTCCTTTTTAAGAGTTTGAAATAAAAATGTTGATTATGCTTTGCTGGCCCAGCTCATATAAAAATTTACTTTTATTTACTAGCTCATCTTGTTCAGACTTCTGATTCACATAAAACAATCTCATTCTATGAAGTTATTGTCCTGAGAGATGTGTCCTAAAATTTATAGGTAGTACACAGAAAATTATTCATATGTGTTAATTGCTCGGAATTCCAAAGAATTTTTTACAAAGAATATTGCAAAATAAATAAAATAAATGAAAGTATGTCACAAACACACATTAATATCGTATATGAAACTTAAACTTCATTTCAACAATCTCTTACACAACTTATGAATTTTTTGTAAAAGTCAGGGTTCAATCCAGGCAAAATTTGGGTCCCTTTTGCGGCCCTTCATAAATTTCTGCATCATAA
Organism: Salticus scenicus; assembly: GCA_963930645.1. Lineage (NCBI taxonomy): Eukaryota > Metazoa > Arthropoda > Arachnida > Araneae > Salticidae > Salticus > Salticus scenicus. The sequence continues at coordinate 2,216,019 of CAWVNO010002982.1, read as the reverse complement.
AAAGGGACCCTTCACAAAATTCAAATTCATAAAATGAGCCCATTCACAAGACTTTGTTTTATAAAAGTGATCCTTTTATTAAATATTTTCATGCTTTCATTTCAGTATTATTTTTTATTAATGTCTTAATTTGGCTCAACAAAACTCTATTAACTTGACATTAAGGTGATTATAAATGGTGATTGTAAAAATGGAAGATTAAACCTGGATCAATCTCTGAAAGTTTGTATGTATACAAAGTATAAAAATTTTTTTTTCGAAAATGCATTGATTTTATTATGAATTATTATTATTGATTTTATTATATATTGCATTAAGTGTAACACATTCACATATATTAATTACGAAAAATTACTTTACAAGCTTTAACATATATACAGACTTAAATATCAATGGAACACACAAAATAATTAAATCTATTAATACTAGCATGTATGCAGTCACTGCACTTCATATGATTTAACAACTTCTAATGAAAAATGATGACAATTTCTGATGAATATGTGATGAAACTATTTTCATTCCACTAAATTCTACAATTTTTAAATATTCAGAATTGTAGACGACACACAGAAGATACCTCATCAGGCTGATTCACTTTTGCTAACAATAAATCTGGAAATTGTTTGTAGAACTTTCTTCGAATCAAATCTTTCAATTGGATTATAGCTTTTCAAGAAACACAGACATGCCATAATGGCCCCAGTTTTGAACTTAAGAGCACAAAACAAGCATGCCGCATCACTTAAAATTTGCCCGATAATATATATGTTTTATCTAGTTTCACTTTGTCTCTTATTTACAATATATATTTTTAAATAAATAAGAAAGCTAGATGCCCAAATGGTGACATTTGTGATATTACGTTACAAGAGTGTTTATTCATCCAGTTAATATCAAAACAATTTAGAAAAAGTTATTTATATACCTAAAAGCGAAAAACCAATATTTTTACCAATAAAAGAATTTTATTATCTCTAAAAGTTAAAATTTAATGCCTCATTGTTATTTAGCTATTTAAACTAAGAAAACTTTACATGTTTTGATAATAGGCAAATCACAGCATTATCTAAAATTAAAAAAAAATAATAATAACAATTTTTTTTTTAATTAGTTATTTTTTGATAATTAACACTTCTGAAAAATATTACCAATATAAAGTTCAGAGATTATTCAAATTATAAACACTGCAATCCGTCAGTGAAGTTTTAAGATATCTTTATTTAAAAATAAATAAATAACCGTGCATATTACTCCGTGATACGTATGTAGAAGCCTAACGTAACAATAAAATTTATTTCAATGTACATAAGAGAAAAAAAACTTATTTTACCCATTCACATTCACATTAAAAATAAAAACAAACATGTTTCCGTTTAGCAGTAGCAGACGAAAAGTATGAAGAAACGAGCTATCGTAAACAGTTTCACTCAGTAATTCCTCATCGAAAGTGTTTCCATGGATTTACCATCAAAACTTTTCGATGCGTTTGGCTCAGAGTACGAAGTGATCGAAAATTCAAATTCGCATCGAAACATTACGTCAAACTGACGTCACATTCGATCATCGAAACGTTTCGATGTGTTCGTGGTAGCACCCCAGATGTTTTTTTTTTTTTTCTTTAATAAAGCAGATAAATCTTCCAATGTTGAAAAATAAAAATTCATATCGTTATTGTATGCAAGATTCAGATTTTGTTTGCGAAAAATTATTTATAAATTGAAGAATATTCTAAAAGATTTTTACATAAGGGCCAAACATCTCATTCACACAATGGCACATCTCGTTCAAACAGTAGAAAAACCATATGTGTGTGAAGAATGTTCTAAAGCATTTTCTAATAAGAGCCATCTTATATCACATCTTCGCATTCATACAGGAGAAAAACCATATGTATGTGAAGAATGTTCTAAAGAATTTTCCGATAAAAGCAATCTAATGGCACATCTTCGCGTTCATACGAGAGAAAAACCATATGTTTGTGAACAATGTTCTAAAGCTTTTTCTCAAAAAGGCAGTCTAAACATACACCTTCGTATTCACACAGGAGTAAAACTATACGCGTGTGAAGTCTGTTCTAAAGGATTTTGTACATTAGGTGATCTAAAGAGGCATCTTCGAATTCATACAGGAGAAAAGCCATATGTGTGTGAAGAATGTTCTAAAGGATTTTCTCGAATAAGTAGTCTAAAGAGTCATCTTCGACTTCATACAGGAGAAAAGCCCTATGTGTGTGAAGAATGTTCTAAAGAATTTTCTCGAATAAGTAATCTAAAGAGTCATCTTCGAATCCATACAGGAGAAAAGCCCTATGTGTGTGAAGAATGTTCTAAAGGATTTTCTCGAATAAGTAGTCTAAAGAGTCATCTTCAACTTCATACAGGAGAAAAGCCCTATGTGTGTGAAGAATGTTCTAAAGGATTTTCTCGAATAAGTAATCTAAAGAGTCATCTTCGAATCCATACAGGAGAAAAGCCCTATGTGTGTGAAGAATGTTCTAAAAAATTTTCTGATAAGAGCAATCTATTGGCACATCTTCGTATTCATAGTGGAGGAAAAACTTATATGTCTGAAGAATGTTCTAAAGGATTTTCCCGAATAAGTAATCTAAAGATTCATCTTCGAATCCATACAGGAGAAAAGCCCTATGTGTGTGAAGAATGTTCTAAAAAATTTTCTGATAAGAGCAATCTATTGGCACATCTTCGTATTCATAGTGGAGGAAAAAACTTATATGTGTGAAGAATGTTCTGAAGGATTTTCTGCCAGGAGCCATTTAAGTAAAAAGCTTCGCATTCATACAGGAGAAAAACCACATGTGTGTAAAAAATGTTCTAAAGAATTTTCTATGAAGAATCGTTTTAAAAAACATCTTTGAATTCATTCAGAATAAACCTGTGAAAAATGTTCTAAAAAATTTTTCACGAATCTTTAAGAGGCATCTTCTTTTTCACACAGGAGAAAAGCCATAGTGTATGAAGAATACTCAACATTTTCTCAACTAAATCATCTAAAAAATCATCTTCGCATTCGTGTTGGCGAAAAACTATACGTGTTATGATGTATGTTCAAATTCCTTTCCTCAAATGAGTTCTTTAAAAAATTGTCTTTGCATTCATACAGGTGAAAAGGGAGAAAAACCATCGGTGTATTTAAAAAAAAAAAAAAACTAATGCTTTCTAAAAAGTCATCTGCGCACTTATACCCTAGGCATATATGTGTATAAAGAATGTTCTCGAGAAAAACTGGATCCTGAACTGATTTTTAATGTTCCGTAGAAAAAATTTGAATGTGTATGTAACTTTTCTGAACTTTCACAAGTTAGTTGTTATGTTACTGCGTTTGAAAAATTTCGAGAACCTATGAGCGTGTTCAGTAGAGCACCCAAAATGGATCAGTCGGACCGGGCGATGACGTCGCTGACCCTGGATCGGGCCAGGAATCTACTGAACGATTTGGAACAACTCTGACGTGATTAAAGCAGCGCCATCTATCGAATTTGACCTGTATTAGCAAGTTATTTATTGTATTTCTCTTGTTTATATTGTCTGGACTTTTAATATGTAATCCCATACAATGCTAAACTATATTACGTTTTTTGTTAAAAAAGAAAAAGATCTTTTACGTAATAACAATTTTCCTTCTTTCTTATTAATGTAAGCTTTTGTATTCTGCTTAAGAAGCTGTTAACTGATTGTACTGATAAATTACTGATATACATTACTTTGGTTATGATTTTTCTAAATTCACGTATAAACAATTTTAATCACGAAAATGTTAAGAATGTTACGTTACATTTATTTTTAAAGGAGCAGAGTGGATTTATCTTAAATAAGCACTTTTTGATATAAGAAAACACTTTTCTTTCTCTTCGAATTTTATTATGAACAGATATGTACAACAAAAATGTTTTTGAATAAAATAAAATAAATTATATAAAATATGAATTATGTTGTTTAGTTAATGTAATGGATTTATATAAAAAATAATCTTACTTTCTTCTTCGATTTGTGAATCGATATAAAGAGCTATTTCTCTTATTGCCGACTGAATATTAAAATAAACTAGCAATGTAAACACTGGTTAATTTTATAGCTACTTTTTTTACAGTTTGTTTTGTTTATTAAATTTAATAATTGTCATATTAAACTTATTTTTACCAAAACTTAAAAAAAAGGAAGGATTTTAATTTATTTATTTATAGTTAACTTATTGTTTTAAAGGTAAAAAATACAATAGTTTTACAATCTTTTCTATTTGCAGACAAAAAGCAATCGCATGAATGAAAAGCTTTGTCTTGAAAAAAAGAAAGACTTAATTTTTCTCAGCTTATTTTTATATATTAAATTAACAAAATATGATAGCGTTCGAATTAAAAAAAAAAAAAAAAAGGTATTTTTGTTTCAATTAAAAGTGTGTAAATTCTTGATTTAATTTTATGTTTAAATGTTACGTTGATCAATAAAAGAAATTCCGTATCGAAAATCGTTATTACGTAAAAAATCTTCTTTACAAAATAAATAAATATGCATAATATAGTTTAGCATTTTATGGAATTACTTACCGTATTTTCAACAGCACAAACAATGCATATAAGTATTCAAAAACAGATGTTCATTGTTCAGGTTTATGCTGCGTAGTGTAAGTCAGAGACTAATTTGCAACCTATTGCGCATTGGATCAATCACGTGGCCCAATGGATCAAGAAATTTCTCTGGGCTTTCTGATCCACGACCGGCTGAGATCGGCCCATTCAACTGAACAATGTAACTCTGGATCGGTCGAGACCACTGAATGCTTTGGCTCGGAATTAATCGATCGGTCATGGATCGGGCGCTCTACTGAACACACTCTATATGTGTCGAAATATAAAGAATGAAAGCTAAACATATGTCTCCGCGGACAATGTATGTAAAGAACTCTCATCAGTGGCATACGGGTGAAATAATATAAGGATTCAATTAGGAATGTGCAGTGATATGTGTGAAAATTTGTCTTTTTTTTTTTTTTTTTTTTTTTTTTTTTTTTTTCTGGAGATAAATAAAAATATTTCCAAAGCGAAATAAATAAAAATAATCTGCTTGCATTATTTGTAAGCAAAATTTAATTTAGTACGAAAAGGGCTTATTTTTACCTATTCTTCCATATAAAGGCATGCAGTAACTGTATTTCATTCCCTAACATAGGTTTCTATATTCATTTCTTAAAACTACATTTGTACAGCTTCAGTTTAGAAGTCTCTTGTCGACATTTTTTTTTTTTTTTTTTTTTGTCATATTGGCAATTAATTAAAATAGCTGTTGGAATTGCTTAAGTAAAGAGTCCGAGAGAAACGTCCGAGCTTCTTCGGTACCAAATTTCAGATTACACAAATGGATTCTATACTTATATACTATTACTTAAAGCAGTTTTTCTCTATTTTTTCAATTCCTACTATTAGTTCACACTCTCCCTCTTGCACAAATCATACAATCGATTTTTAATTAACTTCCCGACTAGCTAGAAATTTGAAACTTTCAGGATTGCTCAGAACACGGTGACAACACAATACTTCGAAGTTCGATTTTCGAATTTTTGATTAGTTTTCTTATAATTAATCAAAATATGAAAATAATAAATCCTAATAGCGTTACAATAGCCATTAAAATATTAGCTATAATTTAATTGTTGCCAATATATATATATATATAAGTTCATTTTCTTTCGACATAAAAATAAATACATTTAATTAAATGTGAACATTAAAAAAATTATAAAAGTTAAATTATGTATCTCACAAAAATTGACGTCATTATCCTTTTAAAAATTTTATGCGCATTCAAAAGAGCTCTATGATTCATCAGAAAATTTAAAACATGGTATAAAAAAGTTTTTTTTTTAATAATTATTTTTATTTAATTTTTCACACGCGCTTTTTATTTCCTAATTCAAAATTACTAAAAAAAAAAAAAAAAAAAACATTTTCAAAAGTGTTTGTAAGTAGGAATTGACTTTTTTTTTTTTTTTTTCTTTTTATAAAACTTAGTTACTTTTACTTTTTTAGCATCAATCTATTTTTTTTTTTAATCGATTATCCGGTTAAACTAGTAAATACAGATATTATAAGAAAGCCCCACACAGCTGAAGTTTCAAAGTAATAAGTACAAAACTTTGAATAAATACCATAAAAGGAGAGCACGCAACAGTTGTTTCGGCTTGAAACGAAACACAACCCTTCGTCAGGCAAACAAAGTAAGCAAGAATGCTGTAATGCAGACAAAGGGGCAACGCGTGTTTAAAGCATACATTTTTTTTTTTTTTTTTTTTTTTTTTCATATTTTTTCAAGATTTTGTACTCTTTAAAAATGCAGCTTTAGCTAGATTTCATCTGTAATAATAAGTGTCAGAATTTTTCATAAAATCAATCCGGACAGGTATGATAGGAAAATACAGCTTTATATATTTCAAATAAAAACAGAAATGTTTACGTTTATTCGACGTGTAATACAATAAATGGCGATAAAGTAAAGTCACTCTCACTGTCTGACAAAATTCAGAAATTATTCTTTAGTACGATCTGCCATACTAAATAATAATTATTATTTGATTAGTAATAAATTTGAAGCTTTCATTGGAAGTAAGATATTTTTGTTTCGTACAAATTGAAAAATAAAGCAGCTTTATCGATATCAGTATTTTTAAAGCGCAGTAAATGATTTGGATTTTAGATTACATGCTAACGTAACGCTTGCAAATAAATCGATTGTAATGCAGTGATACCGGATGGTCAAAAATTATTTCCTCAAACAGGCCTTAAAATTTCTCCAAATTGGGTTTTTTTTTTCGAAAAAATCCCCAACTTGATTTCTACAAAAAAAAAAAAAAAAAAAAAAAAAAAAAAAAACAAGCAGATTTAAGCTTAGATTTTTTCTCAATTGAAGCCAATAAAAAAAAAAAAAAATAAATAACAATAAAAAAATAACAATAAAGCTTTTGAATGTCCCTAGTCGTAGGGATAAATCATTACGTTGTCAACAATGACAGATAGTTGAAGAACTCCCCAAATTTTTTCCAAAATGAAGCCAATTTTTGAAAAAAATCCCCAAATAACAATAAAGCTATTGAAAGTCCCTAGTCGTAGGGATAAATCATTACGTTGTCAACATTGAAGAACTCACCAGATTTGTCTCCAAAAATTTTAAAATTCCGCAAAAAAGTCCCCACAAACATTTGATCCCCAAAATTGTCCATAGAAGCCTTAAAAATCCCGTAAATGGCGACAAAATCCCCAATCTGGCATCACTGTAAGTAGAACTCCTACATAGATAGGCTGACGCATCCGCCATTTTCTATCCCACAAGACCTGCTGACTATTTATTATTGGTGGTTTTTCTGCAATAAATTCCACGAATAACTCCAGAAAAGAGCATCGCCTGTTTATATTTTCTTCTAATCTAAAAAGAAAGAAAATGTGGATTATAAATTGCAGATGTAACTCGTGGATACCCGGGCAGGAGCACAACTTTGTAGCGTAAGATTTCCCTTATTTTCAAATTGTTTCATTTTATTTTCAAAGATGTTTGACAAATTTAATATAAATGTACTGTTTTTTTTTAAGTTTTTGTTTTAAATTCTTTTAAAATTAACTTTAATATTACATTTCTTTTAACGTGAAGGGTTGCAGTTTTGAGAATGTTGGCGATGTTCTTAAAATTGCCAACTTGTTTGTTTCCTGATAAGAAGTTCTAGCTCACTTGATCTGTATAGAAGTGTAAAGGCGATAACAACGCCAATCAGGTAACCTAGCTTTTTCTTCCGCCAATACTTTCCCAGACGGGATAGAAAATGGCGGACACTGCGCCAGCTCTTATCATTTAGGAGTCTTAACTGTAAGGCTTTTCCCACCTGACGTCAGAGGTCACGTGACATTTGAAAAACAAACAGCAGATGAATACTTCTATATCTGTAGCGATTGCTAAAATAACGTATTTTCTATTCTTATTTTTGATCAATCGTTTTTAATCTGTGTTATTTTTTTATACATCATAATTTTTAATCCATTTTATATAGTTGTTCATAATCTTTTGTTTGCTGTATACATTTACAATCATCATTTAGTTTATATTTGTTATTGATGTTCATGTAGAACATGTTAAATACTCTGATTTTTGGTACTTAAATCGTTGACTGTGACACATTGTACGGTGTAAAACCATTTAGTCCACTAACTAAGTTAATTAACTTGTTTTAACACATTTATGCAATTAAATTTAATTAAAATTTTTTAATTTCAAATTATAATCCATAAACATTCCACAAGAACAAACTATTATTTATTGCTATATCAGTTAATGTTACAGATATACTAAAACGTACAAAAAATCGATTCTTACAGGTGAAAATAAATAAACACATAGGGTTACATAAAAACGGAAATAAACCGCTTGCAACTTGGATGACGTAAATTTGGAAATGGTTTGCAAATAGAAACCCTATAAAGATATATAGGTGCCTTATTTGCAAATAGTCATACATTTAGAACGCTTGCAAGCGGTGGCGTCAACTTGCAAGAATTATCGATTGCGATGAATGATAAACCAATAGGAAACAAGAATACATGAATCGAACAACATTCGAAAGAAAATTCGGAAAATTCAATGTGTTTTTGTTTTTGTTTATTTGTGTGTTTTGTTAAATAAATTCTTGTCGAATCCTGTTCTTAAACAGTCTAAGAACAGGATTCGACAAGCATTCATTTAGCAAAACTGTATTAAGCGTACTTTTTTTATATAGGAATTTTTTCTAGTGTTCGGACACTTTTGTTACCGACTGTACATAAAAAGCTTTAGAGTTTTTCTCGAAAATTCATTTTGCACACCTGAATGAGACCCTTTCATATTAACGCCGTTATCGTAATCTTGACCACGAATATTCGTCATTTTGAGGCTTAGCAGTAGACAATACATTGCAAAGAGTTAAATTTAAAGGTTAAAGGGTATAATCATAGACCTTATATATATAGATTACGCCACCAATAGGACTTCCCATTATAATGAATGTCTTCAACATGAGGGTGTAATCTGAAACCTTCATCTTTTGCGGTCAGCACCGAATGTCACGTGACATGGAGTTGAGGGCAATTCTTCCATAAGAAAGCACTTATTTTTGTAAGAATTCAAACAAAAAATTCTCCCCTTCAGAATGGTTTCTCACAAAAGAATTTTTTTTATAATTAATCTATGAAATTTTAGCTTTCCAACGATGCGGAAATCTAAAGGCTTAATAAAAAAGTATGTGTACAATACAGAAATTAAAAAACTCTAAACTACTTTTTTTCCCATGGAAAAATAACATAATATTCATTCTCATCTCTCTCTCCTGGTCTACATCACGTGATAATTTCGCTGGGGCAGCTACTTCACGTCGCAGACAGATAATGAGGAGGGATGCGTGGTCTATAATATAAGGTCTATGGGTATAATAGAAAGTACATGCAGTTAGAAAATGTTTCATAATCTATATAAACCACGAAATAGTATTTTTTTACCCTTCTCTTAATGAATTCTATGTTCAATGTAAATGCGCCAAATGCCGCCCCTTGCATCATTGCGCCTGAGGCGGCTGCCTCAGTTGCCTCACCCCTGGCGCCGGCCCTGCTCATAGATGTTTTTGTATTTCGTAAATATATTCTCATTTCATATTCTAATAAGTAAATAAATAAAATCCTAACAGAAAAGACGCTGTTCCACTGACAATACGCAATGCCCACAATTATTGCTGTGTGTAAAAAGATTACAAATTATACGAATCCCTATATCGACTCTGCATCTATCGGGCAATGAAAATGAGTTGAAACGTTTTCTGACAGAAAAAGGTACTAATGAATCTTTGACTAGTAAAGCTTTCTTATCTAATGGAAATAATTCTTGTCCGGTCAGGTCCCCCCACTCATTTCCTTTATCTCCGTAGTCACCCTTTCATCTTGTGGTTTGCCCCCGGGTTAAATTTGGACATCAGAGGCACTTTTGTATCGTCCACAAGCTAAAGTGTTACACTACTGGATTTTGTGGAATGCCAATCACCCTGAATAAGACACGCCCTCTGTTGGCAACACGAGTTTTTCTGGAGTATTATTTTACTTTCCAGGCCTGCCAAGCGGAACCTCAAACAAAATACATTTAAACTTATTGCGCATAAGCAGCAGATTGAATTTAAATGCAAATATAAATGATAGATATCTTAATAAACTTTAACCTTAATATTTTTGCATTTAATAAATGCATGTCAATACAAACACAACCAAAATAAAACTGACAATAACACATTGCTAAAACTATCACAAAATGGTTGCGATACATGTTAAGATCCAATGAGAGACAAAAAAAAATTAAGTTACTTACGCCCACTTGAACAACAAAAAAAAAAAAACATATATTTTTTTCAAAATGATGGTTTTTTTTTTTTTTTTTTGGAAAATTAAGTATGATTTATTCATTATGCTTTTACAAAACAAAATAAAGAAATTCAATTAACATTATATGACAATCGCAACACATTTACAGAGCTGGACAAAATTTTATAAAGACATTGCAGTCTTTGAGCTGCCTTTGTTTTGTTCACATTAATTTTATATATTAAAGTTACATATTGTGGTTTTATTTTTCCGATTTTTATCCAAAATTCGATTTTTACGTTAGAAAAAGTTTCGTAAATTATGTGTGCGACCGGATTTTACTTTACTTTTTTTTTAGAACAATGCATAGTATATTTGTCTTCAGAATTAACTTTTATAACCACCATGTACTGAAATTTAGCTCATATACACACACGCACAAAAGAAAAAAAAATCATGAAATGCATTTTAATCAATTTTTAATAATAGCCCTTAAATCAGTTTTTTTTTTTTTCCAGTGAATCTCTAAACATTTAAAGAAGTTTTTTTTTTTTTTTTAATTTCAGGAAATAATTTGTATTTGTACAGTCGACTGCAAAATTATTCGAGCACTAGCCAATAATTCCTATATTTAAAAAGTACACTTAAGACTGTTTTGCTAAGTAAATCCTTGTCGAATCATGTTCTTAGACTGATTAAGAACATGACTCGACAAGGATTTATTTAACAAAGCTGTATTAAGTGTACTTTTTTTGGCAAGGATTATTGCTAGTGCTCGAATAATTTTGCAGCCGACTGTACATTGTAGGAAAACTTCGATACGTAGCAGTAAAATTTTAAATCTTTTTGTTAATTTCTAAATTTATATTTGGTAATATTTAATATCTAATTATTTTTTTATTTTATAAAGTATTATTTGATTGATTTTATTTCCAAGACACATTAAAGTTAATACTCAGTCTCTTTCAATATTTAACGAAAAATCTATCACACATTCCAAACAATCTGAAAGTAAAAACTTGTCGTTGCCACAAACATTCAGTAAGTTTCTAATTGCTATTTATGACTAGTGTTGTAAAAAGCCCACAGTTTTTAAAAGATGGGAATAAACCAGGGAATTTTGGGGAATAAACCTGGAACTTTGGGGTGGTGGTGGTTGGGTTTTACGTCGCACTAGTGCTGCGCAGATGGGCAATTGGCGACGGTCTGGGACACACCCCTAGAGGTGGTCCGAAGACATGCCATCACAATTTTGATCCTCCACGAAACCGAAACTTTGGGGAATATTCGGAATTTTAAAAGTAAACAAGACAAGTCGTTTTCAAAATGGAGTTAGGGCAAATGCATTGAACATATGTATACATAATATTTAAAATGTCAATGAGTACTGCATAAACTAGTTTTAAATGCTGGAGCAATTTTATTTTCATGCAATACTGCTTCTGTTCGTTGCAACCATATTACGTAATACTTTTTAATATATTTCTAAAACAGAATCAATCTGACAAATTTATTAAAATTTGGTCTTTTTCCTTTTAAATTATTTCTAGCAAAGCAAATAAATTTAAATTATGTATGTTCTGTTTTAAACTTTAAAATATGGTTTAAGTAACATTATTTTATCAGAAAGGTCTTTAAAAGATTGCTTAACTAAAATTATAATTTTAACTGCAATGATTCTGTGTGGATTTTTTTTTTTTTTTTTTTAGGTTTTTCAATATTTATCTTAAATATTTCACAAACAAGTACTCTTTAATCTGTAATTAAATTTTTAATGTAAACAAACAAACAAAAAAATTTCTTTTAATTTAAGACTGACTGCTATTACATCAGTATTTAACAAAATTAAAAATAAACAATGATGAATACTCATTTCTGCACTTAAAAAATATTTTCTTTGTATATTTAAAATAAATATGTATATTTTTATTTTATTGCTATGTATTAATTGAGTATGCTTGAATTATTTTCCTTCATATATGAATACACGATTTTATTAATATTGAAGAAATATTTATTCTGAAATTTACTAGAAATAGTCTTTTCATTTTAATGTTTATGAAATAATAACTGACTTTGTATCAGCAAATTAAAATGTAAATAAAGATGTATAATCTGCACAACCATTGGACAAAACTTTTGTGGATTACAGAGAGTTGATCGTATTTCCAAGATATTATTGCTTAAGAAGTATTTTCTTTACTATTTAGATAAATACTGCTTTTATTATTGATGTCTCTCTATTAGGCCAAATAGTTAGCAAAAACAGAAAGTAAAAGTCAAAATCGTATTAGAAATTCCTCCAAAACACTCTAAATCGTATTCAAAATTTAATATTATACCACGTTAGTACTTTGTATGCGTGATTTGTGTAAACGTAATTTGCCCCCACATTCAGATGTCCGCTATTAAGGATCCTTAACTAAATTTCTTTAACACAAAGTTAAAGATTTTTCCTTAGAAAGCAATTCAGACCAGCCAAGAATAAGGATCCTTAAATGATAAAGTTATGGTAGTTGTAGTGTATTGACTGTAACCGCGGTGTAGTGTACTGACTGGACTCTTATTAACTGTAACCGCGGTAAAGCTCCTAATGTAACTACTGGTCATAGTCCAGCTATGCTATTTTTGAAGAGAGATGTTAGGACCAGGATTGACTTACTCCTGCCAGATCTAAAATCAAGAATCCAAGAGAAGGTCAGAAAAGGTGTATACGAATTTTATGATAGAAAATTTGATATTGGTGATTCTGTTGCTGTCAGAGATTATCGACAAGCAAATTCAAAGTGGAAGTTCGGACGAGTGGTTAACAAAGATGGTGCTCTACATTATACAGTTAACGTAAATGGAACCTTAATGAGGCGACATATTGATCAGATGCGTCCAGTGGGCGATCGTGTGCAAGAGAGTGCTCAGACTCCAAATGTGTATCATAGATTTCAAACTGGGGATTTAAGTAAAATCCCAGATGATACTTTTACCTCTCAAATTCCGGATAGTGATCCTAGTGCTCAAAGTTCCCCAGCAGAGTTATCAGCTTGTTCTCCTGTGAGGGACAGGGATTCAACGTCTATGCCACAGAATCTGCCACCACTTCAAAGCAGCGACTCTGGAATCCAGTCTAGTGCTCCGCCAGTGACAATCAGTCCGGGAACCTTACCTAGACGTTCAGGAAGAATCCGCAGACCTCCAAACAGACTTAACCTTTAATAAGGAGGGAGGAGATGTAGTGTATTGACTGTAACCGCGGTGTAGTGTACTGACTGGACTCTTATTAACTGTAACCGCGGTAAAGACTGTTTCGGTTGGGAATCGGCGTTCGAGGCTATGTGTGAGCCGATATGATTGTGTTGATATTTTGTTCCTGTATATAGTTTGTAAATAATAGTGTATACTTAAGATGTAATCAATATTCTAATTAAATAGTATCCATCAAGATGTGTTTTAACTGAAAAGGCAACACCCACGCGTAAACATAATTCATTGAAATGAGTAAATATAATATCTTGGCGACGAGTTTTGGTTTGTCTCAAAACGAAAGTGCTTTCGGTTTAAATCATAATGGATAGAGCATCGCTCGAAGACTGCAAAAGGTAAAAGTTTTGTTTATTTTTCTTGAATAATCAGAAGTAATTGAGATGGAGCAGCAGCAAATAATAGAAATATTGAAACAGAATAAAGAATTGATTGAAGCCTTGCAAAATAAAGAACAGGTATCGAATCAGAAAATTTCAGTCCAGTTCGAAAAGTTTAACGAAGAAACTGAAAATTTTGACAGTTTTTTTGAAAGGTTTTAAACCTATTTAGATATCCAGCAGGTTCCTGCTGATAAGAGAGCGAAAGTATTTATTTCGTCTCTCAGTGCAAAGTTGTATCAATTATTAAAAAATTTGCTGGCTCCTGACATTCCTTCTGATCAGAGTTTAGATAAGTTAAAAAATGTTTTGAAGAAACATTTGACCCCAAAGCCCTTGATTATTCCTTCCCGTCATAAATTTTTAAATAGAAAACAGAATGAAGGGGAAAGTATTAGTACTTATATTGCTGAGCTTAGAGCGCTGGCTATAAATTGTGACTATGATAATACTATGTTAAATGTTATGCTACGCGATGTATTTGTTAGCGGATTGAGAGATAAAACAATTTTAGATAGGTTATTCGAGGAGGATAACATCGATCTAGAAAAAACGTTACAAATAGCGCTAGCAATGGAAAAAGCATTTAAAGGGGCAAATGACATAATGGGGTGCACTGCAGGTATAAATGCAGTTCACATTGGTAAGAAAAGTAAACAGTATAAGCAAATTAATAAACAGAAATTCTTTAAGAGACAAAATAAATCTGTATTTTGTTCTCGGTGTACAGGAATAGATCATACTAAAGAAACATGTAAATTTATTTCAGCTAAATGCAATTTTTGTTCCAAAATCGGGCACATAAAAAAGGCATGTTTCGCAGCGAAGAAAGCGAATGCCAAGAATGTAAAACATAAACAAGTAAATTTCGCGGATGTAGCTCAAAACCAAAACCAAGTTCAGTTGTTTAAATTAAACGATCGTACATTGCGCGAAGAATCTAAACGACCTCCTATAATGATAAATTTGAAAATTGAGGGAAAAAATTGTTCCATGGAATTGGATACGGGGGGAACTGTAAGTGTCATGAGTTTGCGAAATTTCAGGAAAATTTCAAACAAACAAATTCAGCCTACTAGTATAATTTTCAAAACTTACAAAGGTGACTCTTTGATACCCATGGGGTACGTCACAGTAAAAGTAGACTATAAGGTTCAAATTGAGAATCTGAACTTATACATTGTAAAGGAAAACTTAGACACCATTCTGGGCCGTGAATGGCTTTATAAAATTCATATTGACTGGCATAACATTAAAAAGCTAAAAACTACGAATAAAATGAGTTTGGATAAACTTTTAGATGAATATAAGGAAATTTTCAATGATGAACTTGCGGAAATAAATAACTACGAGGTTAAACTCGAACTGAAACCTGGGGTTAAGCCAGTATTTCGTAGATTTAGGGCAGTACAGTCGGTAGCAAAAGTGTCCGAACACTAGCAAAGATTCATATGTAAAAAAAGTACACTTCATACGGCTTTGTTAAATAAATCCTTGTCAAATCCCGTTCTCAGTCAGTGTAAGAACATGATTCGATAAGGATTTATTTAATAAAACCGTATGAAGGGCACTGTTTTAACATAGGAATTTTTGCTAGTGTTCGGACACTTTTGTTACCGACTGTACCTTTCGCTCTGAAAGCAAGAGTAGAAAAGGAAATTGATAGGTTAGAAAAAGAAGGAATAATTCAAAAAGTGGAAAGCTCAGAATGGGCTACACCTGTTGTGTCAGTGGTAAAATCAGATGGGAGCATACGTTTGTGTGCAGATTTTTCTGTCAGTTTAAATCCAAATTTCGTAGTACCTCAACATCCCTTACCAAAATTAGAGGAAATATTTGATAGTTTAAATGGTGGGAAAAGATTTTCCAAATTAGATTTCAAGCATGCTTATCTAGAAATGAATGTAAGTGAGGAAAGTCAGAAATTACTTACAATTAATACACATAAGGGACTTTTTATTTGTAAACGTCTCATGTACGGATTAAACGGAGCGCCTGCAATTTGGCAGCGCTACGTTGATGGTTTATTCCAAGGCATGGACGGGGTCAAAGTATTTATGGACGATGCAAGGATAACAGGGGTTGACGACATGTCACATCTTAAAGCTCTTGAAGAATTTTTCCAAAAATGTAAACAACATAGGCTGAAACTAAATTTAAATAAAAGTCAGTTTTTTCAGAAACAAATAAATTTTTTGGGACATAAAATTGACGTAAATGGGCTTCATAAAACAGATGAGAAAATTTCAGCTATCGTTCAGGCTCCTGTACCTAAAGATGTACAAGAGGTTAAAAGCTTTTTAGGGTTGGTAAATTTTTATGGGAAATTCTGCCCAAATTTGGCAACTATAGCAAATCCTTTAAATAATTTGACTAAAAAGGGAGTAAAATTTAAGTGGTCAAAGGTATGTCATGATGCTTTTCAGCAAATAAAATCTGAAATATGCTCACCTAGAGTTTTAGTTCATTATGATCCCAAATTGCCTCTTATCTTAGCAACAGATGCTTCACCAGTTGGGATTGGTTGTGTCCTATCGCACAAATTACAGGATGGTACTGAGAGACCAATAGCTTTTGCATCAAAAACCTTGACTGGAACAGAACGGAAATATTCTCAAATCGATAAAGAAGCTCTTTCTATAGTGTGGGCAGTTAAAAAATTTTATCTGTATTTGACAGGCAGAAGATTTACCTTAATAACAGACCATAAACCATTGGTTTCTATGTTCAGTTCGAAAAAAGGACTTTCTGTTCTTACAGCCACTAGAACATTATGCATTGATATTAAAAGCTTATGAATTTGACATTAAGTATAGACATACTACAGATCATGGTAATGCCGATTGTTTGTCCCGTTTACCCTTAAGGTCAGAAGATCTAATAATAAAAGATGATGTTGCTTTGTTCCAATTAAGTCAAATTGAAACCCTTCCAATCAAGGGTCGAGATCTGGCTAGAGAAACCCAAATTGACGAAGAGTTAGGACCTCTTTTCAGGAAATTGAAATTGGGTGAAAGTTTAGGAGGGAGAGAAGCGGTATATACCTTGCAAGATGGTTGCATTATGTATGAGCAAAGAGTATGTGTCCCAAGAAAATACCAAAAAAATGTGCTAGAGGAATTACATGAGGGACATCTGGGTATTGTGAAAATGAAAGCAATTGCCAGATCATTCGTGTATTGGAAAGACATAGATAGGGCTATTGAAGAAAAGGCAAAAAATTGTGTAAATTGCGCTAGACATAAAGCAGATCCGGCGAAAGCGAAAGTTCACCACTGGGAATACCCCAGTACGGCATGGGAAAGAATTCATGTCGATTTTGCTGGACCAATGTTTGAGCACATGTTTTTACTTATCGTAGATGCCCATTCGAAGTGGCTAGAGGTTTTCCCCATGAAGACAACAAAAGCAAACAAAACGATTGAATGCCTCAGAGATTGTTTTGCTAGGTACGGATTGCCAGTTGTACTTCTGAGCGATAACGGACCACAATTTTCATCTCACGAATTTCAGATGTTTATGCAGAGTAATGGCATCAAACACAAAACTAGCGCACCATTCAAGCCATCAAGCAACGGGCAGGCTGAACGTTATGTGTTTAAGTTGAAGCAGTCCGTGAGAGCCATGCAAGAAAATTATGGCAGGTTGAATCAAAAGTTAAATACATTCCTATTACAATATAGGAAAGCTCCTAATGTAACTACTGGGCATAGTCCAGCTATGCTATTTTTGAAGAAAAATGTTAGAACCAGGATTGACTTGCTCCTGCCAGACTTAAAATCAAGAATCCAAGAGAAGGTCAGAAAAGGTGTATATGAATTTTATGATAGGAAATTTGATAGTGGTGACTCTGTTGCTGTCAGAGATTATCGACAAGCACATTCAAGGTGGAAGTTCGGACGAGTGGTTAACAAAGATGGTGCTCTACATTATACTGTTAACGTAAATGGAACCTTAATGAGGCGACATATTGATCAGATGCGTCCAGTGGGCGATCGTGTGCTAGAGAGTGCTCAGACTCAAAATGTGTATCATAGATTTCAATCTGGGGATTTAAGTAAAATCCCAGATGATACTTTTACCTCTCAAATTCCGGATAGAGACCCTAGTGCACAAACTTCCCCAGCACAGTTATCAGCTTGTTCTCGTGTGAGGGACAGGGACTCAACGCCTATGCCACAGAATCTGCCACCACTTCAAAGCAGCGACTCTGGAATCCAGCCTAGTGCTCCGACAGTGACAATCAGTCCGGGAACCTTACCTAGACGTTCCGGAAGAATCCGCAGACCTCCAAACAGACTTAACCTTTAATAAGGAGGGAGGAGATGTGGTGTACTGACTGTAACCGCGGTGTAGTGTACTGACTGGACTCTTATTGACTGTAACCGCGTCAAAGACTGTTTTGGTTACGAATCGGCGTTCGAGGCTATGTGTGAGCCGATATGGTTGTATATATATTTTGTTCCTGTATATAGTTTGTAATAATAGTGTATACTCAAGATGTAAATAATATTCTAATTAAATATTATCCATTAAGATGTGTTTTAACTGAAAAGGCAACACCCACGCGTAAACATAATTTATTGAAATGAGTAAGTGTAATAAACAGCAAGTGTACAATTCATTTTCTAGAGAAATGAAGGGAAAAGTATAAAATTTAAAACCTAGGACATTAAGGTTAAATAAATAAATAAAAATCCAAAAGTTCCAAATTTGAATTAGTAATAAAAATAAAAATCATTTAAAAATAAATAAATAAATAACGGGGTGATCAGTTGAACGTCGAAAATTAAGAATTGTTTACATAAATATCATAACATTTTTTAAAATGATAAAATTGTTTCGTATCACGACCTTTCATTACAAGAAAAAAAAAAAAAAAAAAAAAGCACGATGCAAATAACGTAAAAGCGATACCTCTGAAACTGTCTATCTATCTGTATATATTTGTATGCTATTTATATGCAAAGATCTCTGAATCGGCCAAATTTCAATGTCTTAGCTAAGTTTCTAAGTTTATTAAAATTGTCATTCAGTTGGTTAGTATGAAGAAATTCGATTGAGGGGACTATTTTGTGTCATTCACAAATGGGCAATATTCTATAAATTCTTATGCAGCCACTATTAACTCTCGTCGTATACATTGAAAACCTTGCATGAATTTTTATAATAATCGGCTAAAACAAGTTACAGTATACTAGAGATAATATGAGAAAAACTATTGTTTTTCTCATACTGAAAAAATAATTATTCAACAAATACGCAAGTGTTGTGCATGTGTTACGCGTAGAAAAACAATCTCAGAATTATTTTCCTACATATCTGCTGTACGTATCATTGTCAGTACTACAAATTTCAGCCTAATTTCTACTAACACTTGAAAACATTCTATACACTTTAAGGCATATTGACACAAAACCTGAAAACTAATGACCTATCATCCTAATGTGCTTTTTACCGTCCACAACTGTGATAAATGAGAGCAGACAGGAAGGGGGGGAAATCCAGTTTTTATATACAGCATCACTCAAAATTTGATATTTTAAAAATCATATAGCCATAAGAGCTACATCACAAAATACTATCTCATTAAGGGATTTTGTATTGATCTTTATATACAATCAGGAGACGAGCTTAATTTCTGTTGTTGTAGTTCGTGTGTTTAAAACAGCATTCTTTGAAAAGTTTTATCACTGGTTATCCTTTTGAACATACTTCACATTAGAAGGAGTTTTCTGCACTGGAAAGGAAATGCGTGTTTAAACATTGCATAGTTGAAAATCATTTTTCATATTCAGAACAAGCATGTTTTTTTTTTTTTTAAAGATGTATTTTCAACTAGCGAAGATGATTTTAAACAGATTTCACATTAATAAAGTTTCTCTCCAGTATGACACAAAACATGTCTTTTTAGAGATTTAACTCGTAAAAACGATTTTGAACACATTTCACATTTATGAGGTTTTTCTCCAGTATGAGACAAAAGATGACTTCTTAGATATTCAACTCGTGAAAATGATTTTGAACACATTTCACATTTATGAAGTTTCTCTCCAGTATGACACAAAAGATGTCTTTTTAAAGACCCAGCTATAGAAAACGATTTTGAACATATTTCACATTTATGAGGTTTCTCTCCAGTATGACACAAAAGATGACTTTTTAGATGTTCAACTCGTGAAAATGATTTTAAATATACTTTACATTTATGGGGTTTCTCTTCCGAATGAATATGGAGATCCATATGAAAATTGTGTTTAGTTGCTACTTCATGAAATTATGTATTGTTGCAAACAACCATACATAATTAAGGCTCCTATATATACGAGCTGGCGCATCCGACATTTTTTTGCCTTAGGGTTGCCACATGTACCCAGCGCGTTTCCCTGATAAACAAACGAAAAACATTTTTTTTTTATCGTCTTACGTTACTTTAGAGTAATCTGTTTTATTATATTTCATAATTTTAGCTAAGTAAACTATGATATGGACGTTTGTTTAACAATAAACTGCTATAATCATTTTAGAAGTGAATATAAATTGTTCACAGACCTTCTATTACTGTGTATTTGAATTTTTGCGACATTTTGCAACAGAAACCGCCCTAACAACATATCTTAGAGTACATCCATGGGATATCATCAGAATAAAATGACATCCTGAGAATGTGCTGTGAAAAAAATGTGTTTTTAGGAATATTATTGCTGCTTATTGCTCTTATTTTGACCGGATTAGCTTCAGATCAAGATTTCTTAAAATCATTAGGGAAGCGATAAGGACGCCAAGCGGGAATGCTGTCCTCTTCAGAGGGAAAAAAATGGCGGTGATGCGCCGGCCTATTATTTTATTTAGGGGCTCTATACATAATGGGCTCTTCCCACATAACGTCAGAGGTCACATGATAGAGGAAAAACAAATAGCAGACAAAGTATTGTTTATCTATAGCGATTGCTGAAATAACATATTTTCTATTCTTATTTTTGATCAATCTTATTTAATCTGTGTTATTTTTTTATAAATCATCATTTTTAATCCATTTTATATCATTATTCATCATCTTTTGCTTGCTGTACACATTTACAATCATCAGTTAGTTTATGTTTGTTATTGATGTTCATGAAGAACATGTTTAACACTCTAATTTTTGGTACTTAAATCAGTGACAGTGCAATATAGTACGGCGTAAATCCATTTAGACCAGTAACTAAGTTAATGGACAATATTCCTGTGACGTCACCGTAGGTAAAATCGCCGAACACGTGGCCGATATTTTGTAAACAAAATAGATTCAACATGCCATTTTATTGTTACGCATAACATTTTCGTAAATATTTCTGCAGTGAAACTTAATAATAATGTTCAAACAAGAACAAAAGAGAAATGTAAACAACTGAATCGAATGATAAAGTTAAGACTATTCCATAACGTAAAATTGCAGAACATTTTATGTATACACACACACACACATACATATATATAATGAATAAAAGATTAATAAGAACATTTTATACACACACACACATATATATAGACATTAAAGCTTAAATAATTAGAATTTCAATCATTTTAATAAAGGAATCTATTAGATGGAACATTCATTTAAATTTGTTAACATCGCCACAGTTCACATGACATCTTTTAATATTACATATGTTGATTAAGATTAAAATATATTACTAAAACTGGATTAAAAACAAAGCAAAGTTATCACTATATCACTCTTACTTCAATTTCATATAATCTGTAACTCTTAGAAATAATATTGCAAGATAAAAATTTGCAAGCCACAATGCTTTGCTATGGTAGAGTTGAGAATTGTTTGCCCAAAACAGCTGATTTTTTATAGTCTCGAACCCAAACGAGGAATATGGTCCATTAACTTGTTGTAGCGCCTTTATGCAATGGACCATATTCCTCCTTTGGGTTCGAGACTATAAAAAATCAGCTGTTTTCGGAAAACAATTCTCAACTCTACCATAGCAAAGCATTGTGGCCTACAAATTTTTAGCTCGCAATATTATTTATAAGAGTTACAGTACAGATTATATGAAATTGAAGTAAGAGTAATATAGTGATACCTTTGTTTTGTTTTTAATCCAGTTTTAGTAATATGTACTTTAATATTAATCAACATATGTATTATTAAAAGTTGCCATGTGAACTGTGGCGATGTTAAAAAATATAAATGGATGTTCCGTTTAATAAATTCCTTTATTAAAGTGATTGAAATTCTAATTATTTAAGCTTTGATGTCTATATATATGTGTGTGTGTATAAAATGTTCTTATTAATCTTTTATTCATTATATATACATGTGTATATACATAAAATGTTCTGCAATTTTACGATATGGAATAGTTCTTAACTTTATCATTCAATTCAGTTGTTTACATTTCTCTTTTGTTCTTGTTTGAACAGATATCTGATTATTAAGTTTCACTGGAGAAATATTTAGGAAAATGTTATGCGTAACAATAAAATGGCATCTTGAATCTAATTTGTTTACAAAATATCGGCCACGTGTTCGGCGATTTTACCCACTGTGACGTCACATTAATATTGTCCATTAAATTAAATGAAAACATTTTAAAATTTCAAATTATAATCCATAAACATTCTACAACTCTACAAGAAGCTATTATTTATTGCTGGATCAGTGAATGTTACAGTTACACTACAATATACAAAAATCGATTCTTATAGGTAAAAATAAATAAACACATAAAATGTTTTTTTAAAAATTATTAAATTTACAAATACAATTACTCTACTGTTTACAAATGCACAATATTATTTTTATTTTATTTTCAATTAAATATTAAAATTTTTGTTCTTAAGAACAATATTTAATTGAATTCGATTCTCAGAATTCGATTATTCGTTTTCCTCTATCACGTGATTTAGCAGACGACGCTGGGAAGAGCCCATTAACGAAGAACATTAGATAAAGTCACGGATTAGGATCTCTTTTAATATCCATGGATAAAGTAAATATATACTTTCCAGCAGGAGATTCGGTTGAGTTCACGATACAACCCAGCCCGGGCTCAAAAAATTTTTACTACGATAAGAAGGCCAGCTGCAGCTAAAACGTAACTATTGCCCCTGGAGGAGTTTATAGTGTGCCTGTACAAAAAGCTAACTTACAGGCTGAGCTAGCGAATAGTGAGTAGCATGCAAAGCCTAAAGTAATTACGTATGACCAATTGCGCCTCTGTATTTCCTTAATCTTCGTAGCTGAAATTGTTTCATAAATCGCCTTTATTCAATATTTTTAAAAATAAATATTTAGCAATATTAGTTTTTTCAACCAACAGTTCTCTATATGATCTTATAACCTCAAATTGTGAAGAACAGATCTTCTCTATTAAATCTGGATCTTCATACTCGTGCATAAAAGAGAAACCTTTTAAATGCAAAATACACTTTTAGAAAATTTCTTATATATATTACCATCCTTTTATTTATACAAGGGAGAAATCATATAATTGTGAAGATTGCGACAAAAGTATTTAATTAGAACCAATTTTAATAGATATTTCTGTAAACATAAATGTGAAGTTTGCTCGAAAAAATTTCTAAAAAGAACAATTATAAAACATGTTTAAGAATAAAAGAGAGAAGCTTTACAAGTGTGAACTGTGTTCCAAACGATTTTCTTATGAGAGTGTTTTAAATAAACACAAACTTATCCATACAGGTGAGAGGCCTTATAACTGTGAACTGTGCTCCAAAAGATTTTCTGATAAAGGAGATTTAAATAAGCATGTTCGTATTCATATGCAGGAGAAGCCATATGTTTGTCAAGTTTGTTTAAAAGGCTTTTCTCAGAAAGGTAATTTAAATGTACATATTCGTGTGCATTCAGGAGAGAAGCCAGATAATTGTGACCTCTGCTCCAAAAAATTTTCTAATAAAAGCGCTTTAAATGGTCATCTTCGTACTCATACTGGTGAAAAACCACATGTTTGTGAAATATGCTCAAAAAAGTTTTCTGATAAAAGTGCACATGGTCGACATTTACATATGCGTTCAGGGCAGAAACCTTATAGCTGTAAAGTTTGCTGTAAGTGTTTTTCTCTTAAAGGACATTTAAATCGGCATCTCCTTACTCATACAGGAGAGAAACCTTTCAACTGCGAAGTTTGCTCCAAAACCTTTGCTGATAAGAGTGATTTGAACAAACACCTTCGTATTCATTCTCTAGATAAACCTTATAACTGTGAAATGTGTGGTAAAAGGTTTCCTTTGATACAATATTTGAGAAAACATCTCCTTGCACATACAGAAGAGAAAAATTTTAGGTGTGAATTGTGCTCTAAGAGATTTTCTCATAGTACATATTTGAATAAACATATTCGTACTCATACTGGAGAAAAACGTCATAAGTGTGAATGGTGCTTCAAAAGATTTTCTTCTAAAGGAAATTTGAAAAAACATCTTCGTACTCATACAAGAGAAAAACCTTTTATTTGTGAATTGTGTGGGAAAAAATTTTCTCATAAAAATACTTTTACAAATCATCTTCGATCTCATACAGGAGAGAAACCATATGACTGTGAATTGTGCTTCAAAAATTTTTCTTGCAAACAATATTTGAAAAATCATCTCCGTACCCATACAGAAGAAAAACCTTTTAGTTGTGAATTGTGAAACAAATTATTTTCTTATAAAGCAAATTTAAACACTCATCTTTGTACTCATACAGAAGAATAACTTTTTAGTTATGAATTGTGCTGTGAGAGATTTTCTCAAAAACAACATTCGAAGAGTAATCATTGCTCTCATATAGGAGAGAAATCTTGCCTGTGAATTGTCTATAAAGTATTTTTGTCTACACAATATTTTCAAAACCCATCTCCATATTCACACAAGAGAAAATAATCTTTGAGTTAAAAGGATTTTCTTTAGTTATAATTAAAACTGTGCTCAAAACATTTCTTTGAAAATAAATCAGTTTAACATCATTGTACATATGCAGTAGAAGAATCTTATATCTGATGTATAAACTCTAAAACATTTTTTAGTCAGTCATAATTTTTAATCATGAATTAAAAGTAGAAAAAACCCTAGTAGTCCAGTCAATAAATACATTGTACCTTGCAAAAGGTGGGGTAGAAGATTTTGTTTTTTTAATTTGTACATATTAGTATTAATATGCAAAAAACGAGTTATCCAACATGGTCGGCCCCGGGGGAATTTTTGTCGGCTGAAAAACCTCGAAAATTTACTAGTTTTTTGGCCTTTTTCGAAATATCTCAGAAATGGCTGAATTTAGCAATATTTTTCTATTGTAATGTTTGAAGAGGATAAAATTTCCTACAATTTACTTCTTTAAACCTTTTTTGTAGTACTAATAGCAAGCGCGTAACAGTTTCTTGAAAAAAAAAACAACTTCGTTTTCTCAACTTCGTAAAAAAAGCGCATTACTCCTTATAAATAATGTATAGTAATTATTAGAATTAGAAGCTTTATTTACAGAAAGCTTAACAACTTTTAATGGTATAGCTCTGATATCTGTCGTCCTTGGGATTTTTGGATTTGGTGATCAAAAACGGAATACGGAAATACACACGCCAAATGTATTTTTTTACAATATGTATTGTAAGAAATACTGTTTTATATTCTTGATTGTTCTCTTTACATATACCTTGTTAAAATAATCGTGATTTTTGAAAGGAATTAAATATGTTCACCAGATAAATTGCCGATTATTTCTTTTGTTTTTCACTAAGGACGGCAGATAACAAATCTGCTCCCTTCTAATTTTCCCTTCCCCTTTTTACTAACTCCCCCCCCGGCCACGCACTGACAATTCTGACCTAACAACAGTAGTCAATAACTGCCGATGACCAATAACTGCCGACTCCAATAACTGCCGATGTATAGTATTCTATCACTGCAACACATAATACACACTCAAACACATACAAAGAAAAATAAATAAAATAAAAAAATATTTGTATATAAATGTAAATGAATAAATATTAGGGTTCTAATAAGCAAAAACTCAATGCATTGATACATAAGTATTTTAATTCTACTATTTATTAAATTATAAAACATATGATATTTAGATATAATACATAATGTTGTAAGAAACATTAATTACTGCTATATTAATATTGATGATAATAACAATATACAATCTTAATTTTAAATGAACTTCATAAATAGGCAAACTTGTTTGAAGAACAATAGCAAATAATTACAAAAGTAAATTGTAGAAATATAACTTTATATATAAATTATAGGGAGATTCATTTAGTCTTGAAAAAAAAAAAAAAAGAAACGTACATTAATGTATAATATACATGTTCATTTTCTTCGTGGTTGTTTTGAATGCCCGGGTTCTTAAATTTCAATAGTCATCAGAAGTAGAAGGAAGGTGTGTCGTCCTCAAATTGTTCCTCTCCTTCTTGTAGTAACTATATAAGCTCTTAGAATAATCATCTTCTTCAGCCTCGTCTAATTATGAAATTAGTACGACATTTTTGTACATGTTGAGGATCAGAGTCCTTATTACTATACCAGTTTCACTGAGTATTTTATAGCCAATATTTTGGAAGCAAACTGTTTTCTTGTTGGCAGTTTCGGCTATTAAAACATCTTCACCATATTTTTTGCAAAGACGTGATGTAACCGTTCTGATGCCAGAACGAAAATCACCCTCTATTTTATTCATCAAATACTTTATGAGACTGGCACTCCTCCGAGTCGTTTTCAGGGTAGGAGTAAATTGATTCCATTGTCTCATCAGTGTTACTTGCAGGGTAGTATCCTCGTCTCATCTCACTTTTAGGCCTCCAATGCAGTTTTTGATGACAAAACCTGTGATACCCAGCATTTATAGCAACTAAATCTTTTACATTTCCTATGCAATCAAGTACTTTTTTTCTTCTCTCATCCCCACGATTTTCAGCACCATTTACAATTGTTTCTTTCACACCCAGTTTCATAGCATGGTGGATAAAATTTCTTTCATACTCAGGAAGTCGTTCCTGTTTTTTAAAGAAATCTTCAAGTATCCTCTCTCCACACAAGAAACACTGATCTTTAAACTGAAACCTTCAGTTCTTGATGGAAGGTATGGAACCACACTGTTTGGACCAGCACCACCACCAGTTGTATGGCGCCGTACATATGCTGTAATGATTCGCTCATTGATGTATCGTTTGTGACAGGCATTGTGAATTCTTACTTGTTTTAGGTTCTTCAAAAAAACACTAATGTTCTTCATTTTGACGTTTTGCATTGCACTTTTACAGATTTTTTGTATACCTTTCTCCTTCAGAACCTTTACTTCACCTTTATTCAAACTGATTTCGAAAATAAAACAAACACTCCGGTTATTGTAATAGAAAACGCTCACGGGTTGAAACAGTAAGTTCCCACGTTCGAACTGAACTGAATAACATAGATAGATGTTCAGCCGAGGCAGCGTACTACAGGATGAGAAGAGACGGGAGGGAAGGGAGAGCTTTTTAATTGAAAAGGGGGGGGGGG
The DNA here is from genome assembly GCA_963930645.1 of Salticus scenicus. Lineage (NCBI taxonomy): Eukaryota > Metazoa > Arthropoda > Arachnida > Araneae > Salticidae > Salticus > Salticus scenicus. The sequence goes on along the minus strand of CAWVNO010002982.1, from coordinate 2,188,506 downwards.
AGGCAGTTTTTTTTTTTTTTTAAATACCTTCTTTGCTACGAAGCAGATGCCTAAGGTCAGATAGCTGACTATGTTCCTTCCTTTCTTTCCGTTTTCTAATAAACGTTCATGCACCGACCCATTTCTTTGAGTTGTATTTTATTAGCTTGAGAAAAAATGCCGACTTTCAAGAGGCTGTAACGCGCTTGCTATTAGTACTACAAAAAAGTTGTAATGAAGAAAATTGTAGGAAATTTAATCTTCTTTAAACTTTATATTAGAAAAATATCGCTAAATTTAGTCATTTCTAAGATATTTCAAAAAAAGCCAAAAAAGTAGTAAATTTTCGAGGTTTTTCAGCTGACAAAAATTCTCCCGGGATCGATCATGTTGGATATCTCGTTTTTTTCATATTGACACTAATGTGTACAAATTAAAAAAGAAAAATCTTCTACCCCACCTTTTGCTAGGTAAGCCCTTTTTTACATACCTATTGACTGGACTATAGCTGTGTTCAAAAATATTTTTGTGGAGAAATGAGCATCTTGGCTTGCATACAGAGAAAATCAAGATTTTGTTTTAATACATGATCCAAACATTTTCGACTGTTATTTGATTAGTTTGTTTCAAAATAATTTTCATTAGAAATGATTTGTTAAAGTAACATCGTTATTATTCTGTATCATGCTAAGGAGAAAAATTGGAAAAATTCATTAGTGGCCAGTGACCAACTACAAGCAGTTTTTTTACTGGCCACTTTTTTTTTTTTTTAATTAAAAATGACAAGACAACGATATGTATAAATTAATAGCGGTATAAAATTATATAATCAAAATAAGTATGCTAGTATTAATAAAATTTTAAATACTTTTATAAAATTATTAAGGAACAATTTCACTGGTAAGTGACTGACATTCATAAAAGAAAACAACAAGAAAAGAAAAAAATATTTTGTTAATTACTACACAAAAAATGAGACTTTCAAAATAACTTTTTTTTTCTTTAGATAGTTTCTACTGATTTCAATGGTGTAATTGATTTCGAAAAAAATACTTTTTATCCAATTTTATAAAACAGCATGTTTTTTCGAACTTCTGACCATTAGAGTAAGAGAATAAAATAAATTGATTTAGAAAAATATGACTATCTTCTAATTTGGAAATGCTTATAAGTTATTCGTAGCAGCTGCAAATTGTCATTGAATAAAAGATAGAACTTTCTTCTGAAAATAACTATACATTAATATATATGTTTCAACCCAAAATAATCAGCAGTAGGAAACTGACAAGCACTTTTAAAAACAATGCAAAAAGTGGCCACCACAAAAGGAAATTTATTTGTGTCCACCTTCTAGCAGTAAGTGGCCATATGCCAGTTATTATTTTGCGCTATACATTATAATTATGCTGTATTCTCATTAGCTAATACTCATTAAAAAAAAAAAAAAATGCTTATTTGTTCTAAAACATTATATCGAAAAGTTTCTGTCGTTTTGCATTTTTTATCCATCTAAGAAAAGAACTGTGAAAGATAAAAAATCAAGTAGTTTTTGCATTTTTCCCTGAAATGAAATTATTCTGTAATCTCTCATCAATTTAAAATTATCTGCAAATTTCTGCTTTTATCCATCTTTCATGGTTAAGACGATTTTAATATTTTGTATTTTTCTAAGAATGTATGATTTCAATTTGAATTATTATTATTAAGACGGAGGAGTATTAGTTTCAGTCCAGAGTTTTTGTAGACCAGTTTTGTGTAACACCAAAATAAATTAGAAATATCAGTCCTCTCTTTTCAACTTTCGTACCAGTTGAAAGGGGCAATTTTTCTCAATCCAGGGGCTCTAGAACTAGCTTATCGAAATGCACTCGTTATCGGAATTTCTCCGATGTGACGTCACATTCCGATAGCCTTTCTTATATCGCTAGAACGAACTCATCGAATTGCTTTCATTATCGGAATTGTCAGGCGGAATCGTTTTCTGAAATTTCGACAGGTCTTTTCCGAGTGGAATCGTAGTGAGATAAACAATTCACAGTTCCAATGGCGCCCATCTTGGCATTAGGTGTTATTCAAGAAAATGAAAGAACAAGTTTTAAATATATTTAAATCTTAAAAATTAAGTTAAATGAAAATTGTTATTTATATATATATAGGTAACTAAAATTTTTATTTAAAAAGTATGAAGAATAACATTTCTTAATGCTTAAAGTTATTGAAAATTAATTAAATTTAATGAAAATTACAATAAATACCTATATATTTTTTCGGTATTTAAAATTCATATTAATCATGTATAATATTAATAGCATATCTATTAAGAATAACAAGGCTTAATATTTAATGTTACTAAAAATTAAGTTTAATGAAAACTGCAATTATATATATATATATATTAATTAAACTAAAAGTCTTATTTAAAGTGTATCTATGAATAATGTAAGTCCCAGTACATAAAACATTAATAAAGCTTATAGGAAATTACGATAAAGATTTATTTTTTCTGGAACTAAAATTTTCCTTTTTAAATTTTATTATAATTGAATTAAGTAAGTTTGAGATACAACACGTCAAATCTATATTCACTTGCAAAACTTCATTTGTAAGTAGCTGTATAATAGAATCTAATAAGAATCTCATTTTTTAGTGAGGGAAAAGTGAGCAAATTAAAAAAATAATAATTATTATTATTATTAATTTAAAAATCTAAATTAGCCATATTATGTAAACTCACTTACAAAATGAAAATTAATTTTAAAAGACTGTTTTACTTTTTCTCACTTTGAAGAGATAATTTTTTACGATGCTTAAAGGTTTAAAATTGTACAGCATATTTTATGGTATATTGTAAATTCTAAAAGAAATTCTAGAAGCAGTACATACAAGCATGCAAATTACAAAAAGAAAAAGGAAAAAAAAAAAAAAAAAACTGATAAGTATTCAATTATATAATTGATTTCAAAAATATCTCTTAAATAAACAATATTTTAATATCAATTGCTTATATATATTTTTTAAAATATGCAATGCATTTAAATTTATAGTTATCTCAAGCTTTAGAATAGATTAATAATATAAATCGAAAACACCAAATTTGCATACAGATAAGTGCATACACCATATTTTAATATAAAATTGCATCACAAAAATACTAAATGAAAAGTAAGTGTGCCCAACATGTTCAAAAGACTTTATATAAAATAATGATTACAAGAATTAGTAAAGTTTTCAGAAGCAAATATATCGATTGAGATAAATTATTTCACTGCTTTCGAGAAATACAATTGTAAACACATCATTTTGTAATCATAAAAATTTTAAACTAGAAACAACTTACACAACATTAATATTTCATAGCTGTCAACTATTTCATTTTCACCTTAGATTAAGAAATAATATTATCATCAAATTGCAGTTTTTTATTTGCTTTCTACAGTTAAATAATCCAAAAATTATTATTCGAAAAACTCTGATATTAAATCTTTTAAAAAATGCAAAAAAGTTAAAATCCTTTCTTTTTTTTGGAGGGGGGTTGGGGGGGGATTTGCAGGATTTTTTTTCTCTGGGGACTGACAGTATGATAAATTCTTTGAAAAGTAAAACGAAAACAAAAATATATACTATTACGTTTGCTTTAAGACGTGTTAATACAATAAATCAATTATAATAATACATGTAGAAAAATAAATAAATAAATAAAATAGATGAAATAATAAAGGAAATTTAAAAAATGATTATGTTAATGTTTATATGGACAAAGTAAAAACATATTACCTGTATTACATCCAAGGTGTTTTTATCCATAGTAAATAATTCCTCGTTCGTAATTGTGTAAAAAAATAAATGCTAGCAGCTAACACTTTAAGGCGAAAAATCATTTACATTCACGGCCTTAAAATGCTAGTAACTGGCAAAGATTGAATTTCGATAATAACACTGCTTTAATATATAGAAAATACATACGTTATTTATAAAAAAAAAAATGAAGCTAAATACTCCCTCTCTTATTAAATAAAATAGAAACACACGTTCACACTTTCGCAAGGAGAGGCAGCCATCTTTGTTTATCTAAAAAATCCAAGTGGAATCTCGCGGGGAGAATGAAATCATCCTTGTCTGTGACTGGTCAACTTAAACCGATTTGGAAAGCAGTTTGGGTGCTCCGGAAGAAATTTCTATTCACCTTTCCGATAAGGTGGTTCTAGGGCATAAAATGTATGTCGGAATGATTTGGGTTGCAAGCCGAGCATTCCGATAGTGAAATGTTTCCGCATCGATTTCTTTCCGATGGGTTCGTTCTAGACTCCCAGGGGTGCAAGTTCTAGGTGCAAAGGTTGTCGGCAGGATAGATTTTTTTAATTAATTTAAGTATGAAATTTAGGTGGCAACACTTCATTTTAATTCATTTCAGTCATTTGAAAAAGTACGTGGTTATGGTTAAAAAATGAGTTAAAAATAAATAAATAAAAATTTTACGGGTTGAAATTATTAGTCCTCTGTACTAAACTAAATTCTGACTTTAACAGAATTTATTATTATTATTTAAATGTCTGTGTGATAACTTGATGATTTGAAAGTTTAATGCTGTGCTTATGCATTACTGCTAATGTGAGGTATGTTATCTATTGAAATAAAATTTCCTACCTCATTGATTTTTTTATTTTACTACACACTTGGCTTAATTCATTATTTTTTTATAATATTCGAATTCTATAGAATTTGAATATTCAAAAGAATTTTAAAAAATATGTATGTGTAAGAGATGACTTCTTTAACAGAAAAAACATTTGGAACAGTGAATATTTAACTTTTGAGAAAAAACTGTTAAAAATTACTCGATAAGGATACCGAGGGTAAGGGAAAGGTGAATGTTGATGTATGAATTGCTTCCATCAGTTTTTACATTTACTCTCAGTATTCGGATATATTAGGAGCCATATTTAAAAATTGCTTAAAGTGGATTGTTCTATTCTTTTTTTACAAATTAAAATGCACTAAATGCTGTAACAAGAGGGGTTAGTGCTCTTAAATAAAAGAGGAAAGAGGATTCTAGGGACGAATAAAACAGCGAGTCAATGAAAGTCTGATGATTTTTTGGGAATTATCCTATAGAAAATTAGGAAATACTCATATCTTTTTTTTTTTTTTTTTTTTTTACTTTTTATTGCATGCCTTAATATTTTACATGAGTCAAGGCATTTGATTATTTTAGAGAATAGTAAATTCCTGTGGTAAAAAGATGTTTTCCGTAACAGAAACTAAAGATTGGAACTGTGATGACTTAGCTCTTGAAGGAAAGTTGATAACAAATAATTAAATATCCATACCAAGAAAGAAATAAGAATATAGATGAAACTTAAACCAACTTTTGTTTTTACCTTAAGTATTTGGATATAGCATTAGGGCTATATCTGGAGATTGCCCAAAGTGCGTTTTAAGTTCTGCTATGCCTTCTTTACTAATAAATCAAAGTACATTAATGTAAGTGTTGCAAGATGGATTAGTATTCTTAAATGTAACAGGGAAGTTGATTCAAGAGCCTGGTTAATGAACGAGTAAATAAAATTGTAAGGTTTTTATGGAAATTAGCGAATAGGAAATGGCAAATACTGAGATGGGGTGATGATAAATAAAAATTGAGACAATGTGAATTTTATATAAATATTCAGACAAAAGAGGAATCACAAATCTCAGTGAAGATTTTTTTTTTTTTTTTTTTTTTTTTTTTGACTTGAAGAAGATTATAGCTAAATGAAAATAAAGTCTATGATTACACTCGAAGCAATGCTTGGAAATGGCTGATTAGATGATTTCTTGTTTCAGAGTATATCTCATATGTTCTTTTAGCTGGATCTTGTGTTTGATCTAATATTTGTTATTGAGTTAAGCTGAGACCCAACTACTAAATAACCTATTTTTTTCTAATTAGGGAATCTCACAAATGTGTAATTATACATGAAATATTAGCAAACAAATGTATCAGAAATGTAACCTTAAAGCAATATTTTCACTAATATATACTTGTAGGTGAAAAATAAATAATAATATTTAAAGAAAAACTTAGAGAAAAGAAAGAGCTGCATACTCAACAACTTAAGCTGCAGACTCAACATTATGTGAATTTTAACACTCGAATAAGATTGGCATATTTGAAAGAATATAGCATTCATTTTAGCTCATATTTGAATATTTTTTTAAGTATTTTTAAAGCATAACTTTACTTACAAGGAAACATTCAAAAGGTGTCATATTTTTTTAAGGCGATTGATTTTGAGTACTTGGCGGAAAAGCAAAACACGGTTCTGTTCGTACACTGTAATCTCGGTGCTAGCAAATGTATTGCCTAACAGCGCTAAATCGCCAAATATGCATAATTTTGATAATTTTTTGTTGTCGCCGTGATTAATTTCAGCTGATAATTTTTTCATTTTCTTGTGTTTTAGAAGGAGTAGAATAACATATATTTTTTTCAATACTTTTTGAAGATGACACCTTTTGAATGTTTCCTTGTTAGTATAAAATGTATCTAGATTATATTTTGATGATGTTATTCTTCTATATTCAATAGAAGAAAGTATGGGATTCATAAAAACTTTTGACTTCTGGTTTTCAATAGATTTATACACTCTGAAAGGCCCAGAACATATGAACATTTTTAGTAAATGTCTGTCTATGTTTCTATGCGTCTCTGTGTGTGAAAAACATTTTGTGACAGTTCTAGTAGTTCATGATCCAATACACAGAATTTTATGAAGTTGTAATAACTTTAATGTGGTTGTACATTGACGTAAATTATTGTATATCCTATTTGTGGACTATAGTTCAACATGCGGCATTATTATCATTTTATAATTTTTAATATTGCAGTAGAGGGCAAAATCTCGTATAAATATGCATAATGAGAAGTATTTTTAACGAATCAATAAAAATTTAAATAGAATTACACTACTCTGCATGACAATTGCTCCCCAACATCATTTTTAAAAATTCTTATGTAAAATGACCTCCTGAATTCGAATATGACACTCATTTTGCCCTATTACCCAGCATTTTTTAGGGACGGCATCCTAATTTTATCACTTTTCGGTAAATTTAGGGCTATAGATTTGATTTTTAGCGGAAGGGTGGGGGGAGGATTATTTTAAATGTTAAATATCTTCTGAGGCACTACAGAGTTGGAAAGTTCTGAAATATGAACATTTATTGCAACGGAAAAATTTAGAGGGGGGGGGGATTTAATACTGAAATTATGTATTACTTTTCTTATATTTTTTTAATCTGTTATTCATATTTATTAAACATTCTATATATATATATATATATATATATATATATATATATACTGTCCGGCCGCGGACGATTGATCCCTGGTTGGCAAAGTGCCAGGATGATTCCACTCACTCACTGGGAGATACAGCAAAGGAAAAAGGAAGAGAGTGATGAAATTTTTCTATTTTTCTTGTTTCTTCTGTTATGAGTAGAATCATTAATACTCCTGCTTTGTTTTCTTTTATTTCTTTATGTATAACAGTTTGTTTATATTGGAACAAATGGATCATACATCTGGTACGAGTTCTCAGATTAAACTTCTCCGTAGTGAATCGAAGCATGTTGTACACAATGTCATTAAGTTTTGCGATAAAGAAGCTTTGGAAGGAGAAGTTATTGTTTGAAGAATTTTAATTATTTCTTCAAGAATTTTGATAATAAATATTAAAATGAAAGTAAGTGTCAAACATTTAAATCAACATCCAATTTTAAATAGTGTCATTTTAAATAGATTGTTCGTTCGATGCAACTTGCACATTAGTCCAGTGAGGTACAACATTCACATTAGTCCCGTCAGGAGGGCATGTCCCCTTTAGGCCTAATACACTTACAGTGTCAAACGGCCTTAATTCCTACAACCAACCAACCTTTCTATTCTACTTTTCAATATTTTATAATTTATTTGTGTTTTTGATGCTCTAACTTGGCTTAAAGTGGCTTTCACAAAAGCAGAGTCCTTGGTGATAAATGTCTGTTCTATTTCAGCATCTAAATTTTAAAATATTACCCAGGATTATCAATGAAGCATTCATGTCAAGCGCGATTCATCCGTGCCAAAAACATACTATTTAAGCAAAACAAAAAAGTCAAATTGAAGTATATTAAAATAGGTTATGGTAGTTTTTTTTACTCCATTTTCATTTTTTCATAAGCATGTGCAAATTTAATATATTTTTTATTTCACTTTTTAGGTCGCAAAATATGGGTGGAAATTACGTTATAGTATGAAAACTGATTTTTTTATATGATCATCTGTGTAACATTCCTAACACCGATCGACCGCTGCCAGACGCGTGCGCCAGGGGGTTAACTCAGCCAGACACTTTGTAGGTCGCGAAATTTGAGTCGAAATTACGTTATAGTATGAAATCTGATTTTCTTACGTGATCAACTAGATAGTTTTAGATCACTTATTGGTACTAACGCTTTCCGCGCAGAATATCTGCGTGAGAGTATTTACATACCTAATATGATTTTCAGAAAAATCTCATAAAATGTTCTCTGTAAAATTCCACATCTTTTCCTTTTTCCGATGAAAATGATTTAACATTTTTTTTTTCCACTGAAAGTTAAAAATTCTTACAATTAAATTCTTACAATTTTTATTAAAATAACACAATTAACTGTGGAAGAAAATGATATTTATTGAAATTTAATTTTTCCGACTGAGTGAAAATAATGCCTTGACCGGGAATCGAACCCTGGATCTTTGACTTACAAGATCAAGGCTCTACCACTGAGCTATCCAGGCCGACATCCCGGTCTGCATTACTCACTCAGACAACCCTTTAGGCAGAAACATCTGGTCTATCATATAGATAGCTCAACAGAAAATAAGCCGCAGGTAAAGGAAAACACCATTAAACAATGGGAGTGAGAAATACAATTTTTATTAAAATCACACAATTAACTGTGGAAGAAAATCATATTTATTGAAATTTAAGTCTCTATTGAAATTTAACTCAGTCGGAAAAATTAAATTTCAATAAATATGATTTTCTTCCACAGTTAATTGTGTGATTTTAATAAAAATTGTATTTCTCACTCCATCATTTTTACTTTAACAGATGCTTACACATTACAGAGAGCCAAAAATAAATCTTATAGTGAAGAATATGGCATTTGAGATTGTTTTTTAATAATATATTGGTTAATTTTTGCTTTTCATTCATGATCTATTATAACTTGGAAGTAATTCATAATTTGATCTATCGTATTTAATAATTTTGAATCCATTAAATGTGGGGTTCAAACACAGCACTAGCATTTCAGCCAAAGCAGTTCAGAGATTTTTTTAAAACTTGCATGAATTTGGGAAGGACTCTTTAGAAAGAGACCCACAGAAGGAACGCCACCCAGGCCTAGGGTCCTCGCATAGTCAGTTTACCTTAAACAACACAACACCCTCCATTATATGTGATGTTGTGTGTGTGTGTGGGGGGGGTGATCTTTTCAGATTTTTCTTAAATTAAATCGATTGTACAAATACAGGAAATTCAGAAAATTGTGAAGTTTAAATTGATACTAACATTCAGTATAATATCCAATAACGGTAAAGGGCAAAACTGGATTGTGTTGTGTGGGTTGGAACTGATTGACTATGCAAGGGTTCTAAGCCATATTTATGCAAGTTTCAGAGAAAACCATGTAAAACTCCAAACTGCCAAGATGAATTTGACCTAGGATTGAACCCATCACCTTCTCTCTTATGAACATATCAAGTGAGAGACATTTCGTTCAGCTTTTTTACTGAACACAGCATGATCAATTTTTTGAAAGATAGTCTAAAATATTGATGACTCGCTGATCTCGAACCTTTTAAAAAACATTAATACATTTCACTTACAGCCTTAAAAAGAAAAATAATAACTAATGGCTGGGCTGCTTTTAAGTTAAAAATACAAGACAATTTAACATTTCTTCTGGCAATCCTAACTGCATAAAATTTTATAGTCTAGATAAATGTTATTTCGTAATATATTAGAGGTGAAATTAATAGTAAATTGAGGTAGATAGAGTGTATGTGTGTGTGTGGGGGATATATTTTTTTCTTCTCACAGATACAAAGCTTCAGCAGACGTCTAACACACAGACAGCCAGTTTCTGAATGGTCAAATCATGTGTGAAACATCTTTAAACATGTAAAATCCATCGAAGACTAGAAGTTTAAAATTTTTACGAATCCAATACTTTCTTTTATGAATATTGAAGAAAGTAAAAATATGTTTTAAAAGAATACCTCTTATAGACTTACATATATTTTTATAGGTTCTTGTAAAAATTGCTAGAAAAATTTCAAATTTAGAACGTATAAGGTTTGACTGGAAAAATTACAATTAAAAATATTTTTCCACAAATAATGACATACTATAGCAATAACTCTGTTTTCTGTGAATAATTAAGGCATTGAAAAAATTCAGCTTATATGTTTTAAAAAAATCTTTCAAATTTCTTCATGACAAATTAACTAAAACCTCTGATGAAGAAATTACTCGAATATAAAATTATATAAAAAATAAGCTAACTGTTATATTAATCATTCAACCGGTTGAATACTCGTTCACCATGTTTAAACGAGTATAAATTTCAAATTATTCAACTAATTAACTAACTAATTTTTAATTAAAAAGAAAAAGAAAGAACTCCATTAAATCAATAAACAATTATTTTAAAATTATAAAAATTTCCCGTTAAATTTTAAAATCTTAAGGTAAATAATTGGTAAAAATCACAAATTAAATACACAATAATAAATGAATAATTCAACAATAGAAAGAATTAGATAGTGTGATTGTTAGGTGTGATAAAACCTCGTAATATGATAGATGCAATGCTATACAGCAAATACTGTATTCGGATGATATACATGTTTTATTTATAAAGCAATCGAATCCATAAGTATTAGGAATAAATTATGTGATGTCGTGAATAAATCTTATAAAAATTTTACTACATTAATCATACGATTTATGGAACGCTGATTTTTTGGCCGATCACTTTCTTAATTTTTAGATGTATCTTTCTTTTCAAACACACTTGGAAATATCTGTTTAAGCAGAACTAAATATAAGAGATTTTAAATATCTATGAGAAAATACAACCATCGAGTGATTGTTTGTTTATTAACAAGCATGATTTTTCTCTAACTGCTGATTGGTTTGAGCGTCTCAAAAACGTCACTTCCTCTCGAATGCTTCGGAATGATTTCGCATACGGAATTCAATGAAGGGAGAATAGGGGTTTCCATACGAATCAGGATTTAGACTCGGGGGTCAATTCTGAGTACGTCCGAATGCGATAAAATGGGCGATACGTTCGTTAGTGACGTCATTTTGACGTCATCCGCCTATCCCATAAACCCAAAGTAATTCTGGGACCAATTTTATCGCATCCGATTATTCCGCTAGTTACGATATATTCGCAATGGAATATCACCGTTCAAAAAAGCGTGATAAACTTGTTAACGCATCCTAAAATTCATCCATCGTCCATTATAATGCATGCGTTTGCTCATTTCTTTTATTTTCTAAAGTTTCTTGTATTTTGAATGTTGGCTTTTTATTATGTAGAATCAAAATTTTAAGGATTTAAAACTGCAGATAAGTAATTAATTTATTTTTGTTAAGTATGAATGTATATATTTAAATTTTTGAATGCAGTGTAGAGTGTTTGTTTATTACTTACTTTTTCAATTTTTGGAAGTTCTACGACAAATTTTGTTTTCTGATGATGACGACAAAGATACTTTTTTTTTGGTGGTTTCTCTGTCCAGAAACATTTCGGAAAGAACAGACTTTTTTTCTCTATATGGTGAAAAATTTTTTTAAATGTCGTATTTGCCTTTCAAGAATTTGTGTATTGGATATATTTTCAGAGATTGAGTATCGTCTTTCATTCGAGACTGACAGGTGAGTTAATTTTTACACTTCTCTTCTATTATTTTGTATAAAAATGAATTCTTAAATAGATACTCCGGATCTGAAGTATGTTTGAATGCCTCATCAAATGTAAACAAATTATGCACATACGCTAAAAGCCTGGAAAAAGTACTTATATTCCGTTGTTCGTACATACAAATAATACTTATGTATTTGTATATATATTCCCCGTACATATAAGGCATATTAGTGTTTTTACCTGAACATATTTCTTATTCCAATACCTCTTCATATCATATGTTTATGCTGAGATATCTGTAGAGATTTTTTTCGAACAATGAAAATATTTTTATAAACTTTTATGAAGTATTTTACTTTTCTAGGAAATTGTACATAATCTTTTTATTACAGGAAAAAAAATAAAAAATAATAAGCCACACTTGTCCATATCAAATTATGTAATTGTCTGCAATATCGTGTGATTTAATTAAATATTTTCCTGTGGGAAAGTTTTCTTAACTTAAGAGTTTGTTTTTAAACCTACAAATGCTATATAAATTAACTGCTATTATGTGTTTATTTTATTAGAAATGTTTTTAAAATTACAGCATTTCAGTTTAAATTTTTTATTACAATTCATTTTATTCTTAACATTTTAAACATTCATGTCGTAGAAACAAACACTAACTATTTAGAATGGTTACTGATTTAACTAGATTCAGTTTATTTTTAAATGTTTTATTATTATTAACATTGATTTTTATTTGTTTTTGTCTTTACATTTTTTTTTTTTTTTTTAGTATAATTTGTTACTGTCTAATCATCATTTTTTCCATCAACTTATTCTTTTGTTGTCTAAAACATTTTTAAAAAGAATGTAAATACAGTAAAATTTACACTTAATAAAAAATTTGAAAAATGAACTTTCATGTCAGCTATAATGAAATTAATATCCTGTTTTATTTGCCTAAGGAAAAGTTTTGAAGTTTATTTAGAAGATGTTACGAAATTAAGTTTTTCCAAGATTTGATAATTGCCACAATGTAATTTTTATTAAATCATGAAATGTAAAACAAATAAGGATATTATCATAGTGATGCTTTTTAAAAGTGATAAAAGAATTTAAACAAAAAAATTGAAACAAACTATCTGGGACAGTGACTTATTACTTGGTAAAATTTGATAAATATTTATCTGAGATTGATAATAAATGCAATGTGCTTTTTATAAACCATGCAAAGAAAATAAGACTGGGGGGGGGGGGAGGGAATATTTATAATGTATGTGCATTTAGCACAAAATTGAGATAAAAAAATATCTAAAAAGCACAAAGAAAATGCTCTTGTCTTGGTGCATCGACCCGTCAGAAAAAGAGCAACGGAAAATGCGATTGATGCAGTAATGCCCATATCTCATATTTCTGCTTTAAGTGACCATGATTATTTAGAAGAAAATAGCAGAATTTTGAGGGTGAAATTATACAATACTAAGGACTCGCAATTATTGAGCCTAACAGATTATTATAGTAAGCATGTATTAAATCTTACTTTTTTTTATGCTCGAGAAACTTTTACTGTCAGTGAACCAAGGAAGAGGTACATAAGATTAGTCAGTAATTATAAATGTGGAAAAAATGATGATTATATCACAATTTATTACCTGTAGAAAGCCATGTGAAAGATTGTGTTTTACGTGAAAGGATGCTCGGTAGTTGAGACACAACGCTATCTGCACACTGTAAGTAATTTTATTACATATTATTATTTTCATTTTTGTACAATTATTTATATTTCTTAATATATATTTACACAAAAAGATGCTCTATAGACTGCACTGTAAGTACTATTATTTGAAATATTTTAATTATTTACATAATGCATGAGCCGAATTTGAACCTGGCACCTCACTGAAATGTAAAGTCTGACAAAAATGCTTATTAGATAGGACAGAAGGACACAATTTTACTCTAAACAATTTTATTTTACTTAATCATTTTTACTTTTAGTTGGATATTTACTTTTGTTTTCTTTATTTTAAAATTTTAGATGGACGTTCAATGCATGGATAGCCAAGGTTAATCTGAATCGGCCTTTTAGTGAGACACCACCAACAGAAGTCGAGTACAAAAAAAATTGGACCAGAAAGAACAGGAAAGTGTCTGCTTAGAAAATATGGAAGATCTCGAGAAGTAGAAGTACAACCCTTATGATCCTCTATACTCAGTTGTCACGTTCTCACTTCAGATCGTTCAAATTTGTGAATAAGAAAGACAAAAGCCTGGTGAGTGGTTTCATATTGGGTGGTGTTTATTAAAAAGCCACCTGACTGAGGCACCTCTCCCTGGCAGTCAATGCTTTGGAAATGAAGAGTGGACATCACTAATATAGATATGTCTTGCTGTACAGGTAATAATAATAATATTTTTTCTCTTTAAATTAAATAAAGTTCAAATTGAATTATATTGTAATTGAAAGTAATTTTAACTTATTTTCAATATAAATGAAATAAAGAGAAGTATCTGTGTAAGTATTGGCTTCTCTGTTTCTCTAAAATTTATTCTTTTATTTTAGTTGAACCTCGTTAACGAGAACACTGTTAACATGAATTACTTTTAATATGAACTGTTTCCGCAATGGCACAATGCCCATAGCAGGAACTACTGATAATATAAACAAATTTTTTATCCCCTTGAGATTCACGTTAATGAAGTTCGACGTATATATGAATATTAATATAGGTAAATGAGTTTTTTTTTTTTTTTTTTTAGTAATACCGATTTTCAAGGCTTTACCTCTATTTTTAAAATTTTGCCCCTCCTTTCTCTTCCTCCAAATAACTTCACATATACGAGAATATCTGCAATTGATTCCTTACACTCAAAAATATAATACTATGGTGCTACCATTCTGCATACTTGACCATTTAAGTGGAGGCTGTACCTCATCTTCTGTTGAACATTACAGTATTAACAAAATGTATCACTTGCTCTGTTTTTGCTATTCAATGTTTAAATTTGTGTAGATGCTGTCTGAAAGGTGGAGCTGTTATGTTGTAATTTTCCTTACTTATAAATAAAGCTGTATCCCAAAATCTAATGTACTCAACTATACCATTTTTAATTTGTATGTTTAGTGAATGAACATTTGTTTTACACTTTCGAAAGTATCTACAATTGTTTTCTCACATCCCAAAACCTAATAATACCATGGAGATACTATTCTCATTCTGCATGTACTATCCTCCAATATTTAGGTAGAGCCTATATCTCAACTTCTATTGAACATTACAGTATTAATAAAATGTATCTCTTGTTTTATTTTTGTTACTCAGTGTTTAAATTCATATGGATGTTGTCTGAAAAGTGGTGTTGCCATGCTGTAATTTTCCATGTTTCTGACAAAGCTTTATCTCAAAATCTAATGTGCAGAACCACACCATTTTTTCATTACTCTTGTTTAAATTTATGTGAATATTGGTCAATAGATGCTGCTGTTATGTTATAATTTTCTTTGTTTCTGAAAAGCTTTATCTCAAATTTTAATGTACACAACTACATCCTTCCCCCCTTACTCTTGTTAAAATTTGTGCGTATATTTGCCAAGAGGTATTGCTGTTATACTACAATTTTCCTTGTTTCTGAAAAAGCTTTATCTCAAAGTCTAATGATACTAATTACACTATATTTTTTTTAAAGTCATACTTAAATTTGTCAGTATATCCCTATCACCTGAAAAGTGACACAGCTTTTATGAAAAAGCTATAGCATAGAACCTATTGTGCTTAAATACACATTTTTTAAATTTGTGTATATAGTGAGTGTATTAATAAAATCAGACTTTTGTCTGTAGATTTGTCAGAATCAAAAAATTTTGCGATATCTTCACGTTTCACACACCATGAAAGCCGAAAATGACTTCAGAAAATGTTGCCTGTGTGTGTGTGTCATCATGTCTGTATGTCGTTTTTTTTTTTTTTTTTGTCAGCATCACTTGAGAACGGCTGGACAAAATCCAACGGTGCTTGGCAGAAACTTACATCTTTAACTAACTTAAAATTAAGAAAAAAAGACAAAAGACAAAAACACGTTTGTCCGGGTATCACTTAAGAACGGCTGGACAGAAGTCAACGGCGTTTCACAGGAATTTAGGTCTTTACCCAACTTAAAATTATATCTATCAACTTTTCAGAAATTCTCCCCCTGGGGGGCAAAAGACAAAAACACGTTTGTCTGGGTATCACTTGAAAATGGCTGGACGCAATTTAACAGCGCTCTGCCGGAATTTAGGTCTTTACACAACTTAAAATTACATTTATCAACTTTTCAGAAATTACTTCCCTTTCCTCCCTGGGGGAGGCAAAAGACGAAAACACGTTTATAAGCATAACTCGGCTCCTAATTATTTCACAATAAAGAAATTGCACTTGGGGAGACTAGACATGAGTACAAATAATACATTATCTGCATTTAGAAATTTTCGATTTTTAAGGGAAAGGAGGAGGGAAATATTGAAAATTCCTGATTTTTGAGTAGACCTCTGCCAAAAATGGAACAAATAAATTGAAAAAAGGCTATGTGACTTCATTAGGATATTTCCAAAAACACATTTTTGCTTTTTTGGGGTTTGCGTTTTTTTTTTTTTTTTTTTTTTTTTGGGTGGGGGGGGAGGTTTACGAGGGGGCAAACTCGAGACACGTTTCAGCGCTAAATTTGTCCTGAGAAATCTATGGGATCTGCGGTCACGAAATTTGGTACATAAATTGTTTATACAGGGCCCGAAATTTCAATTTATTTTCGCTTGCTGAATAAAAAAGTTACTCGCCACAAAATATGATTAACTTACGTATAAGGTGACCAGAAATTACACAATGTCTTTTATTTCATAAGAAAGTAGAAGACAACGAGATATATAAAGTAGAGTGATAAATGGTAACCCTTGAGAAGGTCCAAGATGAGTCATGTGACATGCTCTCCTTTCACTTGCGTATTCGGTGGTTCCCTTGGTAACAGCTTATTTTTAGTAAATTTCTATGGCAACGGTTTGGAGATTGTTCTTCGTATAACTCATAATCGCCAATGTTTTTGTTTACTTACGTACTTTAATATTCTTTTGTTCTAAATCATTTTGATTTTGATTTTACTTCTTTTTTAATTCGTGTAGTTGAACTTTAACCGACAAAATGCTTAAAAATAGTTAAAAAATTATTATTTGTTGTTAAATTTAGCTCTTTAAAAATTTAAAATTTCTTTTATAAACACTTTCAAACTTTGTTGGAAAACGATGGAAAAAAAGGTATTTTATTATTTATTAAAATGTGAAATATGTGTAAAATTATTTTAAAAACAATTTATTTCTGTCATAGGACTATCATGTTACCTAATAATAATGACAATTTGTCGAACTGATATTTTAAATGCCAAAATAGCGAAAAAGGGCCAAACACAGCAACCTATTGGAGCATGTCATGTGATTCACCTTGAGCCAAGGAAAGCTAACCCTTCATCCATTGAATCAGCACTCTAATTTATATATCTCGTTGGTAGAAGACATTAAATTTTGAAAAAGAGGCCATTTTAGAGGACACAAAATTGAATGAAAATGATTAAAAAAAAGCGATTCAAAAGCTACTTTACACAAGTGATGGAAACATCTTTATTTCAAATTATGAGAGGAAAAAACCCTAATTTTATAGGTGTCACTGGACAATATATATACATATATATATATATATTAAATATTAATTTTTGCTATAGAAAAAAACTGTTTTTTTTTTCTTTTTTTGTACTTTCATGCAGGAATCCAGCGCCTTACATGTACCAGTTTAACAGACAGAATCTCTCGGTCACTGGTGGGACCATTTTTAAGAGGATTATTATTCATGCAAAAGTGACGTTCACACACATCAACCCACCGCGTATCATCCGGAGCACCATCTTCTTAATGATTTCATGACAATTTCAATAGTGATTCAGTGTTCTGGATCAAAGAACCGAACAAATATAGGGAATACTTTTTTTTTTTTTTTTTGCGATTCGAAGAATCTGAATAGACATAAATCATACTATACTTTAGCAAGCTTAGTAGAAAGTTGTTCTTTTGCGAACCTAACGCAGAAAAAAGTTAGTATTCACCGTTCGATACAGCTAACAGTCGACTAAGCTTCCCAGTTTTGCGAAATTTTTGAAATTAAGGACTAAATCCTTTGCATATGAAAAAAAATACAGAGGACGAAAAACATAAAAAAGAGGATATTTTAGTCTTATAATGTTTTTTTTCGTTTAAGAGGGCAGAGCGTTGAAAAAGAAGACTGTCCTCTTAAAAAGAGGATGCCTGGTCACTTTACTTAAGATTAGCATAATTTTATTTTTTATTTATTTATTTATTTATTTTTTTTTTTTTGTAGCACCGTATACTATAAGAATTCCAGTTACATTTAGACAGAAATTTATACTATAAGAATTCCATTTACATTTAGACCGAAATTTTACTCGCCACAGTAAAATTTCCACTCGCCAATGGCGAGCTGGCGAGCGGAAATTTCGCGCCCTGGTTTATACATATCTGACCCTTATTGTAACGGGATTTTACGAAATCCCCCCTTACCCCCCTAGTGACGAGAGGGCTATAAATACATGTAAAAACAAGTTTTCCCATTTGAATTCGCCTTAAATTATATTAGATTGGTGAACTTTGGTGCGTGGATGTTGATTAGGTGTACGCATTATGTACTGTGTATAGATTTCGCAAAACTTCGAACTTACCCACTGGGGAAGGGGGAGCAAGAATCGGGTAAGTTGCTGCCAAAGGCAGTGAGAACACGGACTCTTCACGTTGCAAGCGAGAAAAATCTCTACCGAGCACAGCGGGAACTTTAACTCAGGTTAATTAATAATGATATAGGATTTTGGCAACTCATTTCACTATTGTGTCTAGCGAAGCGGGCAAAGCCTGCTAGTTTTATTATAAATAATATAAAAAAAATTGACTATCATAGGCAAAAAATAAAAAAAATAAAATCATCACCAGCGACAGAGGGTGCATGTATTAAGGTATAACTTCGATAAAATTTAGACTCAAAATAGTTAATCCATCATGGAAAATTACCAATTTCTGTTTCAATGCATCTAAAATTGGCAAAATCCTAAATTGCTTTTTCTTAAACTTATGGTCAGAATGAATTTCTTAATTTTTGTTACAAGGAAATTTAATTGGCGGCCAAATACTTTTAAATTTGTTGAGGCCTGCTTCTGGTATTTGGAAATATTATTAGAAAATTATTTTAACATTTATGCATTTTTTACAGATATTCAATTACTATTCATATTCATAACATAGAATAACTTTTTCAATTCTGGAGATAATTATGAATCACCCTGTACTACATATGTATTCATCATAAAATTATATGTCTGCATGAAATTGTTGGTTTATGATAACACATTACTCGAAAAGTTCAATTTATACATTAAACACAGAATTCATTTATGTTATGTCAGGGTTATTTTATTAAGGCCATTTAGTTGCGTCTTTATAAAGTTGAAATTCTTAAGAAGGGCACGTTCACAAAATTTCATTTTGTAAAAAGGATCCCACTATAAATTTCTTCCTCCTCCCAAAACTGTTTTCATCACTTATACTAAATGTCTATATAATTGGGGTTTGAATGAAATATTATTTTGGTAATAAATGAACACTTTGATTGTTAAGTATAAAATATGAAAGGTGAATATTAGAAAAATACTAAAGACAAGAACCCTACACAATTATTTTTTTTTTTTTAAGAAAGGTTATAAATAATTCATCATTCGAAAATATTAGTAAATCATTTTCTTTAAGCACTTTGGTTGTTTTTCTGATTTCCCTCCTCTGACCACACCACCGCGTATTTGGATTCTAAGTCATGCTTATGCAGGGTTAATACTCAAATATGGGGAAAAAAATTCCCTGAGTTTCCAGACAATTTTCAAGAAAATATTAGCAACATATTACAAGAAACGCTCTTCTAGACAAGACAAAATACAGCTACTTTCACTGTATGATGTCAAATTATTGCCGATCATGATAGAAATTCAGGTAGAAATCATTATTTACGTGCGTATTTTCATAATACCTAATGATTTAAATTTTGATACGAAGCTAAACAAGAAAAACATAACTCAAGAGAAAAAAAAACATTTAATTTTTCAGATTTTGTAACTGATTTTCCCTGACTTTCAATGAAAATTTTTATTTTCCCTGACTTTTTTTAACAAATTCCAAATTCCGTGAGTATTCCCTGTTTTCCAGGTTTTCCCTGAGGAGTATGAACCCTGTTATGAGTAAAGCGACTTGACATTCTGCACTAGTTACAAGATATTTAAAAGAAATCCGAATCAGTAAATAAACATAAGTAAAAATTATAATATGATTTTAAGTATTTTCTTCCAAGTTCGTATTTAATGTGATGAACCATTAATGCATTCGAATTATTATGTACAATTCTGGGAAAGAACTATAACATACAATTTCCAGCAATGTTTACAGTATAGCAACATATATGCATGATGCCATAGTATGTTATCAGGATTTAGTAAAACGTATATCAGTTTTATTACACTAAATTTTTAAGGAAGTGAAAAAAGATGGTGGACATCACTAATATAGATATGTCTTGCTGTACAGGTAATAATGATAATATTTTTTCTCTTTAAACTAAATAAAGTTCAAATTGAATTATATTGTAATTGAAAGTAATTTTAACTTATTTTCTATATAAATGAAATAAAGAGAAGTATCTGTGTAAGTATTGGCTTCTCTGTTTCTCTAAAATTTATTCTTTTATTTTAGTTGAACCTCGTTAACGAGAACACTGTTAACATGAATTACTTTTAATATGAACTGTTTCCGCAATGGCACAATTCCCATAGCAGGAACTACTGGTAATATAAACAAATTTTTTATCCCCTTGAGATTCACGTTAATGAAGTTCGACGTATATATGAATATTCATAGAGGTAAATGAGTTTTTTTTTTTTTTTTTTTTTTTTTAGTAATACTGATTTTCAAGGCTTTACCTCTATTTTTAAAATTTTGCCCCTCCTTTCTCTTCCTCCAAATAACTTCACATATACGAGAATATCTGCAATTGATTCCTTACACTCAAAAATATAATACTATGGTGCTACCATTCTGCATACTTGACCATTTAAGTGGAGGCTGTACCTCATCTTCTGTTGAACATTACAGTATTAACAAAATGTATCACTTGCTCTGTTTTTACTATTCAATGTTTAAATTTGTGTAGATGCTGTCTGAAAGGTGGAGCTGTTATGTTGTAATTTTCCTTACTTATAAATAAAACTGTATCCCAAAATCTAATGTACTCAACTATACCATTTTTAATTTGTATGTTTAGTGAATGAACATTTGTTTTTCACTTTCGAAAGTATCTACAATTGTTTTCTCACATCCCAAAACCTAATAATACCATGGCGATACTATTCTCATTCTGCATGTACTATCCTCCAATATTTAGGTAGAGCCTATATCTCAACTTCTATTGAACATTACAGTATTAATAAAATGTATCTCTTGCTTTATTTTTGTTACTCAGTGTTTAAGTTCATATGGATGTTGTCTGAAAAGTGGTGTTGCCATGCTGTAATTTTCCTTGTTTCGGACAAAGCTTTATCTCAAAATCTAATGTGCAGAACCACACCATTTTTTCATTACTCTTGTTTAAATTTATGTGAATATTGGTCAATAGATGCTGCTGTTATGTTATAATTTTCTTTGTTTCTGAAAAGCTTTATCTCAAATTTTAATGTACACAACTACATCCTCCCCCCCCCCTTACTCTTGTTAAAATTTGTGCGTATATTTGCCAAGAGGTATTGCTGTTATACTACAATTTTCCTTGTTTCTGAAAAAACTTTATCTCAAATTCTAATGATACTAATTACACTATATATTTTTTAAAGTCATACTTAAATTTGTCAGTATATCCCTATCACCTGAAAAGTGACACAGCTTTTATGAAAAAGCTATAGCATAGAACCTAATGTGCTTAAATAGACATTTTTTAAATTTGTGTATATAGTGAGTGTATTAATAAAATCAGACTTTTGTCTGTAGATTTGTCAGAATCGAAAAATTTTGCGATATCTTCACGTTTCACACACCATGAAAGCCGAAAATGACTTCAGAAAATTTTGCCTGTGTGTGTGTGTCATCATGTCTGTATGTCGTTTTTTTTTTTTTTTTTTTTTTTTTTTTTGTCAGCATCACTTGAGAACAGCTGGACAAAATCCAACTGTGCTTGGCAGAAACTTACATCTTTAACTAACTTAAAATTAAGAAAAAAAGACAAAAGACAAAAACACGTTTGTCCGGGTATCACTTAAGAACGGCTAGACAGAAGTCAACGGCGTTTCACAGGAATTTAGGTCTTTACCCAACTTAAAATTATATCTATCAACTTTTCAGAAATTCTCCCCCTGGGGGGCAAAAGACAAAAACACGTTTGTCTGGGTATCACTTGAAAATGGCTGGACGCAATTTAACAGCGCTCTGCCGGAATTTAGGTCTTTACTCAACTTAAAATTACATTTATCAACTTTTCAGAAATTACTCCCCTTTCCTCCCTGGGGGAGGCAAAAGACGAAAACACGTTTATAAGCATAACTCGGCTCCTAATTATTTCACAATAAAGAAATTGCACTTGGGGAGACTAGACATGAGTACAAATAATACATTATCTGCATTTAGAAATTTTCGATTTTTATGGGAAGGGAGGAGGGAAATATTGAAAATTCCTGATTTTTGAGTAGACCTCTGCCAAAAATGGAACAAATAAATTGAAAAAAGGCTATGTGACTTCATTAGGATATTTCCAAAAACACATTTTTGCTTTTTTGGGGTTTGCGTTTTTTTTTTTTTTTTTTTTTTTTTTTTTTGGGGGGGGGGGGAGGTTTACGAGGGGGCAAACTCGAGACACGTTTCAGCGCTAAATTTGTCCTGAGAAATCTATGGGATCTGCGGTCACGAAATTTGGTACATAAATTGTTTATATATATCTGACCCTTATTGTAACGGGATTTTACGAAATCCCCCCTTACCCCCCTAGTGACGAGAGGGCTATAAATACATGTAAAAACAAGTTTTCCCATTTGAATTCGCCTTAAATTATCTTAGATTCGTGAACTTTGGTGCGTGGATGTTGATTAGGTGTACGCATTATGTACTGTGTATAGATTTCGCAAAACTTCGAACTTACCCACTGGGGAAGGGGGAGCAAGAATCGGGTAAGTTGCTGCCAAAGGCAGTGAGAACACGGACTCTTCACGTTGCAAGCGAGAAAAATCTCTACCGAGCACAGCGGGAACTTTAACTCAGGTTAATTAATAATGATATAGGATTTTGGCAACTCATTTCACTATTGTGTCTAGCGAAGCGGGCAAAGCCTGCTAGTTTTATTATAAATAATATAAAAAAAATTGACTATCATAGGCAAAAAATAAAAAAAGAGAAAAAAATTAGAAAATTATTTTAACATTTATGCATTTTTTACAGATATTCAATTACTATTCATATTCATAACATAGAATAACTTTTTCAATTCTGGAGATAATTATGAATCACCCTGTACTACATATGTATTCATCATAAAATTATATGTCTGCATGAAATTGTTGGTTTATGATAACATATTACTTGAAAAGTTCAATTTATACATTAAACACAGAATTCATTTATGTTATGTCAGGGTTATTTTATTAAGGCCATTTAGTTGCGTCTTTATAAAGTTGAAATTCTTAAGAAGGGCACGTTCACAAAATTTCATTTTGTAAAAAGGATCCCACTATAAATTTCTTCCTCCTCCCAAAACTGTTTTCATCACTTATACTAAATGTCTATATAATTGGGGTTTGAATGAAATATTATTTTGGTAATAAATGAACACTTTGATTGTTAAGTATAAAATATGAAAGGTGAATATTAGAAAAATACTAAAGACAAGAACCCTACACAATTATTTTTTTTTTTTTAAGAAAGGTTATAAATAATTCATCATTCGAAAATATTAGTAAATCATTTTCTTTAAGCACTTTGGTTGTTTTTCTGATTTCCCTCCTCTGACCACACCACCGCGTATTTGGATTCTAAGTCATGCTTATGCAGGGTTAATACTCAAATATGGGGAAAAAAATTCCCTGAGTTTCCAGACAATTTTCAAGAAAATATTAGCAACATATTACAAGAAACGCTCTTCTAGACAAGACAAAATACAGCTACTTTCACTGTATGATGTCAAATTATTGCCGATCATGATAGAAATTCAGGTAGAAATCATTATTTACGTGCGTATTTTCATAATACCTAATGATTTAAATTTTGATACGAAGCTAAACAAGAAAAACATAACTCAAGAGAAAAAAAACATTTAATTTTTCAGATTTTGTAACTGATTTTCCCTGACTTTCAATGAAAATTTTTATTTTCCCTGACTTTTTTTAACAAATTCCAAATTCCGTGAGTATTCCCTGTTTTCCAGGTTTTCCCTGAGGAGTATGAACCCTGTTATGAGTAAAGCGACTTGACATTCTGCACTAGTTACAAGATATTTAAAAGAAATCCGAATCAGTAAATAAACATAAGTAAAAATTATAATATGATTTTAAGTATTTTCTTCCAAGTTCGTATTTAATGTGATGAACCATTAATGCATTCGAATTATTATGTACAATTCTGGGAAAGAACTATAACATACAATTTCCAGCAATGTTTACAGTATAGCAACATATATGCATGATGCCATAGTATGTTATCAGGATTTAGTAAAACGTATATCAGTTTTATTACACTAAATTTTTAAGGAAGTGAAAAAAGATGGTGGACATCACTAATATAGATATGTCTTGCTGTACAGGTAATAATGATAATATTTTTTCTCTTTAAACTAAATAAAGTTCAAATTGAATTATATTGTAATTGAAAGTAATTTTAACTTATTTTCTATATAAATGAAATAAAGAGAAGTATCTGTGTAAGTATTGGCTTCTCTGTTTCTCTAAAATTTATTCTTTTATTTTAGTTGAACCTCGTTAACGAGAACACTGTTAACATGAATTACTTTTAATATGAACTGTTTCCGCAATGGCACAATTCCCATAGCAGGAACTACTGGTAATATAAACAAATTTTTTATCCCCTTGAGATTCACGTTAATGAAGTTCGACGTATATATGAATATTCATAGAGGTAAATGAGTTTTTGTTTTTTTTTTTTTTTTAGTAATACTGATTTTCAAGGCTTTACCTCTATTTTTAAAATTTTGCCCCTCCTTTCTCTTCCTCCAAATAACTTCACATATACGAGAATATCTGCAATTGATTCCTTACACTCAAAAATATAATACTATGGTGCTACCATTCTGCATACTTGACCATTTAAGTGGAGGCTGTACCTCATCTTCTGTTGAACATTACAGTATTAACAAAATGTATCACTTGCTCTGTTTTTACTATTCAATGTTTAAATTTGTGTAGATGCTGTCTGAAAGGTGGAGCTGTTATGTTGTAATTTTCCTTACTTATAAATAAAACTGTATCCCAAAATCTAATGTACTCAACTATACCATTTTTAATTTGTATGTTTAGTGAATGAACATTTGTTTTTCACTTTCGAAAGTATCTACAATTGTTTTCTCACATCCCAAAACCTAATAATACCATGGCGATACTATTCTCATTCTGCATGTACTATCCTCCAATATTTAGGTAGAGCCTATATCTCAACTTCTATTGAACATTACAGTATTAATAAAATGTATCTCTTGCTTTATTTTTGTTACTCAGTGTTTAAGTTCATATGGATGTTGTCTGAAAAGTGGTGTTGCCATGCTGTAATTTTCCTTGTTTCGGACAAAGCTTTATCTCAAAATCTAATGTGCAGAACCACACCATTTTTTCATTACTCTTGTTTAAATTTATGTGAATATTGGTCAATAGATGCTGCTGTTATGTTATAATTTTCTTTGTTTCTGAAAAGCTTTATCTCAAATTTTAATGTACACAACTACATCCTCCCCCCCCCCTTACTCTTGTTAAAATTTGTGCGTATATTTGCCAAGAGGTATTGCTGTTATACTACAATTTTCCTTGTTTCTGAAAAAACTTTATCTCAAATTCTAATGATACTAATTACACTATATATTTTTTAAAGTCATACTTAAATTTGTCAGTATATCCCTATCACCTGAAAAGTGACACAGCTTTTATGAAAAAGCTATAGCATAGAACCTAATGTGCTTAAATAGACATTTTTTAAATTTGTGTATATAGTGAGTGTATTAATAAAATCAGACTTTTGTCTGTAGATTTGTCAGAATCGAAAAATTTTGCGATATCTTCACGTTTCACACACCATGAAAGCCGAAAATGACTTCAGAAAATTTTGCCTGTGTGTGTGTGTCATCATGTCTGTATGTCGTTTTTTTTTTTTTTTTTTTTTTTTTTTTGTCAGCATCACTTGAGAACAGCTGGACAAAATCCAACTGTGCTTGGCAGAAACTTACATCTTTAACTAACTTAAAATTAAGAAAAAAAGACAAAAGACAAAAACACGTTTGTCCGGGTATCACTTAAGAACGGCTAGACAGAAGTCAACGGCGTTTCACAGGAATTTAGGTCTTTACCCAACTTAAAATTATATCTATCAACTTTTCAGAAATTCTCCCCCTGGGGGGCAAAAGACAAAAACACGTTTGTCTGGGTATCACTTGAAAATGGCTGGACGCAATTTAACAGCGCTCTGCCGGAATTTAGGTCTTTACTCAACTTAAAATTACATTTATCAACTTTTCAGAAATTACTCCCCTTTCCTCCCTGGGGGAGGCAAAAGACGAAAACACGTTTATAAGCATAACTCGGCTCCTAATTATTTCACAATAAAGAAATTGCACTTGGGGAGACTAGACATGAGTACAAATAATACATTATCTGCATTTAGAAATTTTCGATTTTTATGGGAAGGGAGGAGGGAAATATTGAAAATTCCTGATTTTTGAGTAGACCTCTGCCAAAAATGGAACAAATAAATTGAAAAAAGGCTATGTGACTTCATTAGGATATTTCCAAAAACACATTTTTGCTTTTTTGGGGTTTGCGTTTTTTTTTTTTTTTTTTTTTTTTTTTTTTGGGGGGGGGGGGGTTTACGAGGGGGCAAACTCGAGACACGTTTCAGCGCTAAATTTGTCCTGAGAAATCTATGGGATCTGCGGTCACGAAATTTGGTACATAAATTGTTTATATATATCTGACCCTTATTGTAACGGGATTTTACGAAATCCCCCCTTACCCCCCTAGTGACGAGAGGGCTATAAATACATGTAAAAACAAGTTTTCCCATTTGAATTCGCCTTAAATTATCTTAGATTCGTGAACTTTGGTGCGTGGATGTTGATTAGGTGTACGCATTATGTACTGTGTATAGATTTCGCAAAACTTCGAACTTACCCACTGGGGAAGGGGGAGCAAGAATCGGGTAAGTTGCTGCCAAAGGCAGTGAGAACACGGACTCTTCACGTTGCAAGCGAGAAAAATCTCTACCGAGCACAGCGGGAACTTTAACTCAGGTTAATTAATAATGATATAGGATTTTGGCAACTCATTTCACTATTGTGTCTAGCGAAGCGGGCAAAGCCTGCTAGTTTTATTATAAATAATATAAAAAAAATTGACTATCATAGGCAAAAAATAAAAAAAGAGAAAAAAATTAGAAAATTATTTTAACATTTATGCATTTTTTACAGATATTCAATTACTATTCATATTCATAACATAGAATAACTTTTTCAATTCTGGAGATAATTATGAATCACCCTGTACTACATATGTATTCATCATAAAATTATATGTCTGCATGAAATTGTTGGTTTATGATAACATATTACTTGAAAAGTTCAATTTATACATTAAACACAGAATTCATTTATGTTATGTCAGGGTTATTTTATTAAGGCCATTTAGTTGCGTCTTTATAAAGTTGAAATTCTTAAGAAGGGCACGTTCACAAAATTTCATTTTATAAAAAGGATCCCACTATAAATTTCTTCCTCCTCCCAAAACTGTTTTCATCACTTATACTAAATGTCTATATAATTGGGGTTTGAATGAAATATTATTTTGGTAATAAATGAACACTTTGATTGTTAAGTATAAAATATGAAAGGTGAATATTAGAAAAATACTAAAGACAAGAACCCTACACAATTATTTTTTTTTTTTTAAGAAAGGTTATAAATAATTCATCATTCGAAAATATTAGTAAATCATTTTCTTTAAGCACTTTGGTTGTTTTTCTGATTTCCCTCCTCTGACCACACCACCGCGTATTTGGATTCTAAGTCATGCTTATGCAGGGTTAATACTCAAATATGGGGAAAAAAATTCCCTGAGTTTCCAGACAATTTTCAAGAAAATATTAGCAACATATTACAAGAAACGCTCTTCTAGACAAGACAAAATACAGCTACTTTCACTGTATGATGTCAAATTACTGCCGATCATGATAGAAATTCAGGTAGAAATCATTATTTACGTGCGTATTTTCATAATACCTAATGATTTAAATTTTGATACGAAGCTAAACAAGAAAAACATAACTCAAGAGAAAAAAAACATTTGTTTTTACAGATTTTGTAACTGATTTTCCCTGACTTTCAATGAAAATTTTTATTTTCCCTGACTTTTTTTAACAAATTCCAAATTCCGTGAGTATTCCCTGTTTTCCAGGTTTTCCCTGAGGAGTATGAACCCTGTTATGAGTAAAGCGACTTGACATTCTGCACTAGTTACAAGATATTTAAAAGAAATCCGAATCAGTAAATAAACATAAGTAAAAATTATAATATGATTTTAAGTATTTTTTTCCAAGTTCGTATTTAATGTGATGAACCATTAATGCATTCGAATTATTATGTACAATTCTGGGAAAGAACTATAACATACAATTTCCAGCAATGTTTACAGTATAGCAACATATATGCATGATGCTATAGTATGTTATCAGGATTTAGTAAAACGTATATCAGTTTTATTACACTAATTTTTAAGGAATTGAAAAAAGATGAATTCACTTATTACACAATATAATAAACATATTCAAAACGTTTTGTAGATTTATATTAAAAATGTTAATACTGGTAAGTGAATATAAGTGCAGAGCTGCCAACCTAATCCGTCAAATTGTTTGTACCGCCCCTTTTTGTACACCAATATATTTTTAGAGTATTTGTTTTCTTAATTCATCTTAAATATATTTGAAGAGAATTACTCTAAAAATTAAGTGGTGTAGAAAAAGGGGCGTTACTAACAATTTGCCGGATTAGGTTGGCAGCTCTGTAAGTGTAAGCTAATATTTAACTATTAAAATGAGATATATATTAGACATACAATCATAATTTTACTAATGGTAATTGATTAAAAGCAAAAATAAATTAAATTTAAACTTACAAAATTAGACTTTCGTTTGTTTTTTGTAAGCAATATTTGCATAGAAGGACAATCTAATGCATTGCCTAATATAAAAAAAAGCACTGTACACAAGACTGTCCCACTAGCTTTTTGCCTTTCCTCAAAGATTAATATTTATCACAGTGCTTGGTATAAAGCATTTCTTCCAAAACAATGCTTTCAGAAACTATCTATTCAATTTTCTGGAAAATTTTGTAGAAATGACACTAGCTCTTCTACATCAAAAATAGTTCGTTGATAAAAAAACTTAGACATGCAGTCCTTATAAATAATCAATGGCACAATTAGAATAAAAATACATCGCAGGGTACAAAATATGGTGATACAAATACTTTCAGTATAATTCGAAATATAAGAAAAATGACGAAGATTCTCTAAAATATAATTGGTGCGTGATATCTTTGCATTGATGTCATTTCAACATACTTTGCATCGTTGTCAGCCATTACTGTCAAACTGCTACTGTTTACTAAACAACATCATTTTGATGAAACTTTTCCATTGGTTATATCGGAATATCTGCTATCGTAATCGCTGAAAATGATTGACAGTTGGGAGGAGCCGTAACAACTCTATCGCATGCTAAATATCGCACTCTGGCTTGTCGAACTTGCGAAAATGGTGGTCCAAGAATAGCTCTTTTGGTCGCATGCGACTATAGCATGCGATGTGATAACAGATTTCAGTGACGTCTCAATTCGCCGACTTATCGCAACGTACGTACCCAGAATTGACCCCTCGATTTCGGCTAGTGTCCATTCCGATTACGTTCCATTTTCCAGTTTAGGGTTGGTTGGAGGATTAAGGCCGATTGACTCCTTATGTGTCCTAGGCCTATAGGGGGAATGCCCTCCGTGGGGGTCTTTCTAAGGGGTCCTAACCCGTATTTACGCGAGTTTCGGAGGAAACCACGGAAAACTTCGAACGGCTAGGTCGATGAGCGCGACCTGGGATCGAACCCGGCACCTCCCATCTACCAGCTTTGAGCGCAGAACCGCTCGGCCGCTGGTGGGCCCTTTCCAGTTTAGGGAGAATACGGCTCTGAGACATTTGATCAACGACCGGTCGACAGCAGAGGCTGGACAACTCCGATCCCTCTATTAAATCAAAATCAGTGCTGCAATCTGTAGGCTTAGTTTCAAATTAATTCTAAAATATTAGAATTAAATTAGTTAAAGAAAAATTTAATTCATTAATGAAAAATGTAATTTAACTATGATAAAAAAAAAGATAGATCCATATCTATATTTTTCTATTCAGCGTAGTTGGGTACATATGCACTGAGATACAATAATATTAATTATATGATTCTTTTTCGAAAATTATTTAAATAAAAAATAATAACAAAAAAATTTTAATTTTTGGAAATTTTCCAGCAAATTTTTTTTAATTATTTCCCTCAATTATACATTATTGTATTTTAACGATATATTGTAAACAATTTTAAGTATTATTTTATGGATTTCCCACATAACACATACGTCCATATTATATTCATATTTCATCTATCGCGTCCGAGTTACGTCTATAGACGAGTTCTGAACGTAGATCTCCAGCTCCAGTATGTTCAGAATATGTGAAATTCCGAACGTAGACGTACAGTCGGTAACAAAAGTGTCCGAACACTAACAAAAATTCCTATATAAAGAAAGTACACTTCATACGTTTTTGTTAAAGAAATCCTTATCGAATCATGTTCTTAGACTGACTAAGAACAGAATTCAATAAGGATTTATTTAACAAAACCGTATGAGGTGTACTTTTTTTACATACGAATTTTTGCTAGTGTTCGGACACTTTTGTTACCGACTGTATCTACGAAAAACGTACAAAATATGGACGTCAGTTTAGGCACATAAATTGAATGAAAATTGAACTAATCCAGTTTACGTAAATACTTGAGCTAAAACTGCACCTGTATGCCGCCATTTTATTAATGTGGATGTTGTAATCAAATATAAGAAAGTTTTATCTTCTACAAAATTTTGCGATTGAAATTAAATTAACTATTTCTTTTTTTTTTTATCTCATTTATTGTTCAGACTGCTGCTCTCTCAACTTTCTCTAGCTGCTTCTGCCTATTATTTACGTTTGTATCGCTTTTCCGTTCTGTATTTGTGTTGCGTGGTTGTTTCTGTAATTCTTTCTAATAATCTGAAAAGATTTTAATTTCATTAAAGTCTATCTATGAAAAACTAATTGAAAATATGTATATACTTCGTGACAAAATAACTTACTTTTGCTGTATTAATATCTTTAATCTGTATTTGTGAAAATGTTAGTCCTTGAAATAATAAGTAAAAATTTTTAAATAAACACTATAATATTAAGCCTTTATTCTTAGATTAAAATAAAAAGTAGATTATTTTCAAATGTATTATATACTAATAAAAACATGTTTACTTCTGATTTGATCGTTATTAAGTTATTATGTTTTTGTTTTTCCTTTATTAATAAGTTATAAACTGTATTTACACATATATCTGTTTGACAAATACTTGTTTTTCTTTTATTTTTTCCCCCGCTGAGTAATTGTAATAAATGTTGGAAAGGTAAAAATGCATCAAACATCCTGTAATTTAACTTTTTTAAAAGTTGTCAGTTGAGAAAATTATATTATTTTTATATTGTTTAACAGTTAACTAAAAAATCCTATTTACATTCCCATATGCATTGTAAATTTTAGCCTAATACATTCATAAATTTTATTAAATTGACTGTGTCATTTTAAATACAGATATTTCAAAATTCTGCATGAATATATGTGGATAAATTGAGTTTTTAAAATGTGGTTTAAATATGAGTTTCTTTATTTTTGAACTTATTACAGAACTTGTAATATGTATAATTATAAAAATTCTAAGTTTAGACCTTTTTTTATTGTTGTTATTTTAGAATTATTTTAACAGGGCTGAAACAATCCTGCAATAATACTCAGGATTTTTTAAATAGTATCGCTATTCCCCCTGCAAGTGTATCTAGCTATCTTTTTCTTTCCATTATCATCAGTATTCTTTATCATTTTAAAAACAAACTCAACATTTTCTTTCAGTTTAAATTAACTAACATTTCTCTTAAAAATCAGCAAATACATTATAAATGAAAAAGGTCTATCTAAATAAAATATTTTATGGCAAATGCATATCATATTGCGTTTGTATTTCTGTTTTTTTTTTTTTTTTTTTTTTTTTCACTTTTATAAAAGTCTCAAATGTTTCTAACTTTTCTTTGCAGTTTGTCGCTTTCTTCTTTTTGCTCTACATATAGCAATATCACTTTATACACAAATACAGATCCGACTAGCTAGACATTTGAAACTTTCAGAAAACGATGACAATGCATTTTTTAAAAATACTTTTACTTAGTCAACTGTTTTGGGTCCCCGCTGCGTTCAATAACGTTTATATGATTCCTTGATTAGTCCTTGAAATAATAAGTAAAAATTTTTAAATAAACACTATAATATTAAGCCTTTATTCTTAGATTAAAATAAAAAGTAGATTATTTTCAAATGTATTAAATACTAATAAAAACGTGTTTACTTCTGATTTGATCGTTATTAAGTTATTATGTTTTTGTTTTTCCTTTATTAATAAGTTATAAACTGTATTTACACATATATCTGTTTGACAAATACTTGTTTTTCTTTTATTTTTTCCCCCGCTGAGTAATAGTAATAAGTGTTGGAAAGGTAAAAATGCATCAAACATCCTGTAATTTAATTTTTTTAAAAGTTGTCAGTTGAGAAAATTATATTATTTTTATATAGTTTAACAGTTAACTAAAAAATCCTATTTACATTCCCATATGCATTGCAAATTTTAGCGTAATACATTCATAAATTTTATCAAATTGACTGTGTCACTTTAAATACAGATATTTCAAAATTCTGCATGAATATATAGGGATGAATTGAGTTTTTAAAATGTGGTTTAAATATGAGTTTCTTTATTTTTGAACTTATTACAGAACTTGTAATATGTATAATTATAAAAATTCTAAGTTTAGACCTTTTTTTATTGTTGTTATTTTAGAATTATTTTAACAGGGCTGAAAAAATCCTGCAATAATACTCAGGATTTTTTAAATAGTATCACTATTCCCCCTGCAATTGTATCTAGCTATCTTTTTCTTTCCATTATCATCAGTATTCTTTATCATTTTAAAAACAAACTCAACATTTTCTTTCAGTTTAAATTAACTAACATTTCTCTTAAAAATCAGCAAATACATTATAAATGAAAAAGTTCTATCTAAATAAAATATTTTATGGCAAATGCATATCATATTGCGTTTGTATTTCTGTTTTTTTTTTTTTTTTTTTTTTTTTCACTTTTATAAAAGTCTCAAATGTTTCTTACTTTTCTTTACAGTTTGTCGCTTTCTTCTTTTTGCTCTACATATAGCAATATCACTTTATACACAAATACAGTTCCGACTAGCTAGACATTTGAAACTTTCAGAAAACGATGACAATGCATTTTTTAAAAATACTTTTACTTAGTCAACTGTTTTGCGTCCCCGCTGCGTTCAATAACGTTTACATGATTCAACATAAAGTTTATTTAACTATCTTCCCGGCTAGCTAGACATTTGAAACTTAAAAAGCGCTATTACACGAGCGACAAAAGTTGCTTGAATCTACCGCCGACACAGTACAACGCAGTGGTTTCCCAATGTGTCGCTCGAAACATGCGATTTTTTTCTGTTGCAGCAATTTTATCGCCGGTATTCGAGCGACATCGCGTCTATCAACCAATGAAATTCTGGGAGTGTGACGTATTCTGACGTCAGTCCCTTCTCCCACACCCCATGCCTTCTTCCCTTCAGGAAGAAAGCATGCTTGGCGCGCGAATAGTGATCTAGTAGGGCCGTGGCGGGAGTCTCAAATAAATGTGATGTTTTTAATTTATCTCATCGTACATAAATACTTAAACGTTTAATTCAAAATCTGTATTAAAATGTGATTGTATGTATTTATTCGATGCAGGTATTTTTCCGATTATTGTTATTATTTTATATTTTTAATTAAATGCGATTTTATTTTGGCGAATTTCACAAAAAGCAATTGCAGGATTATCCGTTTATATTTTATTTTATCCACGTTGTATTTTTTCATTTGTAATAATTACGATAAAAGTACTTTATGAATTACTTGCTTTGTTTTAGAACTTTGAGATACAGCAATTTATAATAAGCTATATTCTTTCTTTCACCTTCACATTTTGATAATTGTACTTTTTTTTTTTTTTTTTTTCCATTTTTACGTGAAAATAGAATTTAGTAACAAAATTAAACTTAGTACTCTTTATTTATTTATTTTCTAGAATGTCTTGTTTTCTGGAATAATTTGTTATATTAGATAATATTTTCATATCGTTTTTGTTAATATTTTTCCAACTAAGCTTTATTAAAAAAATATTTATTAAAATATATAAAAAAGTGAGTGAATTAAATTGAAAGTAAATTATATAACACAGAAAAGGTTTATTTTATGTATATATAAATCCTATTTGCCCATCACCTTATTTATTTATTTGTTTTTCTTTCAATGCGTTATCCTGATTTGTTATTAAATATTTTTTAATTTTTAATAATAATAATAATAAAAATAAAATGTTAATTACAATAGGATACACTTTTTTTAAGTACTATAATTTGGTCTTTGTTACATTACTTATTTTTTGCTAAAAAAAAAAAAAAAAAAAAAAAAAAAAAAATGCAGAAAAAAAGGTAAAAACGTAAGAATTGTTGGCTTTTTTTTTTTTTTTTTTTTTTTTTTTTTTTTTAACACGCTTTTATTAGCTTCACCTGTATGTATGTTTGTAACCGCTCTGGGAGCAAACAAAAAATCTATATTGTAAAAAAAGACTTACTCTAGGTGAACGCTGTGGCTGTGAGGTAATGCTCCGGGCTACGAACCTAAAGGTCTAACTTTCTAGCCCAGTCAGGGGAGATTTTTAAAAATGGTTTTTGTATAATTCTAAATAATTTTATAATCACCCTGTAATATGGTGTGTCACTCACACAATTTTTTCTTAGCCTGCATTTTAATACTATAAAGATAGATATTTTGTGCTTTTTAGTTCACATTTCAATAAAAGCGTGTTCTTTAATTTTTTAAAAGTATAATTTTATTTTTAATTACTCTTTTGAAGCCTCGGCAGTAAAAAAATTTTTGACATTAAAGTATCAGCTGTGGATTAGAGGGATTTGTTGAATGCAATTTTTTGACAGAGCAATTTCATAAAAATGCAGTGTACAAGACATATGAATATTTAAATAATAAATATTGTTTCACGATTAAATTACAATTACCTCCTTACAGCCTAGATTTTTAGGCAAATACGCTTGGTTGACATAAAATTTAAATATCTTTGTGATATTCATTTTTCTTCCTTTTTCACTAGAATGAACATAATTATAAATTAAATTTCTACACGCACTTTTCCTAAAGTATTATTATAACGTTTTAGCACTTTGAAATCTTCAAAATGTATTAATAAATAAAACAGCTTAATTAAACACCACTGGTTCTACTCTCGTAGCTAGTAGACGGAAAGGGGAGGGGGGTGCCCCCTCCCCCTTTTCCCCGGCCAATGCTTAGTCGCAAGTGCCGCGCTATTAGGGGAAAAAAAAAAGTTTTGAAAATCAGACAATGATACTATTTAAGGGTGATTTTATCCTTTCATTTAATATGTGTTTTTACAGCATTTGAAAAGATATAAAAGGAGGGTAAAGGCCTTTAGTGTTTTTATTTCTTAAATTTTTTAACTAAAACAACTTTTTTATCTCATTTTAAATTTTAAAAATATTATTTATTCATTGATTGATCAATTTTATTTTTTTATTGATAATTTATTCGGAAGGATTTGATCACTTTTGTAAATTTATTTATTATTATTATTTTAAGGCATTTAGTGTAAATCCAATAAAATATTGTTATTTGAATATAACATTAAAATATATTTTACTATGTTAAAAAGTTATTTTTATTTCAGTTTAGCAACCAACAAAAGTAATATTACTGTCATAGCATATATTTTGTATCGGATCTTTAAATTAGAGTTGGTAGATTTGATGCAATTCATAATTATGTCCAATCAAAGAATGTACACGAAAGAAGAAAATCTGAGTGTTGCAAAAATATAAAAATCACGCTGACACAGCGATAAATGCGAGCATATGAATGTGTTTGAGAGAGTGACAAGTGAGTAATGCTTTCTTAGAAACCCTTCGTGTGGGGAGTGTCTGCATCGCCGCGATTTTTGTCGCTTGAAGAATTCCCGTGTAATACCACTCTTAGAATAGCTCAAAACACGATAACAATGCATTTTTTAAATACTCTTAGCTAATTATTGTTTCGGGTCCCCGCTGCCTTCAGTATCGTTCGTGTGATTCAACAGCAAATTTAAAATTATGGTATATAAAAAGTTTTTATCTTGCAATTATTTAAGATGAGTCTATCCTGCTAATTCATTTTGAATTAAGTGCAGTCGAACTTTATTAATATGAATCTCAAGGGGATAAAAAATTTGTTCATGCTATTAGTAACTCAGAAACTAATTTTCCTTTTCACGGGGATTGTGGAAACAGTTCATGTTAAAAGTAATTCACATTAATGAGGTTCGACTGTAATAAGTACAATACTTTGGATAAATACCATAAAATGCAAGAAAACAAACTCGCAAGTTTCTAGCATTTTATGGTGTTTATCCAAAGTTTTGATCTTATTATTTCAAAACACTAGTTCTGTGGTATTATTTATTAATGAGGTTCAAATGTATTTCAAAAGTTATTGTATTGACAAATTTTCAAGTATCGCCACTTAGAAACAAAATGGCAGGAGCAAGTTGCTCACTAAACTAATTCAAGATGTTTGTAAGATAAGTTTACTGTTTGACTTTGATTCAAATAAATTCAATATTTCAAAAGTTATTGTTAGAGTTGAACTGAATAGTGATTTTTGCCAAATAACGAATACCAAATATTTGGTATTCAGCCGAATACTTAAATTTCAGTGTAAATTCTTTTTTATACCCAGAATAGCTTAATTATTTTAAACATTTATTGCATGTAAAAAGAAATAATATGGACATTAAAAAATATCAACATAAAATATAAGTATTTAGCATTAAAAGATAAATTTTATAGTCAAAATAGAAATAAAATGTATATTTTAAATCATTTATTTATTTTTTATTTTTTTTTTATCATGTAAAATTTTGAACTTCATTAAAATAATTAGATTAAAAAGAGCCAAATACATTAAATAAGAACAAATAAACTTTTCCTTTTTTTGAATTTTCAAAAAACAATCTTATTTTGCGTGTAGGCTGTATACACATAAAACATTATAATGAGTAAACATCAGGAAAGAAGACTTCAATAATATACATATGTATAATAAGAAAGCACCACAGAACTGGTGTTTTAAAGTAATAAGTACAAAACTTTGAATAAACACCATAAAATGCAATAAACTCGCAACAATTATTTCGGGTTGAACGAAAACACTACCCTACGTCAGGAGAACAAAGTAATCAAAGTTGCATATATGGACACACAAAGTAAATGTAGTTTTATATGTTGTCACAATTTCCCCTTATTAAACTATAATAAGTGACTATTTTGAAATATACAGACATGTTACTTTTCAGCCTTTTTAAGCTTGAAAATTTTATTATTCTTGGGATCAATGCAAATCCGCATTAAAACTTTTTGGACATGTGTAGTAGTAGGGGGGGGGGGGATCAGCCAGAATTTGTGCAATATATTATTAGCAATTTCTATGTGATTGGCTTTCAAGAAATGTTAAATTCGAACTTGGCGAAAATGAATAAGAAATAGCACTTTAACTGCATTTTCCTAATGAACCTGAACTACATTATTTTGCTAATCAATTGCATTTTGCTAATCATGCCCCAGCAAGCAATGCTTCTATAGAGTAAACTTATTTTCAAGTATATGTAATAATTTTGTCTGTTTTTTAAGCACTTACAACTATTTTAATTATAATCAATATGATATTTAATGTAAGATTTATTGTTCTGATTTTGTTTATTGTGTGTACATGTATGCAATCAGGTATAACATTATTTTTATTATTGAAAAATTTATACTCTGTCAGTTGCATGATACCACTTTTGAGAGGGAAGGGGGGGGGGGGGGTCGTGAAAAGTTCAGCCTTTTTTTTCTGTAAGCTTGTACCATGTCTGAATATATTACATTTTAATGCAGACTATTTTTTATTTAGATTAGAAATTAAGATAGAAATTTTATTAGACTGGCATTTTTTACTTATTTAATATCATAATATTGAAGAATAATAATTAAAGAAAAAAAAAAAAAAAGGAAACAGTTTAATTTTATATGATAAATATTTTTACCAATTTCAATATTCTAATTTAATTTAAAATTTAACTCGACCTCGACTATTCTGTTGTCGAATATCTTGATATTCGCTCGAACCGAATATTCGGTGCAACTCTAGTTATTGTCATAACAAATTTTCAACTAGCAGCCTGACTTTAAGTGGTTTGGTTTGGTTTGGTTTGGTTTGGTTTGATGAGTACTGAGATTTTTTGCTTGCCTCGAAGGCCGCTTATATCTCGAAATATCCACACCACAAGGGTTTACAAGTTTTTATTTAATACACAGTAACAAGTACACAATATTTTGAAGACATAAGACAACACAAACATCCATGCCCGCACCAGGATTCGAACCTGGGACCAATAGATTCGGAAGACAGAATCCTACCGACCGAACCACCTGGCCGGCTAAGTGGCCTTTACCTGGAAATAAAATGACAGAGCGAGTTGCTCACTTTATTAATCCAAAATAAATTCACTGTCCAACTTTTGTGCAAAACAGTTCAGTATTTCCAAATTTGTTGTGATGAAAAATTTTCAGGTAGAAGTCTTAAAGTACACCTAATACCTTTGTTAAATAAATCCTTGTCGAGTCATGTTCTTAGTGACTGAGAAAATGACTCGGCAAAGATTCGTTTAACAAAGCAGTATTAAGTGTACTTTTTTACATATGAATTATTGCTAGCGCTTTAAAAATTTTGCTGCCGATTGTAAGTTCACTGTCCAACTTTGGTTCGAATTGATTCAGTGTTTAAAAAATTATCTAGATAATAAATTTTCAAGTGGTAGCCTGATTTCAAGTGGCCCCGCTACAGTCAGCAGCAAAATTATTGAAGCACACATCCACATTTTTTATTTATATTTTTTAGTTTGATCGCTAATTTTTATCATCAACTTACTTTTTTATAAGCAGCATAAGACTAAGATCATGACTCGACAAATATTTACGCAACAAAACAGTATTAAGTGCTTATCTTTTAAATAGGAATTATTGCTAGTGCTTCAATAATTTTTCTGCCGACTATATGGATTGGAATTTATAAATAAACATATATATATTGTTGGATAATTTCTGTGAAATTGTAACTCTCTCACTACGATATACTGAAAAAGAGTTTATTCATTTAACTGTTGATTTCTTTACGAAACACTTTCAAGGAATTATTGTGGCTGTTAAATGGCAGTCTTTTATACTTGAAAATGCAATAACTGGTCATGAATAATTTATTAAAACTTTGATTGGTAATAAGAAGTAAGAATAATTTGCTTGGCTTTTACTGGAATAAAATAAATTAATGCACTATATAAGGATGAATGCAAGAATAAGCTTAAATTCATACATTTATCTTCATTCTATAAAAAATGAGATATGCAATATTTTTAAACAGAGTGTTAAAACTCTTGGTATAAATTAAAAAGTAAGATAAAGCATAAAGGCAACAATACAAGACTTTATACAAAACCTATTCATGCCGTGATGCACTATTATTTACTTTCTGATTTTGAATAAGTACATGTTTATTAAAAAATGAAAAATCTGGAGTGACTTTGCTGTACTTTTAAAACATTATGTAATTAACGGTTGTGTAGATAAAATAAGAAATGTCGTTAAATAATAAAACAAAAAATAATAGGGTGTTCAAGTAATTATATACACTATACAAAAGGTACTATACACTATACAAAGTACTATATACAAAAAGGTATAGTTCTACTCAATTTCAAGATACTTTATAAAACTATGAAGATTTTTCCTGCCAGGTTAATTCAAACAAATTTGATTAAAATATTTTATTTGGATTTACTTATGAAGTTCAAGAAATTATTTTACAGCTTTAAGCTTGCTTTTTTCTTATATCAAGAGAGAATTAATGTCTCAAAAAAATATAAAAAATATTTTATTTTAAATATTTATGCATGAAAGATTAATATAGGGACTCTGAAAAGAATTTGAATACAGTGTGGTTTAAAGCATATTTTAATATATTTCCATACTGTACAATACAATGAAAGTAACATTATTTAGATGCAAAAAAACGTATTGCTTATGATTGGTTTGCAGAGCGCAAAAAAATTTTCAGGTACGTTGTGGAATGAAAATAGAAGGTTAAATGATGATTTTTTTTTTTTTCAGTAAAATGTAATTGTTTATATGTACAGAAAACTCTTAATTGAAATATGAATTAATACATATAAAATAGCAAGCGTTTTGCATTTTCCCATGAAAAAGCTGTGAAACATATTAAATGTAGAAAATTAAAAAATATTTAAGTGCCTCATGTACTTTGTTAAAAGAATATTACAAAGCGTAAATTTTTTAAAAAACATTTTTAAAGGAAAAGCCTCATTAATTTTACAAAAAATGACCTGGCCTGTGTTCAAACCAGAGCTTTAAAAAAAAAAAAAAAAAAAAAAAAAAAAAAAAAAAAAAGCTAATGCTCTACCATCTGTTCTGTTAACTTCATTATTAAAAATTAAGTAATGAATAATTTCATATGTAACTTATGTCGATTTTCGCTGAACAAGAGTAAAAAGTGAGCAGGCCAGTATTAAAGCTTGGGGCACAAGCACAACTTCATCTAGTTATTTTTCATTCTTGTAAAAATTTGTTTGGCCTTTATTTAAATATTTGTAAAGTATATAAACAAAGTTATGACTCAAAGGGGTACATCACAGACCGTCAAGGTCACCCAAAGCCCCTGTTATTCTATTGGAAAAATTGTTTATAGAATTGCACATTACCTAATTTTTATTTCTAAATTCCATTTTCACATTCTAAAAATACACAACCATTAAATTAGTACTCCCTTTCTAAAAATTTACTTTTTTTATATTTGAATTTTGAGTTCAAAAATGTATTTCACTAAATACATTTTCCTCATTTTTTAGCCGTAAAATAAAACTTTAAAATTTTAAAAAAATCAATTTTGGGGAACGAGTACTGATTTAACAGTTGTGGATTTTCTGAATGTGAAAACAAAATTTAAAAATTTCAATTAGGTAAAAAATAATTCCATAAACAAATTTCGCCATACACTTGCATGGGATTTGGTGACTAGAGATGGGAAAATCACAAAAGGAGTGAACAACTTTAAACTTTTCTATACCATCATAATGTAATTATATTTTTAAAAAAACGATCACTTGTAATTCTGCTTCTATTCACATAAAGAAAATATGAAATCTATTTCATAGGAGTATGATGGCAAGTCAAATATAGAATGAGGACATCACTTAGTGGAATAATAGTTCATTGGGCCAAAGGACCTAAGTTTGAAAGCTAGATTCCATAAAAAACTGATTTACATACATGGGTGCTGGCAATGAATGAAATTTAAAAATATAAAATACTTTGTGCGAAAAAATAAATCACAGGGGAAGTTTTTTTTCTCTTTGTGCCGTACTCCAGATAACTTTAAAAATAATATTTTAAAGCTTTTTAATTATTAAATTATATATATATAAAATAATCTACAGTTTTAAAATAATTTTTTGAACTCTTTCTGTGGATTTCACAAAAAAAACCATTATGTAGATTTGATTTTGCTTAGACGGACATGTGACACTAGTATTAAGTTAAAAAAAAAAAAAAAAAAAAAAAAAAAAACATTGCACTCACTAAGGATTTTATTCTGCCAGCATCTATGTTTGCATAAATCTAAAAATAACATGGGTAATTTTTAGATGTAATATGAATAAAAATGGACATGTTTATACATTATGTTCACATCAGTGGCGTATTCTCTGGGTATGCTAGGCATGCGCCGCATACCTGCTAAAACCTATCTAAACTTCAAACATATTTTGATTAAAAAAATAAAGAAAAAAATAATAATTCAACAGCTGATTTTATTAATCACTCGCTTTCATCCATCCATTAGCCATCATTTAATTTTCAAAAACTAATCTGAAAGAAAATGCCTTCTGTTACATAGATAATTCGTGGAAAAACAGCCGTTTCCTGACCGGTTACTCCGTAAGGCATGCTACTTTTCTAAAACCTACCCTTGAACAGGGAATTTTTGTTGTGTGAGGAAATATTCATTGCGTTAATTTTCCCGCACAAAGGGATTTCCGCTGTTTAAAGGATCGAAGTCATGTCCTGGAGTTTTCCCGTACTGCTAAAGTATTGGGGATTTTTATTTTCTTATCTTTTGTAGAAGTGTTCGCGTAGTCAGTGAGAACTAGTTTTTCCATTTTGTCCATCTCCTCAAAGACAAGAATGACTGAATAGATTGACGATGTTGCCAGTTCAAAAACATTATTGATAAAGTAAAATTTAATGCTTTATTTTACAATGATGTAATTAAAAATAAAGAAAGAAAGAAAGAAAAAGAAAAGAAAAGAAAAGAAAGAAAAAACTGAATTTATTTATACATAATGACTCAACTATAAAATAAAATTTGAAAAAAATTCTGAAAAAATATCTCTGCTATTTTATGCAACAGGAAAATTACTGCTGTTTTTTGATACTTTTCCTAAATAACGCATACAAACGAAAACTTCCGAAAGAAGTAAAATTATGATCAAAATTTTATTTATTATGTTATCTCTTTGTATGAATAAAGAGAATTGTCTGTCTCTCCCTGTGTGTCTGCGTATGCACTCTGGGCAGAGATTCACAAATAAAAATTTAGATACCATAATTTTTATATAGCATTTTATTTATTTATTTTTAACAGGTAAAACGAATATCAACGATTCGTCAAATGAGAAACTGCAATATTATAAAAATAGTGGTATTAAAATTTCCTTTTGTAAGAACTTGGCTCTGAAGCTCAAGACTTTGATTACAGAGCTACAACATGTGGCAGAGGTGTAGCATGGATATTGTAAATGTACACCTCATAATTTTTTTTTTTTTTTTGAATGAGAATATTTACCTCCCCCCCCCCCTCCGAATTTTTCCATTTCATTTTCTTAAATTTTATTGAAATTGCCTGATTTTTATTTTCAGTCATCCCCATTCCTTAGCAATGGTTACTAGCTTATTACGGTTACTACATAGCAACACTTTATCTATCAGGCGATGCCTTTTAAAAAGCGAAGCTATCGACAAATTTTTATTTTAATTGAACGAAATAAAATATTTTATTTCAATAGTTGTTTCTTCAAAACAATTTTTTATTTGGAAACATAAAATTTCTTTGAAAGGGAAATATTTATACTTTTTATTTATTTACTTTCACTTTGGAATCAAATGTCAATATAATAAAAATAATTAAACTTATTAGGTTTTAAACTTTATTAAAATGTTCAACAATTAAGTTCATGTATAAGAACTATTTGTGGTCCGAGTTAAAGCGTAATAACAAGCAGTGGGAACCTGGATCTGACACTGTAAGGAAGTTACTGCCATATTTTGCGTGAGTTTAATGAAATTATATATATGAGGAGCAAACATTCAAACCGTGTTTTCTCCTTCGAATACAATTTTTCAGAAAACACAAAAAACTGATAAATTAAAAAATAACCCTTCTTAGACCCTAATTATCATTTGTTTAGTTGTATTACTGGTTACTAGGAAGATCTGTAGGCATACTTTACCTAATAAACTTAGAGTTAATTAGAAAAATGCATTTGAAATTTGGAGAAAGCATGTTTTGACCGAAACACAGAGGAGAAAACATGTTT
This sequence comes from Salticus scenicus, assembly GCA_963930645.1. Taxonomy (NCBI): domain Eukaryota; kingdom Metazoa; phylum Arthropoda; class Arachnida; order Araneae; family Salticidae; genus Salticus; species Salticus scenicus. The sequence continues at coordinate 2,144,080 of CAWVNO010002982.1, read as the reverse complement.
TGAATGTTTCCAATGTGGACAAAACATTTTTTGAATGAAAAAGTATGTAACTCGCATATTGATGAAATAACATTCTTAATGTAATAAAACTAATTAACAGAACAGACTTTGTTATGTAATTATAAAATTAAATTAAATATTTACACGTGAAAAATCATCCTGCAAATTGTAGTGAAGAACTAAAATTTTTAAGCCAATTTAAAATTTAAATTTTTAAACCAATATCTTGACTTAAGCAATTACATTCTTCCTCTGTTTCTTCATATTCTACATGAAAGTTATTAGTAATGCTATCTTTATCTTTATCTTTTTATCTAAATTCAGGCTGATTTTTCCGCTCTTCACCATACATCAATTTTAAAGGTTTGTCTACGTCATTTTTCTTTTCAAGTGGTATTCCATAACTCAGAGGAAGACATTGTAAGACAACATTTCGTATAATAACAGTATTAATTCCCTTCCTAAAAAGTTTTGTTCCAGATTATTCTTTTATACCTTCGAATTTATAGTTTTTGAATCCTTTGACCATCACACTTTCTCCATTTTTTTCTAAAACTATTCTTTTCAGTTCTGATACGTATGGTAAATTTTTGAAATAATCTCTAAGTGATTTCGTATTATAAAGTTTCCAATCAATCCCCAATATTTTTACTTTACCAACTGTCTGATACAGTTCATAGTATTGTTCCTTTGATGTTATTGTAGAACTAACGAAATAAACAAACATCAAAAGCTGGTACATGTACGAGTCACGCGACCAGAAAGAACAGTTCTGACTGGTCGGCTGGAGAAATCACAGTTTGACTGAAAGCAGGCTCTGGAGGAAACACTGTTTGATTGAAACCTCAACTTTCTAAGAGCGTTTATAATGTGATAAAAAAATTTTTGGTTTAAAATAATAGTATAATTTTGTGATATTTAATGTTGAGTTCACAGAAAAATCCCTAACTCACTTTTTTTTATTTTTGGAGAAAACACGGTTTGAATGCTTGCTCCTCATATGTATAAAGTGATATATAAAAAATTAGTGATTCAATTTCCTTAAGAATTCAGTTTTATATAGTAACCAGTGACGCATGCAAAACCTACTAGTCCTTCAATAAATTATAATAAAGAAGGATTTAAATATATGCTGTCAAGATAAATTCGTAAAATTCGAGTATAAAATTATATTTATGGTTTGGAAAAATTGGAAATTTACGTACTTAAATTATAAGAAATGATAACGAATTTAGGAGTAGTGCTGTTTCCACAGTTGCTTTAGAGCATGCCGAGATTCAAATATCACGCTTCGCCACTGGTTCACATATGTCCATTTTACGTTATTTTGTTCAGCTAAAAGACGTACTTATTACGTAAAAGGTGGGGACATTTCAACATAATATCTACAAAATCTGATGAAATATAGACTGAATCTGGGTGTAATATGGACATGTCTATATTATGTTCACTATACATCTATTTTACGTTATTTTTTTCAGCTGAAAGACGTACTTATGACGTAACAGGTGAGGACATTTCTACTTAATATCTACAAAATCTGATGAAATATAGACTGAATCTGGCTGTAATATGGACATGTCTATGCATCCAGATTACGTATTTTGACTTAATCTGGACGAATTTGTGTTGTCTGGGTATTTCGTTAGGTCAATTTTATGTCTTCTGATTGCATTTTCACCATAAAATGAATATAATACATGCAATATTGGGTAATGGAAGTCGTGTGGTTGTTGCACTCCAGATTTTTTATTTTTGTATTTTGTATCGATACAAAGCAAAATTTTCAATTCTGTGTGTAGTAAAAGTCTTTGTTAAAAAATAATAAGTACAATCGACTCTCTGAAATCTGCAATAGTTGAGTTCGTATCAAGGAATTTGTGGATTTTTAGAATTTTGCGGATTATAGATCATTGCTTTCTTTACATACTTTTCACTTTTCATTACAGTATAAATTTGCAATGTTATTGTAACAAAATAAAAATTATATTCAGTAAATAATTTAATTATTATTCATAACATATTTAAAAGAATTATACAATATAAATTAATAAATAAAATTAATTATAAATAGAATAAGAAAAAAATACAGATTCATCAGTAATTAAATATGAAAATTGAATGTGTACATACATGTATATAATTTACAGGTTATTTATTTTTTTTAAATACTGAGTCAGCTCTTTTGACAACTGTTCAGTAATCTTGACCAAGACTTAACTAGATCGGATGTTTGCTTTGTAGTGCGGAATCAGCACGAGCAAGCACATTATCTGTACCATTGCTGTTCCTCAGTTTCCTGTTACAATAAATATTCTCTCTTTTTGTGTTTGACTTAACTCATTTTAGAAACCGATTGTAATGGAATTTGTATAAACCAGGGGTCGAAATTAGAATCAGCAAGTTGGGTGCCAAACGGCAACTAACATTGTTTTATTAGTTGCCATTATGTTTAGGTGCCATTTTAAAACTGCTATTTACACATAGAAACATATGTGAAAACATTGTACATAAGCTACAATTACTTAAAATAGTAATACTTTATCTAGTTAGTTTTTTTTTTTTTTGTTTAAAAAATTTTCTAGTGCTAATATTTTTACAAGAAAGCTAGGAATTTACTTCTACTACTCTGTTGCTAGTACCTTTATTTTCATCGCACATTAGAACTGCACAAAAAAGAATGATAGGCGTCAAAGTGACGACTAGGTATAAAATTGTGGTCGTCAAAACGAAATATTTAGTTGCAAAATACAACTATCGACCGCTAATTTGGAGCCCTGGTATAAACTGGTTTAAATTCTATATTCTATTAATTTTCTGATGGGAAATATATTTACATATGCTCAAATTTAATTAATAAACAATTATGAATTTATAAACTTTAAAGGATGAACATCCAGTTTTTTTTTTTTTTTTTTTTTTTTTTTAATTCTAAAAACATAATTAATCAAAAATGCATATTTTCAAAATTTTTAATAAAAATGTTTTTACAATTTTTGATTGAATCCTAGCCCAAAATTATTTACAATTATTATTATTTTCATTATTATTATTATTTTTATTATTTTGAGAAAAGAAATAGAAATTAGGTTAATTCTTAATTGGGATTTTCATTGTTTACCTTTACATTTTTAAAAGAGTTGTGGATTATAAAGAATTTTGATTTATAAATCTGCGGATTTAAGAGAGTTGAATGTATAAAGTTTTTCTAACTTATAAGTTAAGTGAAAAATGTAATATAACTTCTGATTCCGTATTCAGGAATGAACAACAATGGCACTTTTTATAGTCATAATAGTGCTGTTTCTACAATAAAAGGGGCATAATTTGCGGTCTTCTGTGATGTGATTTTTATATGTGACAAAAGTAAATTACTAATTTTACGTGTATACACATAGGCTATATGCATTTGCTCTTCCAAGAATGTTTTAGAACTATTGATAGAAGGTTGAAAAGTCTGGAAGAAAGGTATTTAAAGATCTCTGAACATTTCAAATGTTAGAAAAGGCTACTTGGTACCAAAATGTGTTTAAAAGGACCGCAGAGTGGAGCACCCTGTCAAATCAGCCTAGAGTCACAACCACATAAGAAATATTAGAGGGAATATAAAGCTTTTTATATTTAAATACTGAAATTGATTCAGTTTCTTTTCTGAATTTGAAATAGCTCAAAATATACAATCTGTATTTAATTAATAAAGTAAATTTCTCTATTTCAGATGTGAAAAGCATGCCGAATTATTTTAGCCAGTAAAGTATGGATATTAACTATTAAGGATCTTTTCAGAAACTTCACTCAATTAATTTTATTGGTTAGAATGCCCTATAAAATATTTCGTTATACAATATTTAAAAAAAAAAAAAAAAATATTTAGCAACATTAGTCCTTTACAGTTCTCTACATGATGATCTTTGTGATGCAATCATAAAGACAAGCTATTGTAAAATACACTAAAAATGATAACATTTCTGTTTTCTTAATTGTCATAGTAAAGAAACTATTTTATTCTAAAGTTTAGCTCTTTTTTTTTAATTAGTGTAACTGTGATAGACATTTTCATGCACATTCAGCAAAATGCTTTTTAACTGCAAATTCAGAACAAAAGATTTTTTTCTGTTAGATATTGATCTTCATACTCATGCAAAAATTGTAGCCTTTTAACTGTGAAGTACACTTCTCAAAAACAAAAGTACTTTCTCAATAACAAAATTTATATTACCACCTTTGTATTTATACAAGGGAGAAGCCATATAATTGTGAAGATTCTTACAATGCAATTATAATAGATATTTCTGTACACATTAAATAAAAAAGCCTACTAAATGTGATGCTTACTCAAAAAAAAAAATTGTTTAGGATAAACAAAGAGAACCCTTATGAATGTGACAGTGCTCCAAATGATTTTCTTATGGGGGTGTTGTAAATAAACACAAACTTATCCATACTGGTGTGAGGCCTTATAACTGTAAACTATGCTCCGAAAGATTTACTGAGAAAGGACATTTAAATCTTGTAAAGGAAAATTAAAAAGTTCATACAAGAGAAAAGACTCTTAATTGTGAATTGTGCGGGAAGAAATTTTCTCATAAAAATACTTTTACAAATCATCTTAGATCTCATACAGGAGAGAAACCTTATAACTGTGGATTGTGTTTTAAAAAGTTTTCTCGAAAAGAATATTTGAAAAATCATGTTCGTACTCACGCAGAAAAAAAAAACCTTTTAGTTGTGAATTGTGCAACAAAGTGTTTTCTTATAAAACAAATTTGAACAGTCATCTTCGTACTGATACGGGAGAGAAACCTTTTAGTTGTTAATTGTGCTGCAAGAGATTTTCTCAAAAACAACATTTGAAGAGTCATCATTGTTATCATATACGAGAGAAATCTTGCCTGTAAATTGTCTTTAAAAAAATTTTCTCTACAGAATTTTTGAAACCCATCTCCATATTCACGCATTAGAATTAATCTATGAGTAAAAAGGATTTTCTTTAGTTATAAATCAAACGGTGCTCAAAACTTTTCTTTGAAAAACAATTAATTTAACATCATTGTACATATACAGTAGAAGAATATTTTATTTGATGTAGTATATACTCTAAAAGATTTTCAGTCAGGCATAATTTTTTATCATGAAGTAGAAAAGACCCTAACTGTGTTCAAAAATATTTTTTCGGATCAATGAGCACCTTGGCTTGTATACCGGGAAAATCAAGATTTTATTTTAATACATGATTCAAAATATTTTAGACTCTTATTTGATCAATTTGTTACAAAATAATTTTCATTAGAAATGATTTGTTAAAGTAACATCGTTATATATATATATATTTGTGTGTGTGTGTTTCTGGCGTTTTAGCTTTTACTGGTTTTAACATCGTTATTCTGTTTTATGCCAAGGGTAAAAATTCATTAGTGGCGATTGACCACTAGAAGCAGTTTTTTTTACTGGCCACTTTTTAAAAATAGAAATGATAAAGACAGCGATATGTTTAAAAAATTTCTGTATAAATCATATGATCAAAATAAATATGCTATTATTAATAAAAGTTTAAATACTTTTACAAAATTATTAAGGAACAATTTCACTGGTAACTGACTAAAATTCATAAAAAAAAAAAAAAAATTAATTATTACAAAAAAATTATCTGTAGTCTTTTTCTACTGAATTCAATAATGTAATTGAATTCGAAAAAATACTTTTTAAACAATTTTATTTGCATTATTCATATTCTCAAATCAATCTCATAAAACTTACGTAAAGGAAACGAAAACATATGCACCACTAAGAAGGAATATCATTTTTTGAGAACAAGAATGGCTTGGCCCTTTTTATAGTTAAAACAAAGTGTTATGACTGTGGTGGCGAGTAGCCGCGTATTGATGAAGATAATGATGAACTTTTATAAACATTTAATTAACATTTAGCACCATACATTACTTTATACATATATACAGATTCTAAGAGCATTTTGATGTAGTTTGATAGTCGATAATATTGTTCATGGAAAATAGTCACATCGATGTAAATAGAAAAGAATAGAATAAGTTTTCTTCTATGTTGCCAGATTTCTTTACAATAATTCTCCCCCACTGGAAAACATACAGTGCCGAGTCAACCTTTAAGATAAAATATAATCTTGCAGGTATGCTGGTTGGCGCCTCGTTCTAGTAGATCTTCGTACAGGTGGTGAAGGAGTCTGTGGTTGATCTGTGGCTGGATATGTGTTCAGCTCATTTCCTTGAGGATTGATAACTTGATAATAAGCAGGGTCATGATTTGTGTTATGGGAGGATTTCTGGTGTGGAATTGATGGCGATGCTATATTTTCCCTTTGAACATTTGAATTCTGTAGTTGGTTAATATGCCTCTTGATTTCCCTGCCTTCATCTAATTTAACTATATAGTGAATATGTCCAAGTTTTCTAGTTATAACTCCTAGTTTCCATACGGTTTTATTGTTTATAAAGAATTTTGCTCTCACTCTCTCCCCCACATAGATTTTTCGAGTGTGAGGTCTAATCTTCTGTTCAGATTTCTTTTCGTGGTATGGAAACAGTGCGTCAAGTTTAATACGAATTTTGCGATTTAGATACATTTCTGCTGGTGACTTCCCATTTGCTAAAGGCGTTGCTCGATATCGAAAAAGAATCTTTTGAAGTTTTAAGTGGATGGGAAGATTTTCTGTGGCCATTGATTTTAGTCGATCTTTCAGTGTTTGCACGTTACGTTCCGCAAGGCCATTGGTCGCTGGGTGTCCTGGTGCGATAAATTTTCGCTTTATTCCATTCATACGACAGAAATTTTTAAATGTTTCCTTCGTGAAAATTTTAGCGTTATCAGAAACCATAACTAATGGATATCCATGCATTGCAAAAATTTCGTTAAGTAATTTCATGGTAATGTCAGCATTTGGAGCTTTCTGTGAGACTTTGATTTCTACCCAACGTGATTTTGCATCCACAACGAGTAGGTAATAAAATCCCTGGAAAGGACCTGCATAATCGATATGAATTCTATCCAAATTATTAATTGGTAAATCCCAGTGGTGAAGGGGTGCCTTCGCAGGATTATGTCTCACTGAAGAACAATCTGGGCAAGATTTTACTAAGTTTTCTATGTCCTTGTCGATATTCTTCCATATACAATAACGTCGAGCTAACTGTTTCATTTTTGTTATTCCAATATGCGTAGAATGTAATTCTTTTAGGACTTCAGGCTGCAGTTTTCTCGGTATTACAATGCGATTACTCTTAAATAAAATTCCATTATCCAAAAGTGTAGTCACTGTTGATGAAGCTTGATTGAAGTCCTTTTTTGATCTGTGACAACTCCTGATCGTTTTTTGTTTCTCGTATGATAGCATCTGCAGTTAGAGTTTCAGTTGATATTTCAAAAATATTAGATGCACATATTTGATGAACTTCGTCGTTTATATATGTGTCTGCCGATGCGTAATTCTGGTTGACAGGAGATCTAGATAAACAATCTACATTTTGATTTTCCAATCCTTTCCTAAATTTGACGGTGTAATCAAATCCAGCTAAATAAGAAGCATAGCGCAACAGTCGAGCTGATGTCATTTTTGGAAGACTTGCTTTTCTATGAAATATCCTGGATAAGGGCTGGTTATCAGTGATTAGGACGAAATTTCTACCATAAAGATAATCGAAAAAGTGAGAAAATCCAAATACGATTGCTAAAGCTTCTCGGTCAAGTTGAGAGTAATTTCTTTCAGCTTCTGTTAAGGAACGGGAAGCAAAAGCGATTGGCTTTTCTACATCATCGATGGTATGTGATAAGATAGCAGCAACTCCGACTGGACTAGCATCTGTCGCTAGTGTAACAGGTAATTCAGGATTGAAAGGTACTAACACTCTGTCACTGGATATCTCTTCTTTAAGCTTAAGGAAAGCCTGCTCACTTTCTTTATTCCAGCAAAATTTCTGATGTTTCCGCAGAAGCTTGCGTAAAGGGTAAGTAATGGTCGAAACGTTTGGTATGAATCGAGAATAGTAAGTTACCATACCTAAAAATTGGCGCATTTCTTGAACATTCTTTGGTCGTGGCATGTGTGTTATAGCTTCAACTTTTGTAGGTGATCGTGATATTTTATTGTTTTCTATTACATGACCTAAATATTCAATTTTTGTTCGAAAAAATTCACATTTCTTGCTATTCACGTGTAAATCGTAGTCACGTAATCTTTCTACACATGCAAGGAGGTTCTTTGAGCATTCTTCTTTGTTTTTACCATGAACGACAATATCATCAAAATAAGCGATGGTTTTTTGTAAACCCTTCCGGATTTGATTACCCGGTTAAATTCAGCAGGTGCAGTTTTAATTCCAAAGCTTAACCTATTCATCCTGTATGTCCCTCGATGTGTCGAAATAGTTTGGATAATGCTGCTCTCATCATCAGTTTTTAAGTGACGATAAGCTTTAAACAAGTCTAACTTGCAGAAATACTTCGAATTCCTAAGACTGTTTAATACTTCATCGATTTTCTTTATTGGATAATTTGCATTCATCAGTAGGTCGTTAACTCCAACTTTATAGTCAACACAGAGTCTAACTGTTCCATCCGCTTTAGGAATTACAACCAACGGTGATCCCCAATCACTTGTAATTGATTTAGATATTATTCCAGCTGCTTCGAGATCATCAAGTTCTTTTTCAACTTTTTCTCGTAAAGCATAGGGTACATTTCGTTCAGGAGTGTAACTAGGTTTTGCTCCATCACGTAACTTCAGTTTGATTAAGAAATTCGGTACACAACCAACCTTTTGTTCGAACACTTCTGGAAAAAGATTTATAATCTCCGAGATATCATTGATTGCAGCGATTTTATTTCCTATTCTATTTTGGGGGTTGTTTTCTGTATCGATTTCATGTAGATTGATTTTTAAATGTCTAACCCATACTCTGCCTAGAAGAGGAACATACCCATCAGGAACGACATATAAATATTCATTAGATATACACCCTTTATATTCAACCTTCACTCGCACTTTCCCTAAGGGCACAAACACATTTTCAGTATATGATCTAAAAACAATATTTGTTGGTTCAAACTGTTCCTTGAGACCTAACCTTTTAAATTGACTTTCTGGTATGAGAGTGTATCCTGCTCCTGTGTCGACTTCAAATTTTTGATAGCGATTTTCGATTTTTACTGTAGTAAAATATTTCTTAGCATCAGGGGCAGAATCTGAGATATGGTTATCGTAAATATCAACAATCGTGTTTATGTTATTATTTTCATATATTTCTATTTGATTAAGTGGTATTCTTGGACTATTTGATCTTTTAGCATTAAGTAATGTCTTGATACAGACTCTTTGTACATGTCCAGTTGATTTACACGACTTACACTTCAAATTATTTGGATTAATGCGACAGTCTTTTGATAAATGGTTGTTTTTCGCACAGCGTAGGCACAAATTATTTATGCCAAGTTTTTCGAAATCAATTTGATTTTGTTTGGATTTCATGCGCTGTTGGGAAAAAGCCTCTTTTTTCTTTATGTTTTGAGTGTTAAAGGACGTTTTCACGTATTTCGATTGCCTATTACTTTTGGCGACTTTATTGATATCCTCTGAGATAGATGTACTGGTATTTAAAGTTTTTGATAACTCGCGACTGTCAATTTTTGAAGCTTCAAGTGCAATAGCTTTATCAACAATATCGTTGAAATTTTTAAATTCTGATTGCAAGAGTTGCTCTTTGATCCAACTATCTTTAATGCCACGAATAAATTGTGCTCTAAAGAAAATATCAGCAACAGATACCTTTTTACTGCATTCACAGTCAATAGTAAACTCGCATTCGGAAATATCAAGCTGTAATTCTGCCACATATTCGGAAATAGAACTGTCCTGTTTTTGATAAGTTGACAAAAAGTAATGTTGTGAAACTAAAGGATTTTTCTTTGGTGCTAAATGATTTTCTAATACTTTAAGTAGTTCATCATATTCTAATTCACTGGGAGCCTTTGGCGCAATAACAGCCGCCAAGATATTGTAATTTGATGCTCCTATAGAATTTAACAAAATTTGTGCGCTTTTATATTTATCATGAAAAATATCTTTCATCATTAAATAATTTTCGAAACGTTGACGATAATATTTAAAATTTCCTTTCTTATTATCAAAACTTTCAAAAGGAGGAATATGGGAAATGTTAACAATTGGAATCTTTGTTGAGTTAGTATTACTGCTATCATTAGCCATTTCAGATTTGTCTCTTGACAACAACTGTTCAATAAGCATTTGTTGGCCCCGATTTACAGTATCAAGCAATTTCTGAAATTGTTCTGGATCCATTATCTATTTAAAATGTAAATTATAACTTTTTTCAATAAATAATTATATTGTATATAAAAATTATTAAGTTGAATTGAAAATGAAACAACTTTACCTCGTCGCCAAAACTGTTATGACTGTGGTGGCGAGTAGCCGCGTATTGATGAAGATAATGATGAACTTTTATAAACATTTAATTAACATTTAGCACCATACATTACTTTATACATATATACAGATTCTAAGAGCATTTTGATGTAGTTTGATAGTCGATAATATTGTTCATGGAAAATAGTACATCGATGTAAATAGAAAAGAATAGAATAAGTTTTCATCTATGTTGCCAAATTCCTTTACAATACAAAGATTATGAGTAATATGAAGCATTTTATATTTAAATACTCAAATTGATTCAGTTTCTTTCTCTTCTGCATTTAACATAGCTCAAAATGTATAATCTGTATTTAATTAACATTTCTCTGTTTCAGATGTGAAAAGAATGCCGGAATATTTTTGCCTGTGAAGTATGGATATTAAGGATCTTTTCAGAAACTTTGCTGGATTGATTTCTATTGGTTAGAGAGCCCCATAAGAAATTTCTTTATTAAATATTTAAAAAAATAAATATTTAGCAATATTAGTTCTTTCAACAGTTCTCTATCTGATCTTTTAACTTCAAATTGTGAAGAAACGATCTTCTCTATTAAATCTGGATCTTCATACTCGTGCATAAAAGAGAAACCTTTTAAATGCAAAATAAACTTTTAGGAAATTTCTCAAATATATTGCCATTTTTTTATTTATACAAGGGAGAAGCCATGTAATTATAAAGATTGCTACATAACTATTTTAATTAGAACAATTTTTAATAGATATTTCTGTAAGTATAAATGTGATTTTTCTAAAAAGAACAATTTAAAAAAACATGTTTAAGAATAAAAGAGAGAAGCGTTACAAGTGTGAACTGTGTTTTAAACGATTTTCTTATGAGGGTGTTTTAAATAAACACAAACTTATGCATACAGGTGAGAGGCCTTATAACTGTGAACTGTGCTCCAAAAGATTTACTGCGAAAGGACATTTAAATCAGCATGTTCGTATTCATATGCAAAAGAAGCCATATGTTTGTCATGTTTGCTTAAAAGGCTTTTCTACAAAAAATAATTGTGATGTTCATCTTCGTGTGCATTCGGGAGAGAAGCCTTACAACTGTGAACTGTGCTCCAAAAAATTTTCTCGAAAAGGTGGTTTAAATTGTCATCTGCGCACTCACACTGGAGAAAAACCTTATATTTGTGAGCAATGCAATATGAAATTTTCTGATAAAAGTGCATTTAATCGACATTTACTTGTGCATTCAGGGAAAAAACCTTATAGCTGTGAGGTTTGCTCCAAACGTTTTTCACATACGGGAACTTTAACTAGACATCTCCTTACCCACACAAAAGAAAAACCTTTCAACTGTGAATTATGCTCTAAGAGATTTTCTCATTGTGCAAATTTGAATAAACATATAATTCGTATTCATTCTGGAAAAAAACCTCATAAGTGTGAATGGTGCTTCAAAGGATTTTCTTGTAAGGGAGATTTAAAAGTTCATCTACGTACTCATACAAGAGAAAAACCTTTTAATTGTGAATTGTGCGGAAAGAAATATTCTCATAAAAATACTTTGACAAATCATCTTCGATCTCATACAGGAGAGAAACCTTATAACTGAATTGTGCTTCAATTTTTTTTCTTACAAACAATATTTGAAAAGTCATCTCCGTACCCATACAGAAGAAAAATCTTTCAACTGTTAATTTAGCGTGATCGGTCGTCCTCATTTTTCATGTGTTGTCCTCAGTTGCTTTCAAAAGTTCTCATATCCTCATTTGTCCTCACTTTTGGACAATTGTTCTCATTTTCCAGTAATTTCCTTTACTTAAATCCAATACTATTACACATACTATATTTTCCTATTGGGAGGTTTTAGTCTTTGCAACATTATACTTTACAATAAAAAAAGTAGTTTAAAAAAAAAAAAAAAAAAAACTACATTTTAGAAAAAAAAAGAGGGGACGGAATTTAACATGAAGCTGAAAGTTATTTTATTACTAATTAGATTTCATAACTAACTTTTTTTGTTTTTGTTTGTTTTTATTGATAACATATACATCAGATTTGTATGCTTGACTTATTCGCGATTGTAATGAAATGCTCGCCCTCTGGTGGGCTAAGGTGAAATTATCATACCACTGGTAGCTTTCACGCTGAAACAATGATAGAACAACAAGAAAGAACAATAAATATATACACGTGGCTATTATATTTACTAACAACTGCAGTTGAGAAAATACCATCTATCGATCATTACAAACGCGGATAGTCCGCTTGTAAATCTTCGTCAGATAGCACATGACAGAATTACAATATGAAGAATTGGAGAAAACACCCAGGGCCAGCGCGGGAATCGAACCCGCTCTCCTACGCTCGAAGGCGATTAGCAGTGTGGTGATATATCCACTCGGCCACGCAGGGCCCATAACTAACTAAATTCAAATAACATTTTAATTGGTAAAACATTTTTTAGTTAGATTGAAAACTGTTTTATTCAGTGATAGGAGCTGAACGCAGATTACCTTGTTGACATTTAACGGTTTTTTTTTTTTTTTTGCTATCAAAAGTGCTACTGGAAGGAACAACGTAATCCGCGATTGTAATGAAATGCTCGCCCTCTGGTGGGCTAAGGTGAAATTATCACACCACTGCATATCCTCATATTATGCAATCGACTTTCCATGATGAAATGGCGGAGAAAGAATAATAATTACACGTGGCTGTTATATTTACTAACAACTGCAGTGTTCAGAGAGCGCCATCTATCGATCATTACAAACGCGGATAGCTCAGTTTGTAGAACATTTACTTCTTTAGGCTGTCAGACTAGAGTTCAGTTCTGTCGTGTTAGCCTAGCCGGTTTTTGATATTGTTCAAATTGTCTTTTCCTTTTAAAATGTTATTTATTCGATAACTTGCATTTGCAGTAGTTATGATTTCGTTTTCACTAAAACTTGGTCTATAAAACAAAAACAATTGTATTAAAACAGTTTATTAAAGTAAAAACAGAAGTGGATATAAGACGGTTTAGTACTTTCGTGTCAACCGCATATCAGAAATTAATACTTTAATATTAACAGCATGCCATTATATTATACAAAGAGATGTATAATGTGTACAAGTTGATGATAATATTTATTGTAAATTTAATAATGCTTATATAAATAATTTTTTATGATGCTGATCGTATGAGTTCACAAGTAGTATAAAATTTATCATAGTGACGATTAATGGCTGCAAATGGGGTTAACGTGGGCTAATTTTGTGCTATATTTTATGAAATTTTATTTCGTCATTTTTCTCATAGAAATGAGGACATTGCATAATATTTCCGCATTTTGCATAAAAAAAATGTGGTCAGCCTAGTTAATTGTGCAACAAACAATTTTCTTATAAAACACTAGGGGGCTCTGTCCCCTGCTCGCTCCGCTCACCAACCCCCGAGGGAGGCTTCGCCTCCCCCTTACTAACTTTATTTATTAACCCATGCAAAGCTCTGCCCGCCTATTCGCTGCTTTGCCTTTCACTGAATAGTATTATTTATTAATAGTGCATAAAACAAGACAAAAGCAGAAAAATATTATAAAAACCCCATATTCAACGTTAAATTGAAAGACATAATATTTAATACTATATTATTTATTTTTATATTTTTTTTATAAAAATTAAGCTAAAAATCAGTATTTCTTTTCCTTTTTTTTTTTTTTTTTTTTTTTTTTTTTTTTTTTAATAGAAAAAAAAATTGTGATATCGGACCATTTTGCTTTACAGCTTTAATATATGACCCTTTTTATTTCTTTTTTTACAGTCATGGATCCTGGCTGCGGTACTCCAGTTGGTAGAGCGCCGAAATCGTAATTGGAAGATTGTGGGTTCGATACTCGAGTCGTCCAAAGACCTTTGTGCACAGTAATGGTGGCTAGTGTACGTAAAATATTTTTTGGCCGCAATGTTCCTCCATGTTCCCATCAAAATTGTACATCTGGGGGTGACTGAAGCGTATGAGGCATCCCCTCCGTGGAGGATTAAAATTGTGATGACATATCTCCGGAACATCCCTAGGGTTGCGTCTCAGACCGTCGCCAATTAACAATAGCGCAGTACTGGTGCGACGTTAAACCCAACCTACCTACATACCCGCAATGATGGTCATATTTTAATTTTACTATGTAAAATGACTTAATGATAGAAGAATAACGTCAACGTCATAAGAGAAAATTTTTTCAAGGTAGCAAATAGAGTATTTTTAGAAACCCGTCGTTTTTAGTCAGTAACTTCGTTAGTTAAAATGATAGAAATTTTTAGGTAGCTGAAATGTCTGCCTTAGAGTATTTGGAAATCATTGATGCCTCTCTTCAGGCGAAGGACTCTGCCCTCCACAGTAACTTTTTTTTTTTTTTTTTTTAACATATGAGAAAATAAAGATAAATACACTTTAAAGAAAAAAAGAAATGCTGTCATTCATACAGACAGATATTATTTCATTATTACCAAAAAAAAAAAAGAAGAATATTCTAATAAAATTTTTTATAAACAACATAAAAGGTTGGCAAGTAAGAAAATTAATTTTCTAAAAGTAGAGAAAAAAAATTACTAATAGCAACACGGACATTTATTTTACTTCTTTTTCACAACCATGGATCCTGGCCGCGGTACCCCATTCGGTAAACCGCCGAGCTCGTAATTGGAAGATTGCGGGTTCGATACTTAAGCTAGCCAAAGACCATCATGTACACGAATGGTGGCTAGTGCACAAAAAATTCCGCGGTGACCGCAAAGTCCTTCCTGTTCCCATCAAAATTATACCTCTTGGGATAATTTATATACCCGAATCGGGGGAGCCATCACCTCCGTAGGTGATCAAAATTGGGATGGCATGTCTCCGAAACATCCTTAGGGGTGCGTCCTAGACCGTCGCCAATTACGCATAGCGCTGTACTGGTGCGTTTTTAAACCCAACCTTCCTACTCAATACCATAGATCATATTTTAATTTTCCCGTGTAAAATGACCTCATGACAGAAGAACAACGTCACTGGGAGAAACTTTTTTCAAGGTGACAAATAGAGTACCTTCATATACCCGTTGTTTTCTGCTAATAACTTCTTAAATTAAAATGATAGAGATTTCTAAGCAGCAGAAATGTCCTCTTTGGAGTATTCGGAACGCATTGATACCTCTCATGAACCGAAGAACCCCCAGAAGAATATTGTAATAAAATTTTTTATAAACAACATAAAAGGTTGGTAAGTAAGAAAATTAATATTCTAAAAGTAGAGAAAAAAACTTACTAATAGCAGCACTGACATTTACTTTACTTCTTTTTCACAACCATGGATCCTGGACGCGGTACCCCATTCGGTAAAGTGCCGAGGTCGTTATTGGAAGATTTCGGGTTCGATACTTAAGCTGGCCCACAGATTATCATACAGATAGGACAGTGAAGATAAACGCGAACCGGAAATATAGTAGCACCACTAGTGTCAACAGAGGGGAACTACATGTGTTAAGTCTACATGAATAGAATCTTTGATCAAAAACTGTTTTTCTATTTCGCGAGTAGTTAGTAGCAGGTTAGTATGGGAAGTTTTCTTTTTCTTCACTTTCTATTGTTTTGAATTCACAAAATTATCCTCAAAACTTTCACAGCTATTCTTCTAAGAAACAAAAATTAATTTTTATAATGTTTAAAAATATGCTTTGTCAAACATATTCATATTCAAGTACAAATAAAAATTACAAACTGTAGTTCTGAAATAGCAGTATGAAATCATTAAATATTTAACGTTGCTTGGTTTAAATAATACAAAATGTTTAAAAAAAAATGTTTTTATTTTATGTATATTTTCAAAGTTTATTTTCTTAATATTTAGCACTTGCTTCTTAAAATAAATTGCTTTTGACAATCAAGTTTGTAAACAATAATAAAGTTACCGAACGAAAACGTATGTGCAGTTTTCTTTCCTTCACTTTTTCTACTACTTTTAAATTCACAAAATCATAACATTCACAGCTATTTTCTAAGAAATAAAACTAATTTTTTATTATGTTTGAAAATAAATTTTGCCAAACACATTCGTGTTCAAGTGCACAAATTAATATAACAAACTGTAATGCTGAAATAGCAGTATGGTATGAAATCTTAAATATGGCGTGGTTTAAATAATACAAATTCAAAAAAAAAAAAAATTCTGGTTTATGTATATTTTCGAAATTTATTTGCTTAATATTTAGTACTTGCTTCTTAAAATAAATTGCTTTCCGCAATAATTCATTTTTATAATTCATTAAATTAGTTTCTAAGAAAACCAATTCTCTGCCATATAGTACCTTGGGGATATGCATATACATACAGTACTGGCCAGAATGGATGACTCACTTGTTTTTTCCCATTCATAGTGACATATTGGCGCCAGATGTTCGTTTTGGCTGTCTGCCAAAGTGCAGGTGTTCTTGCGTGGCATTTCGTTAGTTCATTAGTTGTGTTCACCGTGTGTTGACGTAGAAATTTTTTCAGAAGGGTGAAATAATATATAAATGCCTGGTAAAAGAATTTCACGCGAAATGCATCCACATAGGAAGATTTTGAGCGAAGAAGGTTATAGTACTCGGGAAATTGCCGCCAGATTATAATTGGCACAAAAGACAGTTTCCAGGTCTATGATTAATTTCAAAACAACCCGAAATTATGGATATTCAAAGTTAAAAGGTCGTCACAAGATAATTGTTCTAAAAATTGCAATTACAATTTAAGGTAAATGCACCGTGGACCCTGTACCAGTAGTGGACACTTTTAATTCTAAACTCGGAAAATAAGCTACCTAAAATTTCTGAAGATTTGAGCAATGTTCAGGAAGGGAGTTATAGTCCTTTACTGTTATACCCTTTAATAAACAATAATTCCGTCCATTAGTTTTAAAATAATGTTAGTCTAACTAAAACAATTTGCACTTTTTGTGATTTTGCCGTTTTCTTCTTATCACTTTGAATAAGGAAATGAAATTTTATTTGCTCCCTCTCTGCTCATTTTTAACTGATTTCTTTTACCTTTCGCTTTCATATGACTAAAATAAGCATGCAGAATTCATTTATTGTGCTCTTTTTTAAATCTTGTATTAACACATAGTATTTTTATGGGTGTCCACTACTGGTACCAAAAAATGTCATCATGACAAATAGTGGACAGCCCTGTTCACTATAGACTCATGTGACTTTAAATGCCAGATCCAGTAGTGGACACAATTCTGTAATCTAGCAATTTTAGAGTTGAATTTTAAAGCAAAAATTCAAAGGGGTCCACTACTGGGTTTTTAGTGTGTCCACTACTGGCTCATTTTAAGCTCTTAAGATTTTTTATTTTTTACATACATAAATGCTACAATTAGCAATTTTCATAATACAGTCGTGTTAAGAAAGAGTTAGTAAAGGTGTGAAATATAAGTGTCCACTACTGGTGCGTTTACCTTACTTTACAAATATTTTACCTAAAAAATTTTGAAGATTACTTTTGGTAAAGGGCTTGGTGAAGGGATCGGCTAAATTTAATTTAGTATTAACATATTTTAATTCAAAACGATCTTTAAACAACCATTCCCTGTTAAAAATAATTTAACTTATGTTTAGATCAATTATTCTCAATTGGAGTTTTAGTGAATTCGATGGCTGATTGATTGTCTGCAAACAGAATAGGAACTTTATATTCAATGGGAAATAAATTTAATGCAATCTTCTAGAATGTGGTTAAACCACATGAGCTCTTTTACACATTCGCACATAGCGATAAATTCGCTCTCCATTGAAGAAAGACTCACTTCCTGTTCTTTAAAAGTTCTTCAAGAAACTGGACTATTTTCCAAAAAGAGTATCTGCCCCCCCCCCCCCCCCCCATCGAAACTAAATCGTCCCTGTTCATAGCAAAATTTGCATTAGAGCAGGCCAATAAACTTACATTTTCACAATTTAAATCTAATTTAAAATTTCGGGTACACGAAACATACCCAAGTAACCTTAGCAAACCGTTCCAATGAATTAAACCCAGGGAATTTTGAAATTGGGTCTTTTCCTATTTGCTACGAAAGATAAGCATCCCAATACATTTCTATAAGAATATTTAGATGCTTCCCCAATTTCACTTTGATTTACTGGACAATCCCGTTTAGAATACTTTATGCCTTTGATTATTGGCAAAGAAGTATAAGGAATTTAAAAAACTTTAAATCTGTTAAAAACTTCATTAATATACATTTCTTGACTAATAAATTTGAACAGAATCATTTTCATAATTAAATTCTACCCCAACAATTTTTTAGTTTTTCCTAATAACTTTAAATGAAACTTATTAATAAATCAATAATTTTGTTAATTTGATCCTGAGTTTTTCCAAAAATTTTTCAGTCATCAACATAAACAAATAAAACTATAGAATTTTCAAAAACATATGAACAATTACACCAATTAAATTTCTTAAAACCTAAACTTAATAAAACCTTATTTAATTCAAAATACCAGAGTCTTCCGCTTTGATGAAGACCATACAAAGCACGATCTAGTTTTAGTTTACAAACATAACATTCCTTACCCTTAACTATATAACCAGGAGGCTGTGTCATAAAAATATCCTCTTTAATGGCCATATCGCACGGGACACTTTCGTTCAGCATTTTACTAAACTCAGCATTATACCCAACATACTCAGCCTGATTTTGTTCAAGGACACCCAGTTTTCGGATGATCAACTTTTACGAGACCGTTTAGAAAAAGTTGTGTATGTTGAGTGTGCTGATCAAAATTGACCAATAGGAGGAATAAACAGGATTTTTTCCTGGAATGTCTTTAGAGAAGGGAATACATCACGCTATCAATTCGGGAGGAACTCTACGGACAGCTGACCGGTTTCTCGTTCGTTCAGCTTCCTCAACTTTTTACGACCCTCAGTGAACATGTTGCGTATAATGTTGTGTTGAGTATATATGCTCCTGTGTGATACGGCCATTATTTACATCTGTGCCATACAGAATAACTATTTTGGATAATTTAATGATTTTTTAACCTAGTTAAATAAAAAATTTTAGTGAAAATTTGTTCTCAGTTCTGAACTTTAAAAGAAAACATGCGTTAGCTGCAATCTATGTTAGCTTTAAAGCAATCTTTTGTTAATGTAAATTAATAGCACACTAAGCAAACAGTTAATACAAAATACATGCATTTTATGATGATCCTCAGAAGCAGAATCATTGTACAATTTACACAAAAAGCCAGTGGTATTTTGTATTAACTACTTACCATGATTTTAAATTAACAAAAACTGCCCTAAAGCTAAGATATTGATAGAATAAACACAGGCCAACATAAACTGGATGTCGAAATGTTCTGAAAAAGTGCATTTCAAACTAATTCATCCATCACTTCATTTTAGTTAATTACGGGAATTTATCAATGATATGCAATTTAGGACTCTCAGAAGTCAAAGCTCATGTTATTTTATCGAAAAATTATCTTATACACTATTTTAGTATTATAATTTTTAGTTTAAAAATGTGAAAATTTAAGTGCATCTCCAAACTGAAATATAAAATATTTAAAGTGCTAATTTAATAAAAAGTATAAAAAGCACTACAGAACTTGCATTTAGTACAAAACTTTGAATAACACCATAAAATGATAGAACACTCAACACTTGTTGCGAGTTCTTTCATTTTATGGTATTTATCTAAACTTTTGTTCTTATTACTATTTTAATGGTTGTGAATTTTCTGAATATGAAGTCTAAAAAAATACAGATACATAACTCAAACAAATGCCAGTAAGAAGTCTAAACTCAGTAATATAGATTTAATCTTTAACCACGTTTCTTGCGACCATGGAAGCCTCTGCGCATGTGCTGACTGAACGAGTCCACTGTTAAAATAGGGGAGATAAGTCTTTCGTTGAGAGAAAATAAGCGATAAGGGAACACCGTGAACCGAATGATTGAATGTTTACTACATTCCAACCTGTCAATCAACTTTTCACCCATCAAAGATTTTGGACTTGTCCTCACTGCTAGGCGTAGGAAACGTGGTTGCACTATAGATTAAAGTATTCACACTGACAGACTTTCTGTTATTAATTTTTGAGTTTAAAAAAAAAGAGACCAACTGCTAAAAACCTGATTTTTTGGATTCAAGGACTTCAAAACATGTAAGTGTCAAAAACTCAGTTTCAAAAATTTTATCCCAACATTTTCTCTTTATATATTGGTAAGAGAACACAGTATTTAAAACTTTAAATTAGGTAAAAATACCGATCTGGTGGAAAAAAAAAAACAAGTGCACATAAAACAAAATATTTAATTACGTTATTGAAATTACTGTCAATAATTAATAACTATCAATATATTTAGTATTTTAAAGCTCTAATGTTGTTAATTTTATTATACATATGTAAGTATATATTTCATTATATTGAAAAATAACATCAATTTGGCATTTCCATTTAAAAATTACAGTGATAATACCAGATTTCAAGTACTTTTTATCTAGTTTTCTCAAAAAAGTAAAAGTCCGAGTAAAGATTTTCAGGTACTTCCAGTAGAATATATAATTTTATTGTGCATCAAAAATATCCATAAGAAGTACCTAAATATCTAAAAGATATGAATGTTTGAAGTTCTTAAAGACGTACAGGTGTTGGACAAAATAATGTGGACACTTGTGCTTTTTTATGTTTTCTCGAATGGCTTGAAAAATACTTAACGTGTTCTTGAATTTTGGGAATAAGGAAAACATGTCTTTCTTCACGAAGGCCCTTAGGCAATGAACAACAAATCCAATAAAATAAAAAGTATTTGTGATAACCATGTATGTGTAAAAGTTTCGGTTGATCTGCAAGTTTTAGCTATGGTTATAAATATTATATTTTATACGTGTTCAGAGTTTTGTGAGGATTCTTGAATATTTAAGGAGTTATTGTATTAAAAAATGCAAAAAGTTTTGCAAGTTTTTACTTTGTAACTCCAAAGGTTTTACTTCAAATTTCATGAAACTTTCAGAAAACATAACTATATATGCCTAAATCAATATACTATAATTTAAAACTAATATATTTAATATTCAAAAAGATATGGACAGAGTTAGTAAATAATTTATTACTGTGCATGTGCAGACTACAGCAAAAAAAAAACAGAATTTGATATCCAACTGTATAGAGCACTTCCTTAAAAAGATCCTTTTGAATATCACAAAAATTCATAGGTATTGGTGATTAAAAGTTGTTTCCTAAAAATATCTTTTTAAGGGGTCGTTCACAAGTGAAAGTTTGTATCAGAAAAACTATGTTATACAGTGAAACTTAATACAATATTTGCTATTCATTTTTCTTATTTTTTTGTATAGTATTTGCTACATATTTATAAAAAAGAAAAATGAATTGTTTGAAAAGAAAAAATGTTTTTCTGATACAAACTTTTATTTGCGAATAACCCCTTATTGTAAAGACCTTTTAAATAAAAAAATCAGAAAAACAGCTCATTCAATCACAGATATCTCTATGAATTTTCGTGATATTCAACTGTTTCTGTTTTTTTTTTTTTTTTTTTTTTTTTTTTAAGGTGCTCTGTACAGTTGAATTTAAACTATGTCAAAGTTATTTTTTGCTTCAGTCCGTGCATGCACAGTAATAAATCATTTACTACAACTCTCCATACCATCTTTGAATATTAAATATATTTGTTTTAAACTATAGTATAATGATTTAGGTGTATGTTGTCATATTTTCCGATAGTTTCATGAAATTTGAAGAAAAATCTTTGGAGTTATAATGTGTGTGGTGAAAAATACTTGAGAAAAATTTTTGCATTTTTTAATAAAATGTTAATAATTTTGAATATTCAAGATATCCTCATAAAACTCTAACATAACATTTATATAACCATATCTAAAATGTGCAGATCATTTGAAGCTTTTCCATTACTGGATTATCACAATTCCTTTATTTTATTGGATTTGTTGTTCGTCCCCTAAAGGCCTTACTGACAAAATCTTTTGCTGAAAAATATGAGGAAAAGCATGTTTTCCTTTTTTCCAAAATTAAAGAACAACAGGGTAAGTATTTTTCAAGATATTCAAAAAAATGTAAAAAAGTGTAAGTGTTCACATTATTTTCTCCAACACCTGTAAATAATATCCTTCATGCATATCTATAGTACAGCTATAAGAGGTACTGCATGTTGAAAAGAGATCTATACTTGGATGTCTTATAGATGTGCATGAGAGGTATAGCATGTCAAAAAGAGATCTATACTTGGATGTCTTATAGACGTACATTAGAGGTACTGCATGTTGAAAAGAGATCTATACTTGGATGTCTTATAGATGTGTATAAGCTAGACATCATAGATATTGTAGATGTCTTATGGAGCTCAGAGAGATCACACATCACATCTCTAATAGACGTGAAATGGATGCGATTTAGATATTTTTAGATGTCTTATGGATATGTTGAATGTTTCGTGTTTACAGCTTATAGATATCTTATAGATGTGAATTTGCTGTGTGGGACTGTATACACTGCCACGAGCGGAGTAATTTTTAACATAAAATGCAAATTTTAAAGAAGATGAGGATAATTAATTCAGACAGATTTTTCATCTCAAAGAACTTTAAACGCTAAATTTTAACAAAATCTTTATATCTATTTTAGAATAAACTCAACATTTGTCATACTTTGGAACCTGCAGTTGAAGATTTTGCCTCGAGCTTGATTTTTCCAGTAGATAAGGATATGTCCAGTGGCGGATTTAAGGGGGGGGGGGCTAGGGGGCTGAAGCTCCCCCCCCCCCAAAAAAAAAAAACACTGACATTCACCATTGAATATTGCAATTGTAAATTTTTTATTGGTCTAGAATAACACTTTGAAAAATCTTAGCCCCCCCCAAAAGTCAAGTTCTGGATCCGCCACTGGATATATCTAATCGATTTTGCAACCCAACAAACGCTAACCCCAAACTTACATTAAAACCGTTATAAAAATTTCAGAGTAAGCGCATTTTCTGCCATATTTTACAACTGGCGGCTAAAAGGTTAACAACAGTGAATGATGATTTCCTGAAAATGAGAATAAGTCCAATTGGTTTTTACTCCAAAAAACAATTAGCCCCTAACTTCATAAAAATCCTGATATCCATTTTCGAATAAACTCAATTTCTGGCCTATATCGCAACCAGTGGATAAAAGATTAACATCGAACGTAAGTTTTTCTGAAAATCAGGATTAGTCCAATCGATTTTGGATCCCAAAAATTGCTTATCCTCAAACATATTTTATCAAATTTCATTCAAATACTTCCGAGTAAACCCAATTTCTGCAATATGTTGCAAACGGTGGCTGAAGGAATTATAGCAAACGCGAATTTTTCTTAAGGTAAGGATAAGTCCATACGATTTCACACCCAGAAAACCCTTAACCCCAAACTTTCATCAAAATCGTTGCATCCATTTCTGAGTAAACCATGCTACGTTTTGTAACCAGTGGATAAAAAGTTAACTGTGAATACGACTTTTTCTAAAAGTGAGGGTAAAACCTATTGATTTTTCACAAAAAAAAAAACACTAAATTACAAACTTTTATTTTTAAAAAAATTACATAAATAAAAAATTATATATATGTATAAATAAATCCAATTTCTGCCTTTTGTTAAAACGGTTGATGAAAGTTAACAACGATGACGAACTCAAATTCACTTGAAGATGAGGATATGTCGAATCTATTTTTCACACCAAAAAACCCTAAACCATAAACTTTTATCATAATTTTTAGAAATATTTCTGAGTAAACTTAATTTTTCCAGTATGTTTCAAATGACAAATAAAGAGTTAAAAGCGATCGCAAATTTTCCTGAAGATGAGACTAAGTCCAATCGATTTTTCATACTAAAAAAACCTGAACCTCAAACATTCATCAAAATCGTTAGAGTGGTTTTTGATAAACTCAAGACATATATATATATATATAACATGTCACGTGTTTAATTTATTTATTATAAGTGAAAGGTAGATGTTGACATTTAGCCTTCCTTTATTTTCCATTATGAATGCAAACAAGTTTAATCTCAGTATGGTGTTACACTAAATGTCGAACGGAAATGAATTTTTACTGTGAGAATGACACCTTCCTGTTCTCGGAGTAAATTGCAGTCTAGTAGCGTCGCCTGCTGACCGATATGCACACAAATTGAATCAGCATAGCGTTTTATAATGATCCTCTCATATACCAAATTTTCTCGCAATTGTATACATTAGAATCTGAACTATAATCTTCCCGTTCGCAGGGAAAATTTCAGCGTAGCATTGGCCGATATGCACCAAAATCGAGTCAGATATTTCATAATGGCACTCTGACATATCAAGATTTGTCCGAATATACACAAAAAATCAGTCATAGCCTTCCCTCAAATGTGAATCATTGCAGTATGTCAACACCATTTGTTGAAATATTTACACAAACCTTGTTAGACACTAACTTATGTTACGATGCAACTACCTATAAATTTATTTGAAATTCTGTGCAGTAGTTTCTGAGATAGAGTTGTAAGATATGAGATCTTACGCGGTGTCTTTGGCTTGGAAGAGCGAGGGTTGCCAGTGGGATTTAGTGTTTGATAGTGATGGTCTCGGTGACAACGTCAAGTTGAGCATAGAAGGATTGAAAGTGTCAAGGTCACCAGTCAGATCCAGTTTTAGATGGTGATGGTTTCGGTGAATGTGTGAAGTTGAGCATAGAAGTGTTGGGTTGAGGTAAAAGTAGGTTGGTGCAAAAGGTTACCAGTTATTACATAGTTATTACAAAACTTTTGTCTCACACAGATTCGAACAGACAGACATTTTCTAAAAACGGTCAAATCATGTTCAGAGCCTCTCAAAACGTATAAATTTATAGAAACCGTAAGTTTTTTTTTTTTTTTTTTTTTTTTTTTTTTTTAATTCGATCCCTTCTATAGAGTTTAGAAGAAAATAATAAAGAAAGAAATGAAAGTTTTTAGCAAAACCGAAAGCACAAGTACAATAAATTATACCCATAATTCATAATTTATCACACCTCTTTTTATAGCTCTATATTTAATCTGTTAATCACATATAATCACTATAATTCATTAAAATGCAGTTTTAAGAAAAAAAAAAACACATAACAAAACTAAAAATAGACTTCATGGAGTTAATGGCTTTAATCCGTAGTCCATCTGAATTATTTTATGCGGTGCTACAAATGAATAAACAATCCCATTCACACCATTCTCTGTAGAAACTTAGCTATTATACATTTTAATATTACCAAATTCATTATGTTTAATTGGGCAAAAGAAGTATCGTCGATAGGGTGAAAGGTATCGGAAGCTTTTACGTCTTACATGACCCACTAAAAATATGCATAACAAAAACTATATTGTGTAGTTTTTGCTATGCATAGATTTGGTTGTTAGCTATACATAGTTTTAGTTTTAATAAATAAAAAACATTATAAAAACACCATAAATTGCATAAGAAAAAATCGCAAAAGTTGTTTCTGGTTCGAGATAAGATTGCGATCTTTGTTCTGGCAAAAACTGATATTATCTCGAGTGATTTTATCTCCACTCGAAATAATTCTTTTACATTTTAAGCTGTTTTTAAAAAGTCTTTCAAACATTACTTTTGAAAATGATTTTATCTCAATTTATTTTATCTCGATCCGAAATAATAATGCGATTTTTTTATATTTAACCCTTTGACCGGAATATGTTTTCATCGTGCTTATATCGTGATGTCGGTATCACAGACCGCTTTTTTGAAACAATGAAATCTAATGCATTTGGCGAAATTCCGCGCAGATAAATTATAAATTCTTGCAGCCCTACTTTTATTTTCTCAGTAATGACGTCTCATAGGAACGATGGTTGGTTGTGTGGGTTTAACGTCGCACTAGTACTGCGCAGTGGGTGATTGGCAACGGTTCGGGATGCACCCCTAAGGGTCGTCCGGAGACATGTCATCACAATTTTCATCCTCCACTAAGGGGATGGACCTCTAGGTGGGAAGATGGGTTATCGAAAATTGGGAACATCATCTCTGTGGAGGATCAGAATTTAATGGCCTGTCTTTTCTCGACCACTTTAGCTGTAGATACCAGTTCACTGCAAATTGTCCAAAGTGTGGAACAAGTGTAACGTAAAAACTCATTCTCTTATTCACTTTGAAGTTAAAAATATTAGTACAATATGACAATAATTTCATTTACAATGACTGAGAAAATTATTTTTTAATCTTGTAAATTTAAATAGGTTTTAATAAAGTTTTAATATATTACACAGCATTTTGAGGCATCTATCTTTTACACAGGATGTGAGGGGTTGAGGTTTGAGAGGGTTTTACGTTGCACTAGTGCTACGCTATGGACAGTTGGTGACATTTTGTGTTTCACCCCTAAGGGTTGCTCTAAGATATGCTATTCTCTCCAGACTCAGTGTTGAGTGTATTTTACATCGCACTAGTGTTTCAATTAGACACTCTTGGCGAATTCGACATTTATCACCAAACATGCCGGGACATCTGTTCTAGGAATATGCAACCGCAAGTCCCTAGATTAGGCTGACCAGATAAAAGTACCTTTATAATAGAGAAGCATAAAAAATGCTACAATTATCAAATTATGTATGCATTTTTTCATTCCTAATAAATAAGGACTAAAAATAAAGTGTTACTGATTAATAATTTAGTTTCTACAATTTTTAAAACTTAGAAAAATGTTTTCGAAAAAAAGGGCGTCCTTATTTGTCCCCAGAAAATGGTGACGTTTGGTCAGTATACCCTAGATTAAGCTATCTCAGAGACCGATGTTCCGATAAAAGTGTAAATTGGCTCTGGAAGACTTCATGCAATTAACTCTTCTTTTCTTTGAAAGAATTACTACTTAAATATATCTGACGACTGGATAAAACTTTCAATAAACCATCGCAACAAAACTTCACCTAAAATACTTTCCAATCCAACTCTAACACCAAAAACTCGCCGAAAACCAAAATTCCGTTAGAAACTCACAATTTCCTTAAAACTCTTAACTCCATCCGTAACTTACTTCGTAGTACTCTATTTCTACTTAATACCAACAAAACCAATCAAACTTAAAAAACTTTCTGAAAAAATTCGCAATTATTGACATTTCTACGTAATGTGTCTGTTAGCGCTCAAAAATTTGAGATTCCTAATATTCTGATAACATTTCAGAGGTTTCTTTTCAACACTGCGGGGCTCTGCCCCCTGCTCACTCGGACAACCCCCTAGGGTAGCTTTCCTTGTTTCAGCGGGTTTTACATTTCACTAGTTCCACGCTGTGGACAACTGGCGACGGTTCGGGACTCACCCTAAGGGTTTTTCTGAGACATTACATCCTCAACAGGTTGAGGGTTGGGTGCATTTTACGTTACACTAGTGTTTCAGTAAGACGCACTTAGCATCTTGGTGAATTGAACATTTATCGCCAAACGTAAACAACGTGCCGATACAGTCGTTAACAAAAGTGTCCGAACACAAGCAAAAATTCCTATGTAAAAAAAGTATACTTCAGACGGTTCTGTT
The DNA here is from genome assembly GCA_963930645.1 of Salticus scenicus. NCBI lineage: Eukaryota > Metazoa > Arthropoda > Arachnida > Araneae > Salticidae > Salticus > Salticus scenicus. Next base: position 2,116,089 of record CAWVNO010002982.1, on the reverse strand, counting down.
GTATGAATCCTTATCGAATCATGTTCTTAGACTGACTAAGAAGAGGATTCGACAAGGATTTATTTAACGAAACCGTATGAAGTGTACTTTTTTTACATAGGAATTTTTGCTAGTGTTCGGACACTTTTGTTACCGACTGTACCTCTGTTCTAGAGATATGCATTTGCAAGCTCCTAGACTAAGCCTAACTTTTAGCGGTCTCAGAGACTGATGGTCCGGTATAAGGGTTAATGCTGTTTTTAAAGAGCATTTTATTCATTACTTTCAAATTGGATGCATTTTTTGTTACTATACAGTTATTTCTGGGAGAGTCATAAATACTTCAAGCGAATCGATATAAAATTTCAAGCTAACTGGTTGATTTTTGCGACTGCTATCGGGGAACAAACAGGCTAACAATCGCCAAGAACATTTTTAATCTCAACGTGTAGTCCTAACTGACGTTTTGGAAATTATGATACATTTTCTAACGTTATGTGACATATTTATAATAAAAATTTGATCTGTCAACTATTGAGTTCCTTCCAGCTCAAACAAATGGTTTATTTTGTAGCAATATTATATTACTAGCGAACCCGTGCGAAATTTTCGCACTTTATTTATTTATTTTTTTCTTATTTACCTTTAAAATTTGAAACTCAAAAATTCTATACAAATTTCACCACCTAAATAAAATTTTAATTTACCAGAAACCAAATTATTATTAGAACCAAATTAATATTGTACAATAGTGAAACCAAAATCATTCAAACAAAGGTTTCCAAATAAAATTCTTGGTTCACGACCCAGTTTTCATACTTCCACAGTCAGTAAATACAGTTTTAGGACAGGACTTCCACGACTCCTTTAAAATTTGTGTCGCCATGTTGGCGATGACTTTTTATTAATTTTGTTATAATTTTTTGTTAATATATATATATATATATATATATATATATATACATATATCCTATTTTGATTAAACTTTATGATTGTGTTTTTTAGTCAATTTATGATAATAATTCATATTTTGTATATATCTTTAAAGCAGGGCCCGAAATTTCTACTGAGATTACACTCGCCGAAACAAAACTTTACTCGCCACAAAATAGGGTTGTCATTTTTTTTTTTTTTTTTTTTTTTTTTTCGCATGTTTTTTTTTTTTTAATTTTCCTAACTATTTGGAAGGCTTTTACAAATATGCCTAAAATTATGTATATTAAAAGTGTTTCGTATATATCATCATGTCTCATAATCCTCTCTAATCAAAAATCATTATAATGTATTGTATTTGAGATTTGAAAAAGATTAAAATATCTAATAACATAAATGCAAAGAGTCATTAAAGAAAAAAAGAAGAAAAATTTAAGACTCTTTGTCAAACAATATCCTGTGAAAATCCTTTTATTCTTAAAGATTAAACTTCCTTATTATCTATTTATTTATTTCACTTTCTACAGTCGGTAAAAAAAGTGTCCGAACACTAGCAAAAATTCCTACATAAAAAAAGTACACTTAATACTGTTTTGTTAAATAAATCCTTGACGAGTCCTGTTCTTAGTTAGTCTAAGAACAGGATTCGACAAGGATTTATTAAACAAAACTGTATTAAGCGTACTTTTTTTACATAGGAATTTTTGCTAGCGTTCGGACACTTTTGTTACCGACTGTACATCAGAAATGCCTTTTTCGTCCATTTTATTTTTGTAATCAGACGGAATGTCGATGTGTATAACTTGTTCATTGTTGTCATTTGAAATAGCCATTTCAGAATAACTTTTTCAATAAAATCGTTGCTTACAAATCATTACAAGTGCAAATCATTGGCGTTTCAGCAAAAAACTGGAAAATATGAACTGTTTTTTGATCATTATTCAACAAAATAAACATAGGCAGTATTTTAAAAGGGGTCGGGCTCATGACAATATCGCATAGGCAAACTCTCGCATATCTCTTCTCCGGGATAGTGGTCGACGGGCAAAGAGGCTCTCTGCTCGTCTATTCTCACTCTGCTTGGAGAAATAACAGTAGGAGAAACGAAACAACCGAAGAGATCAAAAATTTTATGTATGTACTACGTATTTTTCCTTTCCCAGGCTCGAGCGATCTCGGTCCGCGCATACACAAACTCGGCTATCCGCGAATCTAAAAAGGAGAGGTTAAATGTGAGGTTAAAAGATGGCCAGATTTTGCCATGTTTAACTCTATTTAAATCTATAAAAATATTGTTTTCTGTTACCGTCTCGTGTAAGAATTCTATCTCTAAATAGACCAAATTTTTACTCGCCAATGGCGAGCTGGGGAGCCGAAATTTCGCGCCCTGCTAGGTTTAAAATGTCGCTTGCAAAGATTCTGAAAAAGCAACTTTTAAAAATACATTTTTCCGTAGAATAATGACATCACACAAATGTCGTCATTTTTTGTTTTTAGTTCATTCAAATGAGTCGGCGTGCTTAAATATAATTCATTTTCAACCATTGCTTTTTATCCTCGCGTATTTTATTAATTACAACACTATCGTATCGTTTCGACAAAAATTAAATGTAACTGGTCCACGTTAGAAAAATATTATGTAGATTTTAATAGGTTAATTTACATTTCCAACACTGTTAATAATAGTGACTATAAAAATCGTAATTCATTTAACGAAAATTATGAAAAGTTAACACAGTATAGTAAGAAAAGAGATTAATTTTAAAATTTTAGCCTTTAATTATATTTTTTTAAAAGAAATCAATTCTTCAATGTGGTCCTGTATTTAAATTTACACATGTCTAATAATATAATACAATTTATTTCAGCCGAAAAACATTTACCACTGTTGAAATAGTAAAATATGAATGTGAATTAAAACGTTTTTGCATATTATCGTATGCATTAAATTAAAAATTGATTATTGTAAATGCTGCTTGTAAATATCGTTTTTAATCGTTATATGGCCCCCAAACTTGATTTTCTATAGTTTTAGTGGCATAAATCGAAAACTATTTTGTCAAATCAGATGTTAATTTGTATACGTGTATTTGAAGGTGCTAGAAATCAATTTCTGTTAAAAAAATTATAGGTCACAATATATTTTTTTTCTTAAATATTAATTGAAAGAAAATTTCTATAAATTGTTCTATCTATTTCTTATTTATTTCTAAAAAAATCTTAACGAAACTCGTAAATATGTTTGGAAAACGGGTTATTAACACCATAAAAAAAAAAAAAATAATAATAAAAATAAAACAGCCAAAAATTTTTAAAAATGTAGGCGATATGAATGAAAATGTGTAATCAGAATTTAACATTAGAAGCTTGAAAATTTAGATGTGTATAACTCTAAACTTATACACCAAATGAGTTCGAAATTTATATCTGGGAATGAAATTGACTGTAGAATCGATATTCGAAATCCAAATTGATGTTGCCATTGAAAAAAATTAAAGTTTGTCAAAATTTTAATATGGAGACGGCCCTTTATGATAATTTTCTCAGATACCTTAAAAGAGGGAAAAATCCCCTGACGAATGGCACCCTCAGTATCTTTCTAGAACAATTTACTGATGAGATAGGTTCCTTTTTCTTTTTTTTTTGGCGAACTATACAAAAAATCGATTTTTTGTAGGTGTATAAAATTATTAGTTTTCTTTTTATTCAATGAAAAATAATTTATACCCAAGTTACCAAGTTACCAAGTTATATTTTGTAGTATTTTAAATTGAGATAATTCATTAGCAGGGACGGAAAGGTGGGGGGGGGGGCAAAGGGGCAAAAATGTAGAAAAGGAACGGGAGTTTCGGAGAAAACAACGGAAAACTCAGAACGACTTTATTCTTTTATATTTTGCAGAGTTTTAAATTTCAATTTCCACTCACATTTTGCATTAAGGTTTTTAACATTATATAGCCCGAAATTACGCAAGTTTCGGAGAAAACCATGGATAAGTCAGACATAAATCTTTTTATAAAAATGTTTATATTACCTTTGTATCTCAGCTTCTAATTAACATAATTTCATAAGTAATATTTCATTTTAAAAGTAATTGAATTGAAATTGAATAGTATATGTTGCAAATCTCTGCTGCTAGAGGACGCTTTGATAATTTAATAATTCATTATCTAGAATTCTAATTATGATTAAATTACTTATAACACATAATTTAAAATATTGCGGACTTTTAAACTGATATAAATCGTTAAATTCCGTACGGGAGTTTCAGAGAAAACCACAGAAAAGCCAGAACACTTTTATTACAATATCTCCAATTCTAATTACGATGCAGGCTTTCGAATTCCGATATTCCGCTCACATTTCGTATTAAGGATTTTTAATACTATTTAGCCCGCAGTTGCGGTTAAAATTTTCAAAGCTATTTGGGTTATGAGAGAGAAAGCTGTTGTATGTTCCAAAACATGGATAATGCGCCGCAGTCGCCACTGAGTGGGACTTTGCTAAAATCAGAATTTTGAAAGATCATAACACGGTGAGCGAACAGACTGTTTCAGATATTGAAATGGGAAGAGGGCGCCGTAGGTGCTACTGAGCGGGAATTTAGTGTGATTAAATTTTTCAATAATATATCAATAAGCTGTTGTAGGTCCTGAAACAGGAAAAAGGCGCCACGGGCGCCATCGAGCATGAGTTTCATACGGTCGATTTTTCAAGGAACGCGAACCAGATGGTCACTGAAGGCCGCTAGTTAAAAAATAAACAGAAGTGTAGATTATAATTAACTTCAAATTTGTACAATGAAACAAAAGGGTGACGTAAGCTCATTTAATAATTTTATTTTTACTTATTATTCATATACAATTAAACTAATATTAGCAAACTGCTATGCTATGAACATCTCTAAACTTTCTTATGCCATTAATCATTCTACATAACAGTGTCAACATACGCATAACATACGCAGAAATTAATCAACATATTTTCTCACAATAAAGATATTGCATATGCAGTTTAGTAAAATTTTAATTAAGGGATGCTGAGATATAACCAACTGAAAAATCAAAGAAAGTTAATAACAGCAGCGTTATCAACAGTTTGATATACAACTTTTCATAACATCTGTCTCAAATTTTAAGTTTAGTGCCTTATGTATCACAAATGCTCAATTATAGCCTTTCCATAAATGGGAAATATTGCAGAATAGCAGTGCTATTTGCAATACAGCCATCTGAAAAATCGTCGAAAGTTAATAATATCCACGCCATCCACAGTCTGATAGGCACCTAATCTGAATCAGCATGGTCTTTCATAATATCTATGTTATATGCCAAGTTTAAAGCATTTATATATCATAGAAGCCGAGTTATTGCTTTCCCGTTAAAAAGGTTGAATTACAGCATTCTAGCGTCACCCGTCTGCTGATATGCACTCAAGCTGAATCACACATTATTCATCATGATCCTTATATATGAAGGTCAGGACGAAATAAAACTTGATATGTATATATATATCAAGTTTAGACATTTATACATTGTAGAAACTGAGCTATAGCCTTCCCTTAAATGAATGAAATTGCAGTATATCAGCGTTACCTATTGGGTAATATATCTTAAAATCTAATCCAACCAAATATAAAGTTTTTTTGTTTTTTTTACTTCCTTATACAAAGTATAAGGAAGTATAGTAATCCCGATTTGCGAAATGGATTTTGCATTTCACAATGCTCGAAAACGAATAATCACTGAACATTGCCAATTTATATGTGTGGCTGTCAGGAAGTCTAGTTGTACACCTGCAAGTGTCGTCTTAACACGAGCTCTCGTTTTAGAGATATAGGCGACTTTACACGATTTTTTGTTACGTCTGTATGTATGTGTGTTTGTGTGTATGTGTGTATGTAGCATATTTCAAAAATAGTTGTACGTAGAAAGTTGTGAATTGGTACAAAGGTTTGTTATAACATCTAGTTGTGCACCTCCCATTTTGGACTTTGTATGATTTTCCGTTTTGTAGATATTTAGGAAAATTTGGTTCATAATGACCAAAATACAAAGGTTTTGGCCATAATGTATCAAAAAACGGTAATAACTCAAAAAAGGTTTGGACAAATCTTGGAATTGATTTTTAACTGACTTCCCGACTAGCTAAACATTTGAAACTTTCAGAAAAGCTGAGAACACGTAGACAATGCATTTTATATATTATTTTTAGCCAACTATCTCGGATACTTCCTGCCTTCAGCAGCGTTTATATGATTCAACAGAAAATTTATTTAACTAACTTTCCGACCAGCTAGACATTTGTAACATTCAGAATACACTGCATAAAAAAAGTAGACGGACACTTCTTTACAATTTTTTAAAACCTCGTCTTTGTTTAATAGGAAATGTTAATTAAAATTCTTTAACATGTTTATACTTATCATTCTTCATATTTTTGACAGACAAATAAAAATATTCAATTATTTATAATTTTAATGTCTGGAAATGCAGAAAAGAGAAAAGATATACATTTGCACAATATATACTTTTTAAAAAAGTAGACGGACACTGGTCAAAAACTGCAATTATCTAAGTGGGTGTTTCTTGTGGAATACCAGCTTTGTATGTACATGTACATTTGGCATTTTGCCACTTTCTAACGTGCTTGACAAGATGGTTTTACGTAGTTAAATTTCTCGGAGATGAATGCGCCATGCCACGAGGAATTCCGCTAACTGATTACCAGAAAGGACAGATTATAGCGCTGGAAAATTTTAATAAAGGAGTCAGATAAATTAGTAGGCTACTTCTAATTGGGAAAAGTAGCATCAGCGATTTTCTACGTGCTCCTGAAGCCCATGGCGTAAATAAAAAGAGTGGCCGGCCAAAGAAACTTTCGCTTAGTGACCAAAGAAAAATTTTTACTGAGCTGAAAAAAACTGAAGCATCAATTCCCAGAGTTCGAATAAGCACAGGAATTACTAACGTAACTTCTCAGACAATTTATAACTACATTACGTACTCAGAGCTCTTTCAATATAAGAAGTGAAAACATCATCCATGCTGGAAGGATCACCACGTGACAGAACGCCTACAGTGGGCTCAAAACCATATGTCTTGGACTACAGAATGGATAGCTGTAGTTTTTTCAGATGAGAAAAAAATTAATTTAGACGGCCCAGATGGATATCAATATTATTGGCAGAGTTTGGAGAAGGAAGACGAAGTGTACTCTACTCGGCAAGTTCGTGGTGGTGGCGTGATGGTGTGGCTAGCTGTTGGCTATGGTGGAAGGACAAATTTAGTGTTCCTAAGTAAGAAGCAGACTCACAAAGATAATATTGAAACACTAAGCATTAAACTTTTGCCATTTGCGTGGGACCTTGGAGGAGAAAACTGGATTTTCCAACAAGATGGAGCGCCAATACACACCGCTAACAACGTTGAAAAATGGTTTCATGAGAACAACTTCAATGTTTTACCCTGGCCAGCAAAAAGTCCGGATATAAATCCTGTAGAAAACATTTGGGCTATACTTGTTCATAAAATTTATGAGGGTGGACGCCAGTATGAAGCAATTCACCAGCTCAAAGAAGCTCTTACAAACATTTGGGAAATTTTCTGTCAAAAAAAAATCCAGAATCTCATTGATTCGATGCCTAACAGAGTATACGAACTTATTAAATCAAATGGGAGACGAACCCCTTACTAAAAACGTTTTATTTTAGAGATACAAGATGTGTCCGACTACTTTTTTTAAGAAAAATTACAATGCAAATATGCACCATTTTTGTTTCCGAGATTTTTCCGCTACATAATTCAAAAGGATTGAATCTACATCCAAAAAATAATAATATATGATGCCTCAAGAATATAATTATATTAGAAAAATAAACCTCATATCTCTAATTAAAGAAATAAACGGCTTTAAAGTATTACAAGTAAGTGTCCGTCTACTTTTTTTATGCAGTGTAGTTCAGAACGCGGTGAAAATGCAATTTTTTAATACTTTTAGCCAACTATTTCGGGTCCCTGCTGCCTTCAGCAGCGTTACAGTTATAAATCTTGCAATTGATTTTTAACTAAGTTCCCCACTAGCTACACATTTGAAACTTTCAGAAAAGCTCAGAACACGTTGACTCAGAACACGTTGCATTTTTTTTTTTTTTTTTTTTTTTTTTATTAGCCAACAGTTTCCGATACCTGCTACCTTCAGCAGCGTTTATATGATTCAACAGAAAATTTATTTAACTAACTTTCCGACCAGCTAGACATTTGAAACTTTCAGAATAGTTCAGAACACGGTGCAAATGCACTTTTTAAATACTTTTAGCGAATTGTTTCGGATCCCTGCTTCTTCGGCAGCGTTACAAGTACGAATCTTGCTATCGATTTTTAACTGACTTCCGACTAGCTAAATATTTGAAACTTTCAGAAGAGCTCGGAACAAGTTGACAATGCATTTTTTTTTTATTATTTTTAGCGAACTGTTTCGGATACCTGCTACCTTCAGCAGCGTTTATATGATTCAACAGAAAATTTATTTAACTAACTTTCCGACCAGCTAGACATTTGAAACTTTCAGAATAGTTCAGAACACGGTGAAAATGAATTTTTTAAATACTTTTAGGGTACTGTTTCGGGTCCCTGCTGCCTTCGGCAGCGTTACCAGTACAAATTTTACAATCGATTTTTAACTGACTTCCCGACTAGCTAAACATTTGAAACTTTCAGAAAAGTTCTGAAAACGTTGACAATGCATTTTTTTTTATTATTTTTAGCCAACTGTTTCGGATACCCGCTGCCTTCAGCAGCTTTTATATGATTCAACAGAAAATTTATTCAACTAACTTTCCGACCAGCTAGACATTTGAAACTTTCAAAATAGTTCAGAACACGGTGAAAATGCATTTTTTAATACTTTTAACCAACTTTTTCGGGTCCCTGCTGCCTTCGGCAGCGTTACCACTACAAATCTTGCAACTGATTTTTAACTAAGTTTCCGACTAGCTAGACATTTGAAACTTTCAGAAAAGCTCAGAACACGGTAACAATGCATTTTGTAAATATTTTTAGCAAATTGATTCAAGTCACTGCTGCCTTAGGCAGCGTTTATATGGTTCAACAGAAAATTTATTTAACTAACTTCTCGACTAGCTCGACATCTGAAACTTTCAGAATAGTTCAGAACACGGTGAAAATGCATTTTTAAAATACTTTTAGCCAACTGTTTCGGATCCCTGCTGCCTTCAGCAGCGTTAACAGTACAAATCTTGCAATCGATTTTTAACTGCCTTCTCGACTAGCTAAAAATTTGAAACTTTCAGAAAATCTCAGAACACGTTGACAATGCATTTTTTTTTTTTAAATTATTTTTAGCCAACTGTTTCGGATACCTGCTGCCTTCAGCATCGTTTATATGATTCAACAGAAAATTTATTTAACTAACTTTCCGACCAGCTAGATATTTGAAACTTTCAGAATAGTTCAAAACACGGTGAAAATGCATTTTTTAAATACTTTTAGGGAACTGTTTCTGGTCCCTGCTGCCTTCGGCAGCGTTTCTAGTACAAATTTTGAATAAATTTTTAACTAACTTCCCGACTAGCTATATATTTGAAAATTTCAGAAAAGCTTCAAACACGGTGATAATGCATTTTAAAATATTTTTAGCCAACTGTCTCGGGTCCAGTGACAATGCTTTTTACATTATATATATATTTTTAAAGATGTATAAGGCAGTCATGTCGTGCCCACATCAGATTTTTTTTAATAGAATCCATTGATTTGTGAGATACAGCTTCCACAAAATTTTGACCATGGACAGTCAGAAATAAGTACAATACTTTGAATAAACATCATAAAATGCAAGTTTATTTGCAGCACTCATGCCTACATATTTCGCCTGACGAACGGTCGTGCCAGAGCTGTCCCTAGGAAAAGCGAGGCCCTGTGCGAAAATTTTTGCGAGGTCCTTTCTTCCAAAATTACTCACCCTGTATTTATTCACAATTATTACATTTATGAATGTTATATATATATGTATATATATCAGTACAAAAACCCTTAACGGGTTAAAAGTTTGTGCCGCAGCTACTTTATCGCTATAAAATTTTGAAATATGGGTCTTAAAAATAATGATATAAATTTTAAGTGACGCTTTACTATTAGTTAAAATATACGTAGATTTTCTTATTTGATCATTTGCTTTTTTCTTTTACTTATATTTACAATGCAAACATAATATTTTTAACTTCAAGATAAGACAAATATATTAAATATACTCACTGATACTTTTTCATTTGCACTTCAATTTCAAAATAACAGTTTTAAAAGGAATGATATAAAAATTCCAGTGACTCCTCGGTGTCATTTTAAAAGATTTGTTTTTAGATTCCATTAAAATTACCTTTGTTTTGTCTATTAAAGTATATTTACACATTGAAACAGTGCTTTTAATTTTCAAATATACTGTCAAATAATCACACTTTCACTGAGTTTGCATTATAAATTGAAATTATTTATTTCAATAAATTGATTTGTCTTTTGCGTCACGCTATCCAAAACTGCAAACAAAATTTGTGCAAATGTATTCTTTGCATCACACTATCTCTTTGCACAAATTTTCACTTAGTTGGATACTATGATACAAAGTAACATTTACATAAATTTTACTCACAGTTTTGGATAGCGTGACGCAAAAGACAAATCAATTTATTGAAATAAATAATTTCAATTTATAATGCAAACTCAGTGAAAGTGTGATTATTTGACAGTATATTTGAAAATTAAAAGCACTGTTTCAATGTGTAAATATACTTTAATAGACAAAACAAAGGTAATTTTAATGGAATCTAAAAACAAATCTTTTAAAATGACACCGAGGAGTCACTGGAATTTTTATATCATTCCTTTTAAAACTGTTATTTTGAAATTGAAGTGCAAATGAAAAAGTATCAGTGAGTATATTTAATATATTTGTCTTATCTTGAAGTTAAAAATATTATGTTTGCATTGTAAATATAAATAAAAGAAAAAAGCAAATGATCAAATAAGAAAATCTACGTATATTTTAACTAATAGTAAAGCGTCACTTAAAATTTATATCATTATTTTTAAGACCCATATTTCAAAATTTTATAGCGATAAAGTAGCTGCGTCACAAACTTTTAACCCGTTAAGGGTTTTTGTACTGATATCATTACTTTTTAGAGGTTATTGATCAAAAAATTAAAACAAGTCCTTCCGGCTCATAGGAAGGTTAGGTTGATTTATCTTTTCTTAAGAAGTTGCCACCATTTTTTCAAAATGGCAGCTACATTTTATTAATGAATTTGATGGATTTATTAATGAGGGCTATGTATATATGGAGTTTTAAGCAAATCGGTTCAAGGATAATTGTGATAATTTTCAAGTGGCCACCATTTTGAAACAAAAGGACAGAGTGACTGAGATGCCCAGTGAACTTATCAAAGGTACTTGAATGATATGTCAACTGTGCAAACGTGATTCGAACTGATTCAGTATTACAAAAGTTATTGTAAGAAAAAAAATTTAAGTGGCCGCCACTTGGAAACAAAATGGTGGAGCAAGTTGCCTAGCAAACTTATCCAAGATATTTGAATTGTAAGTTCACTTCCCAACTTTGATTTGAACCAGTTTAGTATTCTAAAAGTTACTATGGTGGCGCATTTTCAAGTAGCAGCCTGATTTCAAGCGGTTGCAACTTGGAAACTAAATATTGGTACAAAATTCATTCAAGATATTGGTGTGATAAGTTCAATGTCCAACTTGAACTGATTCAGTATTTCAAAAGGTATTCTGATGATAAATTTACAAGTGGTATCCTGATTTGAAATGGCCGTACTAAAGATATCGGTCATTTTGTTAAAAATGGCAGATAAAATTCATTAATAAATACTTGGTTGAGACCTTTATGTGGTCAATGTAAACATCAAAATTCAAAATGTGGATTTGAAATTTTCACGTAGCTGCCACTTGAAAACAAACTGCAGAGCAACTAAGTTAACGAACTCATCTAAGATATTTGTACGATAAGTTTGCTGTATAACTTTGGTTCAATTCAATTTTGAGTATTATGTCAAGTTATCGTAATCACAAAATTTCCATTACAAAAAAACCCAATTTATACATCTTTTACATTTATACGACCTTTTAGTGAAGTCCTGATTCATTCCTATTCATTTGAATGAAAAATTTCTTTGTTTATAAGTCACACAATATTAGTTATGTCTTTTCCACTTTTCTAAAATTCACAAAATTTCTTGACTGGTCATTATTTTACCATTCTAAATATAAATTTTGATGAGTATGTGAACTTTGATATTATATCATGACTTTGGAGTTATTCACAATCTATTAACTAATTAAAAACAAATTGTCTGATGCTAATTTAAGTGATAATGATGTAGAATGTGAAGAAGTTATTCTTAAGAGAGGACAATACCTAATCTTGGCAACAGCTATGGCCTATCTTATGGGAAGATCTATTTTCATAACTAGGGGGCTCTGCCCCCTGCTCGCTCCGCTCACCAACCCCTGAGGGAGGCTTCGCCTTTCCCCGACTCACTTTACTTGTTAACACATGCAGAGCTCTGCCCGCCTATCCGCTGCTTTCCTTTCACTGAATAGGAATGTTAATAGTGCATAACACAAGACAAAAGCAGAAAATTATTATATAAATCCCCATATTCAATGTCAAATTGAAATATGTAATATTTAATAGCACATTATTTTATTTTTATAAAAATCATGCATAAAATCAGTTTTTTTTTTTTTTTTTAATAGAAAGAAATCCGTAATATCCAGACTATTTTCTATTATAGCTTTAGTATATCACCTTTGTTTTTTAACTATAGATCAGGACCGCGGCACCCCAGTCGATAGCACGCCGACCTCGTAATTGGAAGATTGCGGGTTCGGTACTCGAGCTGGCCAAAGACCATTGTGTACACTAATGGTGGCTGGTGCACGTAAAATCTGTTGTGGCGACAATATCCTCCATAGTCCCATCAAAACTATACCTTTTTGGGTCACTGAAGCGGGGGAGCCATCTCTTCCGTGTAGGATCAAAAATGTGATGGCATGTCTCCGAAACATACCTAGGGGTGTGCCCCAGATCGTCGCCAATTATCCATAGTGCAGTAATAGCCAATGTCATATCCAACCTATCTAACTACCTACCTACCTACAACCATGGATATTTTAATTTTCCCATGTAAGAAAATTTACTTTCTAAAAGTAGAGAAAAAAAGTTATTAATAGCAACACTGACATTTATTTTTTACAACCATGGTTCCGAGCAGCGGTATAGCCAGTCCATAAAGCACCGAGCTCATAATTGGAAGATTGCTGATTCGATACTTGAGCCGGTCAAAGACCGTCGTGTGCACTAATGGTGTCTGGTGCACATAAAATCTGTCGTGGCCACAAAGTCCTCCATGTTCCCATCAAAAATATACGTCTGGGGAATCTCCTCCATGGAGGATCAAAATTGTGATGTCTCTGGTGTATGTCTCGGGAACATCCCTAGAAGTGCTTCCCAGACAGTCACCAATTACCCATAGCGCAGTACTTGGGCGATGTTAAATCCAACCTACCTACCTACAACCATGGATCGTATTTTATTTTTCCCGTGTAAAATGACTTCATGACAGAAGACCAACGTCACTGGGATAAACTTTTTTCAAAGTGGCAAATAGAGTACTTTCATAAATTTGTCGTTTATAGCTAATAACTTCTTTAATTAAAATGATAGAAATTTCTAAGCAGCTGAAATGTCTTCCTTGAAGTATTCGGAACACATTGATACCTCTCATGATGCGAAGGACCCTGCCCTCCGCGAGAAGATGCTGTCGCAGACAAAAAAAATTTGACGCTAGCGACAGTAATTTTTTTTTTATATATATATATAGAGAGAGATTACTCATTACCAAATGTAGTTTTTAAATTCCGTTTTCACTTTCAGAAAATTCACAACCATTAAATTGGTACTCATTTTCGAAGAAATTGATTTTTAAAAATTTTTATATATTTTTTTCGTTCAAAAATGCAAATTTTCACACAAATTGCTTTTTTTAACCACAAAATGAAATACTAAAAATTTAAAAAATCAATTTTTGGAAAATGGGTACTAATTTAACGACTTTGAATTTTCTGAATATATTTCTTATTTTAATTTTGTAAAAAAAAATTATTACTTGGTAATAGAAATTCCAGATGACAAAAATACAAAATTAAATTTTACTTCCACATAGAAAAGTTATTTATTTATTTTTCACAAAAGTAATGTCTTTAATAATATAAATGTGACATGTGTATGACTGTATATATATATATATAATCAATTTGATAAATATGCAGAAACTTAAAGAGAAATAATAAAAATGTTGAGTGACTCCAGTCGACTTTCTGAACATGAAAGTAATTCACTGTTGTTTAAATAAAATAACGTAAGAGAAGTCATTAAATAAACAATCGAGAAAATTGTTTGATTATTTGCTCACAAATAATATATTGTTTAATGGAATGGAATGCATCCAAATTATTTTGTGTATATCTGTAAAAGAACTAATAGTGTTAGATTCACCAAAATGTATAGATAGTTTGTGTGACATATACTTAAAATTTGTATATGAATTCAAAGCTCAATCAAATAAGGCTTCAGACGCCATCACATTTTAAATAAATTCAGACTATAGGCCATAATGTTACAGAATTTTTCGTTATTTCCCTGTAATAAAAACTATAAATGCTAGATTCAGCAAAATATATCTATACGATTCATTCAACAGTGACTGATAACATGTATATAAAAGTTTCAGCTGAATTGAATAAGGAATTCAGATGCTATCACACTTTAAATTATTTGAGCCCATAGACTATAATGATAAAGAATTTATCTTTGTGTCCTGGTTAAAATAAATAAATAAAATTGTACTAGATTCTCCAAGATGTATACAGTTTGTACTACGATAACCTATAACATATGCACCAACTTTTAGCTCATTTGAATAAAGCATTTAGACAATATTGTGTTCACTCTACTCAGATATGTACATACATTATCGTAAAATAGCAAAAATGAACTCATGGAACTTCAAACATGTAGATACACCAACTTCACGTCAAATTTTTGTTATAATTACAATACTTTCCTTACCTATGTATTTTCAGAAAGTAAAAAATTCCATGAAATATATGTGAATCATTCATTTCATCATGCTTAATAACAAATTTTTTAAAGGTGTTTACGACTATGAGGGAGGAGATGATAATGTAGTTGAAAGCAGTGGAGGGGGCGTGGAAAGGAGGGGAATTAAAATTGAAACTATAAACTATACTTTTGCACCCAATTCACCCTTAGAAATAGATATATTTATTTATTAAATATTGTTAACTTTGCATGCCTATTTCAATCATTTATGTCTATTTTGAAATATTTAAATTGATTTTAATTACATACACAGGTTTAACCTGGCAAAAAAATTACTTTAGCATTTTAGCGAAAATAGGCAAGCACTATTTTAGCTTTTTCGAAAGTTAATTAATTCTTTGGATACCATTGATTTCTTTTACTTACAAGGAACATCACCCAAGCGTCCGGCTTGGATTTCAATGAGAGAGAGGCGTTTCTTTCATATTTGATATGCTATCAAATTTTACTCAAAAATATGCGAAAAATTTGTATTTATACAGCAAATGAATACTCAAATGAATAATTCAGTTGAAATAATTTTCAGTACTACTATAAATTTTCATTTGTAACTTAAACATGAAAGCGCAAAATCATTTAGTATTTTTAAGTCACACCCAAAGTCGGAGCTTACTGTTGATATGTGGCTGATGTGGTTTTTAACATTTTAAAAATTCAATAAATAGAGAAAACATGGATGATAGCAAAAATTTCTGTGATAAAAAATATTTGGTACATGCCCTCTATCAGAAATTAAAGTTTCATTAAAATCACAGCCAGACACGGTGTTCCTTGTTAGCTTTGTTATCCTCAATTTTGTTTTCTATTCCTTTTGTTCATTGATGATTTTAACCAAGCATCCATATTTGTGACTTTAAAAATATGAATCAGGAAAACCATGTTTTGATTTCAACAATAGAAAAAGAGGTACTCATATCATACATGTAAAATGAAAAAGCAATTTAAAAATTAAATAAAGTGTAGTGGTAGATAATCGTGAAATACTAGTGCTAAGAATGCTTCTATGAAGCAAATTCTGACATAGTTTTAAATATTTTTGCATTTAAATTCAATCATTAAAAATAAATCCAAATTACTATACAAATAATGATTCCCAAAAATTTCAGTTCTTTAGTAGTTTTTGCCTGCAAATATTACAAAAAAAAAATCTGAGTTATTATATAGAGATATTTTATATAGTTATCCAGTTTTAGCTTTTTAGTGAAATTCTGACCAACATGTTTTAGCAAAATGCTAAAAAAACTTATGGCAGTTTAAACCCTGCACAGGGTTCAGGAATTTATTAAAAAATATGGTCGCCAACAAAAAATTATGGTAGCCCATAAAAAAATATTCTCCAACATTTTCTTTCTTTCTTTTTTTCTTCTTTTTATTCCGTTTCAAAATTTACTTGAATATAGCAGGGGTGCAGAATATGTCCGAACGTGCGAACGATGTTCGGGGGGAAATTCTGGCTGTCTGGGGAAATTTTGAATAATTATTATCTTAGAATAAAATAAAAATGAAAACGGAAGTAAGAAAAAATTACTGAAAAAACAAATTTTCGAATATTAAACTACAAATTAACAGCTGTATTCTTCTTTTACAAGTGTATTCCCTTTAAATAGCCGTTACCCCCTCCCCCCCCCCCCCAAAAAAAAAAAAAAAAAAACTTTCAGATAATAGGTTGATGCGTTATTTTTGGGGAAATTTCAGAGGTCTGAACATTTTCTGCACCCCTGGAATATAGAAATTAAGATTCTATATACCAATTATTATACCAACTAAAAATCAATTATTTATTAGGCTGGAATGATTTATTTTTTACATCAGGAAACACTTGTTTAAATTTAACATCATGAAACTGGTTTTATTATTTTCACTAAATTAATACACCATCGGCAATGGTACATCATTACACAGGTACAAAAATTCAGCACCAGATCGATAGCATGCACAGACAGGAGCAGTGTAAACAAATTCCCTAAAACGGTGCAATAATTTAACACAGAGTTGTGAAACATGCACGGAGATGTGTAAATTCCCTAATTCAACACAGTGTCTCAAAAAGTGGTGAGGGCAAAACAGCGAAAGTAGAATTGGAGCCCGATTTCGGGACCAATTCTTTCACCAAAATATATATATTAAAAAAAAAAAAAAATCCTTAAAGTTGAAAACATTATTACTAGTTTTAAAAAATATTGGTCGCCAATGGCGACTGTATTTCACAAGCTCTCACATACACATAATGATAAAGAATTGTTTTATATATATGGAAAGAATAAAGGTAATTTTTAATTTAGGACTCGCAAATAATTAATAGTGGACAAAACGGTATTTTGTCCGGGGCGATTTTAACCAGGTTTTTTCCACTGGAAAAAACCGAACAACCCTGACCCAAAGTACCCCATGTTTTAAAATCATTAATTACATTAAAACTATTAAAACATAAACGAGGAGCAAACATTCAAACCATGTTTTCACCTTTAGATACAATTTTTTAGACCAAAAAAAAAAAAAACTAATAAATTAAAAAAATAACTTTTTTTTTTTTTTTTTTCTTTTTCTTTTTTAAGAAAAAACTTGATTTGAACATTTGCTCCCCAAATGTTTCAATTCGATAAAATGTTAAAGTAAACATATATAATGTGCAGTATATACCTAAATTTGGAAAATATATAGCAGCATGTTAATTAGCAGCACTGTTTGAAAGTACTTGTTTTGATTGAATTGCCATCTTCAAAAACTAAAATATTTTTTGTGTCAATTTCAATGTTGCTAATATATTTTCAGTATATAATTATAGGTAATGATGATGTATATAAATGTGAATTCTTGTAGGCATATGAAATTATTAGTTTTCATTTTATTTCATGAAATATAATTCATACCCAAATCCAAAATTATCCCTATTCTATTAGCAATTCATGAAATGCATAAGATTTGCAGCTACAAGGAAAATAAATTACAAATATACGCTTCCATTACTATGATTTAGAGGCAAGTGTTTTATAGTTTTATTTTCTAAAATGTAGTTATTCATATTTCCGAAAAGTAAATAAATGTCTGTTGATCTGTTGGCTAAAACAAAAATATCTTCAAGAATAAACAAATCACTTGTAACCTCTATTTTTCGAATATGCCTGTTTTAAAGTTCCACACTTCAATATTCAAACATTTACTTGAGAAATTAATCTTCTAAAATACAAAATATTAATTTAAACTAAATGTAATTTAATTCACTTTAATTAATAGTAAATTCTGTTTCTAAACAAAAAAGAAAATGCAACTTATTCATGCACTATGTTCCAGTGGCGGATCTAATTTTTTTTTTTTTTTTTTTTTTTTTTTTTTTTTTTTGGGGGGGGGGGGGGGGGGGTAAGATTTTTCAAGATGTTATTCCATATCAATGAAAAATTTCCAATTGTAATATTCAATTATCAGGGGTCGATCCAGGTTTTAATTTTTGGGTCCCTTTTTTGTGAAAAACAAAATATTTTTGTGAAATTTTTATTTATTTTTGTGAAATATAAAATATTTTTGTGAAAAAGTAAAATACTGTGCAAAATTTTTCGTTTTTACAATCATTTTATGCAATGTTTAATATCAGGTTAATAGTTTCGTTGAGCCAAATTAAGGCATTAATTAAAAATAATACTGAAAACATGAAAACATCTAATAAAAGTATCATTTTTATTAAAAAAAATCTTGTGAAGGGACTCATTTTATGAATTTAAATTTTGTGAAGGGTCCCTTTTTATGACTTTGAATTTTGTGAAGGGTCCCTTTTTACTATGGGGAATTTTGTGAAGGGGCCGCAAAAGGGACCCAAATTTTGCCTGGATCGACCCCTGATTATGAATGTCAGTACTTTTAGCCTAGCCCCCCCCCCCCTAGATCCGGCGCTGCTATGTTCTTGCATGCATGAGCATACCACAGTTAAAAAGAAAAAAGTGGCAGAATGGCTCTTTTTGCAATGTTTACCGCAAGAGAGTTTTCTGTTTTCAGTGGTGTACAGAATGAAATTCAAGAGGAAAAGAAAAAGTAAAGATATTAACAGACATGTTACTTTTCAGCCTTTTTAAGCTTGAAAATTATTATTCTTGGGAGCAATGCAAATCTGCATTAAAACTTTTTGGACATGTGTAGGGGGGGGGGGTGTCAGCCTGAATTTGTGCAATATATTATTAGCAATTTCTATGTGATTGGCTTTCAAGAAATGTCAAATTCAAACTTTGAGAAAATGAAAAAGAAATAGCTCTTCAACTGCATTTTCCTAATAAACTAGAACTACATTATTCTGCTAATCAATTGCCCCAGCAAACAATGCTTCTACAGAATAAACTTATTTTCAAGTATACGTAATAAGTTTGTCTGTTTTTTAAGCACTTACAACTATTTTAATTATAATTAATATGATATTCAATATGAGATTTATTGTTCTGATTTTGTTTATTGTGTGTGCATGTATGCAATCAAATTTAACATTATTTTTATTATTGAAAAATTTATATTGTGTCAGTTGCCTGATACCACTTTTGAGGGGGGGGGGGATCGGGAAAAGTTCAGCCTTTTTTTCTGTAAGATTGTACCATGTCTGTATTAATTAAAACTTTAGCTCTACGAAAATAATCAGTTTTAGACACTTTTCATGGTTAATCTGTTTATTTAATGATTTTGGCCGAATGCCGAATATTTGGCCAGCTAATTACTGACAATCAGCTGTCAACTTCCTAATTTTTTTCGAACTATTTAAATAGTACCATCTACATTTAGTAATATTTTACTTTTTTAATTATGAGAAATTAACATAAAAAATTCCTTTTCAGAAATGGTGATTGATTTAAATGTAGAAAATTACTAGAAAATATTACAATACACAGTGGCATGATGCTGAGCTCACAGCAAAGAAAGTTATTAACTGTTAGATTTCTCAATAAATACTTAAACTTTCTTAGATGACAACATCATGTTGCACCCCAGCAATAAGAAATAATCTTTGAGAAAAATCAACTTAAAGATAACAATAAAGCATTGACTAGCTTACAATAAAACTAACAAAAATGCCTCTCACTCAGGTGGATGGATAAACTGCATGATATAGCTTAGGTGGGACACTTTTCATCCCAGTGACATAAAATTTTGTAGCTGTCTGCAACAGGTTTTTAAAATTTCGTAATCTGTACTCAAAAAGCCTGAAAGCTGAAAGCGGCAATCTGGGAGGAGGGGGGGGGGTGTTAACAACAGTGGTGATCTCGTGCAACAATACACAATACAATTTTACTACAAAATAATATAGTATAAACAATTATAAAATAATAAGTTTAACTCATTCAATTAAATATTTCATAGCAATGTTTGACACAACACAATATAAATAATTATAAATAATAAAAGTATTAATTTTAGTTTTGATACAGAAATTTTTATAAGTGAATTTTGAAGTGGAGGAGAAGTTTTGGAGCAGTTTTAAATGAAATTAGCACTTTCCTACATTCCCGTAGAATCTCAGTAACAGGTAACAGGAGAAAAAGAATACATGCATAACACTGCCTATCAAGGGAGATCTAGGCTCCTAGGTCGCCCTTGTTAAGCACTGTTTTGTGTGTTCCTACCAAGACACCTATAGGGAGCTCTAGAGTTCCTACCACAGAGCGTCTAAGACGTCATACATCAGTAGCACATTGTCGTGGGCAAAAATATCTAAATTGCAGACAATTTTTTATGACTGCAGACAAAAACTGTCTTAAAGTTGTGGGAAATTTTTTTTTTAGTAGTACAGACAAAGAGTGTCTGAAAGTTAGGGTCAATTTTTTTTATTAGTGCAGACAAAAACTGTCTGCAAGCCGTTTTTCTGTGTCCGCGACTATGTCGCCGTGTTGCGGTGTTTCTGCCACTGGGCTTTTCATATGACATAAACTCAAATTCACTATTTTTTTACTTGTATCATGTATCACCTTTTTTAACGGGGGTGGACATAATATTTGTTTGATCTCCTAAAATGTCCTAGATGGCAACATTATCTAAAATACGTGCACTCCTTGTTAACTCGATTTTAAAGATATAATCTTTATTTAAGTACTGTTGTTAACAAAAACAACTTTTGTTAGATATTAGTGCTACACCAAATAGCACTTTGACCGAGTAGTTGCTGAGTGCTTGGACGAGCACCGGATACCGAGTAGTTGCAAGAAAGAATAATTGAAGCATACATGAAAATTTGCACATCTTAAAATTACAAAAAAAAAAAAAAAAAAAAAAAAAAAGGCTTTTGAACATAAAATTTAGTTAAATGGTAAACAGCACGCTTTCATACAGAACTTTTGTAGTGTATTTACATAATTAGGTTCATTGCTACATTTTGATACTTTCAGCATAGTGAATTACTAAAACCAAAACTGATAACTTTATTCTTAACATCTTTTTTAGATGTGAAATTATCATCCTCAGATAATTCTTAGAGATTATACAAGTTATTATGTTGTAAGACTTAATTTAAAAAAAAAAAATAATAATAATAATTGTGTATTACGGCGATCGTAAGCAAAAAATATTTCAGGAATAGCTTGAAAAAGAAAAAAAAAGTGCAAATTTTATTGATAAGCAGCGAAATAACAGCAAGTATATATCATTATTTTCTAGGTTACCGAGCAATACATAAACATGGAACTAAAAAACAGGCATATTATGATTACAGGCGATTATGAGTAATAATTTGTTTAGGCTTGGCAGTGCAAACAGATCAAAGATAAGATATAAACACATTTACTGACTATTCGAAAAAAAATATGTAACCATAATAAAACACGTACCTCCGAATTCTAATGTTGGTTTAAATATTATTTTCTTTGTAGATGCAAACATAGTATTAGGTTTCGCTTTTCTCAAATCATTTACTAAAACCTTCCAGTATCATATAATTTAGGGTTATAAACTAGAATATCTTATTTCTTTATTAAATAATACACTTCGAAGTAATCTATAAAAGTAATATATAAAATAGAAAAACCTAATGAAAATGAAAGCTTAATTGGCGGAGGAATACAGTGCGAAACCTCGATGGTAAACAATTAGCGCCTGTCTACAGCGAGTCAGCGAGCGCCAAAAATTTTGGATGTACGCATGCGCTCCAAAGATCATGAACCATGGTATAAATTTGTGTGCATGAGTGATAAACTTTTTCGCTTTAAAAAGAAATTAATTCATTATAAATAACGATGAAATAGAATATCTATGATTACAAAATACTTCTTTTACTTTAAATATTATCTAAATAATTTTTTGAGGAAATGGGAAATTTTAAAATTAAAAATATTTTCTTCATAACAAAAAGTTATTGACTGCATTCACGTTGGTCAGCCAACCAACAAAGCCTTGCAAGCAAGAAGTAAGAACCGATTTACGGCCATTTTCGCCGAAGAAAAGCATGCAATTGGCGGAGTAATATAGTTCTATTTTTAAAACAATTTTTATAAAAAACAAGAGTTTTCCTGAAAAAAACGAAGACGTTACTAGATTAAGAAAGATCCTATTAACAGCATATATTAATTATATGAAAATCCTTCGAGCCGTTTTAGAGATATTTTTCAGAATTTAGTCCATTACACCAATCGTTTTCCCTTTTTGGCTTTAAATTGAGATTCAGATCTCAAAACATACTGCATGTAGAAATGTAAAATTTTAAGGATAGATTAAGACCGTAGATAAAAGACTATTTTGAAAAGATCAGAACAAAATATGGCATATTTGCTGAGATATTAAGTGTCGGCTTTTACAAATCTCTCTGATGTCAAACTAGCCGTATATATGAGTTCGCAGCGTTCAGTTTGGGCTTCCGCTTGCGTCACTCGAAAAACTGCCGTTTTTCATGATAATTCTCAGCGCGCACTATTTAAGAATAATAATAATAACAGTTATCCTGTAAACTTAGGAAAATTACAAGTTTAAACTTCCTTAGGTTCATTACATATATTTCTTCCTCTACAGTGAATGCATGCGTTCTTTTTCTAAAATAATTTTATATTTATGTGACAAAACCCGTGAACTACGTATTATTTTTGAAGTACAAATTTCATACATGTATCTTTTTCAGGCTGAATTCGTATGATCCTTTGCTAAAAATAAAATCTCTCTCTCTCTCACTCTTTTTTTTTTTTAGTTATTATTACTATTAATAAGTACAAAACTTTTAATAAACACCATAAAATGCAATTTTTGGTGTTTATTTAAAGTTTTGTATTTACTATTTTAAAACGCCAGTTCTGTGGTACTTTCTTCTTATTATTATTACTATTATTTACATGTGAGTAATAAGCTTGAAATCAGTTTTGTTCAAAAATTAAACTTGCACATGCAAAAAACTTCATTTTAACTAGTCATTTTTAACTGGCATATTAATGCCAGTTAAAGGCCCACCACAAGACTTTTTTCTACACAATCTTAGAAAAATTCACAAAATACAAACTATTTATTACATTATTATTTATTAAAACTCTTTTCTCTGATGAATGCAAACGATTTTTAACATAGAGAAGTATAACACTAAAAGTGAGTAAACATCAGTTTTCGTTAAAATTGAAAAAAAAAAAAAATCACTAACTTTGTTTTGAGTTACCGCAGATCTATGGTTCAACGATTCGTTTTAAACGTATTGAAGAGCTTTATCGGAGGGTACAACACTTATTGAAAATTTACACCCCACCGGGTGGTGGTACGAGTGAAGCTCTTACATGCACACATATTTTTCCTAATTTACCATTACTATTATCAATAATTCACATTAATTTTACAACCATACAATAACTTTCATTATCTACATTTATACGGAATTTCGTACTGTACATGAATGCTAAAAATGTAAAGAAAATAAAATAACAGCACCATCTGTTGAAGGATTGATCCTCAAATGTAATCAGCATCAGTTTAGGCCAGGGTTGAACAAAATACAAAGTTTCGTTAAAGTGTGTGAGATACTGCGACCACAAAATTTGTGATGCACACATAGAGAGAGACAGACAGACAATTTCTAAAAACAGTCAAATCATGTTGAGAACATGTCAAAACGTGTAAATCCGTTGAAAACTGGAGTTCAAAAATTTTCACGAATCCAATACTTTTTTCTTATACACACACACATATATATAGAAGACAGTAAAAATTTGATTATAAATAGATAAGTATTTTATAATACAACCTGAGATTTATATATTTATACATAATAGTATCGCCCAGTGGTCGAAATTCGGCCACTTTTTTGCAAAGCAAGACAAAGCAAAGTTATTGCCTTGCCCTAAATGGAATTAAATTGCAACACAGCTGCGGCAATTGTTTGCCGATATGCACTCTAACTGATTCAGCAGAATTTTACTTAATATATTTCTCTGAACACAACTGCCGTGTGTGGCCAATTTTGTGTTTATTATTTGTACTGTAGATGCAGGGGAAAAACTCTTAAAATTTTTTTATCAATGTTTGTAACCAAGAATGTGTGTAACGACCAGAGAGTGTATAATTTTGTTGCTAAAAGATTTCGTGTGTATGCTAATTTTTATCAATAAATACTTATTTAAACTGTATGTATTTTGTGTCTGTGTTCATTCATCATGGAGTTTTCGCAGTTACAACACCCTTTTACTATGATTCTGGCAGGTCCTACCGGATGTGGTAAATCATTTTTTATGAGAGATTTGTTACATTATAAAAAACAAATGTTTCATCCTCCAATCGATAAAGTGGTATGGTTTTATGGTATTTATCAAACTTTATACGACGAAATACCTGATGTGACTTTTGTAGAAGGGTTTCCCTCTAATTTTAAGGAATATCTAAGTGGCAACACTTTGTTTGTGATAGACGATTTAATGGCGGAATGTAGTAACGATAAACGATTGACTTCGTTATTTACGAAAGGCAGTCATCATTTAAATTTAAGTGTTGTATTTTTAGCACAAAATTTTTTTCAAAAAGGAAGTGAAATTAGAACAGTTTCCTTAAATGCCGAATACATTTTCCTGTTTAAAAATCGTCGCGACTTAAGTCAAATCATGCATTTAGGCAGACAGTTGTATCCTAAAAAATCAAAATTTTTTCAAGAAGTGTATGAGGATGCCACAAAGAAACCCTTTTCCTACCTGTTTATTGATTTGAAAAATGAAACGGATGAAGAGATGAGATTACGAACTCAAATCCTACCCAATCAAATTCAATTTTTGTATAAATATAAATAATCGATTTTCAATCGCGAAACATCAGTTGCTAACATGACTTTGTCAAAGCAACAACTGAGAGATTTAGAATTGATTCGATCGTGTCCCCAGAGATTACGAAAACATTAAAAAAAAAATTACCTAATCGTACTGTTAAAGCTATTTGCGAGTGTACTCTGAACGTTTTGAAAGGTAACGTACCTCTCACTACTTGTCAGAAACGATCGTTAGCGAAATATAAGACAACTCTTAGAAAAATTGGGACAAAAAAAGGTTCTTTATTCACTAAAAAGAAACTGATTGTGCAACAAGGTGGATTTTTAAACATTTTAATTCCGCAGCTATAACTGCACTCAGTACGCTCATTCATGGAATTCGCTAAAAAATATGCTTTAGTACCGGAAGAGGTGTTGAACAAACATACTCCTTCGCAAAGACAATTGAGTGAACTGGATAAAGCATTGCTAAAAATATTAAACAGTTCGTTACCAGATTATGAAAAAGTACGAGGTTATTATGAGTTATTACAAAGAAAAATGAATTTACAAGAAAACAATCTCCCATGGGTTCATCGCACGATTGAAGAATCTTCGATGAAACCGGAAACCGAATCTGCGAAACCCGAACCTGTGAAACCCGAATCTGCTACTGTGAAACCCGAACCCGTGCAAGACTATGAACAACTTGCTTTATCTAGAGTGCCTAAAAGAATGAAGAATCAAGCCACGAATTTACTTGGATTTTTTAAAACAAGCCCCCACAAATTGGAATGGGACGAAACAGGCGAAGTGACTTATAAAAACCGTAAAATAAAGAACTCTAATATTGTCGATTTATTAAATTTAATATTTTCTACGAATAAGAAAGTACCTATTAATGCACAGGGCGAATTGTTGCAAGCCCTTAATGATATGCATATGCCTAAAACTTTTATTAAAAACAAATTTTTGTTATCTTCTGTACCCAAGGAACGAAAACGTTCAAATGTAACCCCCTATTGGTTAAATTATTAATAAAAAATATTTTTTAATATAAAACACTTGTTTCTTTATTTATGTTTAAATATATATTGTATAAAAATTGAGCTTACCTCTACACTTAGCGTCCTCTTCTTCCAGTCGCACGAGGTGAAATGAACGATAAAGCTATTTCTTATCAAAAATCACGTGATCTTATCAAGACCACGTGGTCTTATCTACTACTACGTCACTTGACATTGCCCACTGGAAGGTTTGTGTTATCTGTCACGTAGCTCACTACGTCATACTAAGATAAAATCAGTATAAAAGACCTCATTTCGCTTGTTGTTTCTGCTCGTGTTAGACGTGTTTTTTAAACATGGCTACTACTTTCTTCGAAAACGGATTAAACGTAACTTATTGTGCAAATTTTATTGAGAAGACGAAAGCTGATGTCTTTTTTGAACAGTTAAAAATTCTTCCTTTTTATACCCCTACTTTTAAAATTTGGGGTAAGGATGTTGTGCCTAAGCGCCAAGTGTTAGCCTATGGTGATGCTGGACTTTCCTATGCTTTCAGCGGTACCCAAGTAGCTGCCCAACCATGGACTCCCTTAATGACGGAGCTGCGAAATCTTGTGGAAAAGCATATTGGCTGTACATATAATTATGTGTTACTAAATGTGTATTGTGACGGCGAAAGTTATATTTCACAGTACAAGGACGATGAAAACAGCTTGGATGACATTTTTCCTATCGCTGTGTTAAGTTTTGGTGCGTCAAGAAAAATCGAGTTTAAAAAACCGAATGCACCGTCTACAGTCATTAACTTAGAGCATGGTTCTCTATATACTATGGGGAAGCCCACCAATGAACTTATTACCCATGGAATTGCTCCTGACTCGTCCATTAAAAATTCAAGAATTAGTTTGACGTTTCGTCATTTAATTTGTGTATCTCCACCCCTGAAAAAAACACGATTGAACCTCGAGCCACAGTTTGAAAAAACTCTATTTCCTGATGTACAAATTGAAAAAACTGTGCTTCCTAAAAACAACAACAACGATTTCCCCCAAAACAACAACAATTGGCTTGAAAAATATTACCAAGAGAAAGACAAGCCTAATCCTCTCCTCGCCGAATGGGATATTGGTTGGCTTACCTTTATCCAAGTAATGTTAGAAAATAATGTTTTTCTTCGATTGCATATACGAAGTTTCAAAGAAACCCATGATGGGAAACGGTACCCTACAAATAACGGTGTTATTCTAACATCGGCAACTTGGGATCATTTTCAAAGTAAGATAAACTCTTTTAATTCTTCTTCAGTAAAAGACAGTTTTATTAGCAATAACCAGTTACTAACTGCATTTTGGGATGTGGATAACTGCTATTTACAGCAAATTTTTAAAACTAAAGATAATGGTTTTTATTTCAAGCCGAATGGCATTAAACTTGGTAGAAGTCATTTAATAAGGATTAACGAAATAAAATCCCAAATTAGTATTTGTCTTATTGAAGGAATTTTAACAAAACAGATTCCTGCCATAGTGTTGAATAAATCTGTGACATGTGATTCACACATTGATATTCATGAAACAAAAGAACATTATATTAATTGCATTTGTGAAGAGGCGAAAATTAATATTGAGAAGTTATATGTTTGTGAAGCTTGCTTAATATCACTTCCATCCCAATTCCGACATAATTGTCTCATGTTACGTGCACAACAAAAATTCAACGTGATGAAAGAAACTGTGTTATTAAATTTAAATTGTTACAAAATTGCCAAAAATATTTTTTCTAAGTGTTTCTGCAATTATAGTTTATCATTTTTTGAAGAATACACAATAGAATATTTTGATAAATTGTTTGAAGACTGTTTTTTGTAAGACACTGAATTGGCGAAAATATCCTTATAAAAAATATATTTGTAATAATACACTATAGAATATTTTGCTAAATTATTTGAAGAGTGTTTTGTGAAACATAATAATGTGTACATATGTAGAATTTTTAATAAATAATTTCTGTGTTTAAAAAATTGTCTGTCTTTAAAATATATATATATATATATTAATATGTTTTTTCTTAGAATTTTAAAAACTGTTTTGAAAGTCTTAAAAATTAATTTAAAGTCTAAATTATCATTATAAAATTAAGCATTGGTAGATGTTTGTAGAATCACGAAAATTTTATAATCTGTCTAAACATTTTTTCTTATACTTAAAAAAAAAAAAAAAAAAAAAAAAAAAAGAGAATTTCTCAATTTTAGAAAGTCTTATGTTATAACGAAAACTAGTATTTCAATGATTTTTTATGTGAGACTAATACATTTTTTCAGAAAACATAATGGTTAATATTAAGAAAGTGTAAAATCTTAGTATATTGTGAACATTTATTTATCACATGTAAGAAAAAAATGAAGTAATAATATGTCTTTTCTTAGAATTTACAAAGTCAAATTATTTGGTAGATGTTTTTAGAGTCACGAAAATTTTAAATATTTATTTTATAATCTCAGGAAACATTTTTCTTAATTTTAGAAAGTCTTATGCTGTAACGAAAACTAGTAGTAATATTTTCACACGTTTTTATCTTCTTGAGTATAAATCCAATTGGATATAAAATCATTTTAGTTAATCTATGAATAACATATTTTGAGAAGACTAAACTTTGATTTTTGTCACTCACAAGGAGAAGTCACGACATGGAAAATTCAGATCGGGACGAAATTCCGCAGGATTGTAGTATACTATGCGGGTAACAACATATTAAATCAGTAGGACCCACTATCCACAAAATTTCGAGAAAAAAGCATTTAAAGTTTCAGTAGTCTTTAAATACAAGTTATTTCGCAAACGAGCAAGCGCCCCAGTGGTGTGATATTAAAGCGCGAGTCTGCTAGCCAGACGACTTGGGTTCGAGGCTACCTCGAGACTACTTTTTTTTTTTTTTACTTTTTATGCAATCTAAATTTTTTTTTATTTTTACTTTATTTTATAATTGAATTCAAAATTTGAAAATTTTAACAAAATATGATTTAATTTTTTTAATATAAAATAAATAATTTTTTCTCTTTTTAATATTTATAATTTAAAAATAAAATAAATTTCTATAACTTAAAAAATAAATTTTAGTTTTATTTTAACTGTAAAATAAGGTAAAACTAAAGAAACTGTTTTTGATTATTTATAGAAATATTTTATTTCATTTT
This sequence comes from Salticus scenicus, assembly GCA_963930645.1. Classification (NCBI taxonomy): domain Eukaryota; kingdom Metazoa; phylum Arthropoda; class Arachnida; order Araneae; family Salticidae; genus Salticus; species Salticus scenicus. The sequence goes on along the minus strand of CAWVNO010002982.1, from coordinate 2,086,598 downwards.
AGGTATGCTTGAAACAATACTAAATTTTGTTTTTTAAATAAAAAAAAAAAAAAAAATAGTAATACAGAGAAATGATCATTTTAATTGCATATATAATTACTATCCAAATTAAATAATTACTTCTCCAATGAATACAGTTTCTTGAAAAATTATAGTATAGGATTATGATGCTGTTAAACTATTACAGGTAAAGAAATGTTATCTTTAAATGTAGATTTTAAATGTTAATGAACATCATTTCTTTTTCGATAACGACTTTCTTTTTTTTTATCCTTCCTTGCACAAACTAAAATTACACCTGCCCTTTATTATTAACAAGCTAGAAGCGTTTACGTAATTTATACGCATTCAAACAAAATCAGGAAGCTCAAACCAAGATTTAAGTAACACCTGCTAACTATTTTACACTTTGTTTACAGCTTGCTTATTTTTTAATTATTTAAATATTTGTCTGTTTTTCTTTATGTTTCTTATTTAGGGTTTTGCAAAACAAAACTTTATTTTTTAAGTTATAGAAATATATTGTATTTTTAAGTTATAAATATTAAAAATAGAAAAAGTTATTTTATACTCAAGAAAATTAAATAAGTTTTAAAATTTCCAGATTTTGAATTGAATTGTAAAATAAAGTAAAAATAAATAAAAAGTTTAGATTACATGAAAAGTTAAAGAAAAAAAAAAAAAAAGTAGTCTCGAGGCAGCCTCGAACCCATGTCGTCTGGCTAGCAGACTCGCGCTTTAGGATCACACCACTGGGGCGCTTGCTCGCTTGCGAAATAACTTGTATTTAAAGATTACTGAAAATTAAAATGCTTTTTTCTCGAAATTTTGTGGATAGTGGGTCCTACTGCTTTAATATGTTGTTACACTCATAGTATACTACAATCCTGCGCAATTTCGTCCCGATTTGAATTTTCCATGTCGTGACCTCTCCTTGTCAGTATAATTAATCTATACAAAATCAGCTTGAATCATTAATGTTGAGAAAAGAACAACAAACTATTATCTTTTCTAGAAAATTACCAATTGTTTCTCTAAAGAATTGCAAACTCAGTTTATCTATTTACAAGAGATTGTTTTAGGATACCAACAGTGCACAAAAATAGTCATTTCCGTGTGAAACTATCTGGTGAATAAATAGTGAAACATTGCCTTTGTTTAGATAGTACTAAGATTCTTAAAAATTAAGTATCATTCGATAAGAGGGTACATTCTCTTTAAAACAAATATCTGTCTTTAAAATACTCAACTTTGATAAAAAGAAGATAAACGCTAACTAATATAAAGAACCTCATTTTGTTAAGATATCTTAAAACTGATTTGTAATTAAACAAAGTATTTGTAAAAATTATGTCTCATTTGATAACAGAGTATACTAACTAAATAAATTTATCGACTCCGTTTGCAGACTAAGTTATCTGAATTTTCTCATACTGGATACAAAGTTCTAGAATATGATGTCATGATAACAAAGATTCGTGATGTGTGACGCGGAGAGATATCTAAAAAAATATTGCGACATTTGTAGATACGAAAAAGTGTTTAAATACCGTTTCTCAGGCTCATTCCTTATCAGTTCTATTCTGGCTGCAGTTGGATTAAGTTCGGAAAGCTTGTTTTAGTTAAAGTTCTTCAAAGATACAATGGATATCCCCCATCCGATAATGAAGCAAGTGTTTTGAAATATCTTTTGTATTTATTTATTTAATTGTAGATTAATTCTGTCTTTATAAAAGAATTGTTTTACGGATAAAAAATATGTATTAATTTTTGCCTTAGGTATTTAATGTTTTATAAAATAATAGTTTTTTTTTTTTTCGAATAAATAGAATTAGTATTTCATTTTCTCACTCGTTAAAGTTTATAAGCTATATTTAATAAACGATACTTTATTTATTTATTTATTTATTATGTGTGAATGAATACAAATACTATTTTAATTTTTTAAGCAGTCATTAATATTTTTCAACTTAGACAATATTATCCATTTAAAAATATACTATTGCAATTTAATAAACGACACTTTATTTATTTTGCGTGAATGCATGCATGCAAATACTATTTTAAGTTCATATTAGGTTTAATTTTTTAAGCAGTCATTAATATTTTTTTAACTTAGACTATATTTTCCATTTAAAAATACACTATTGCAATTTAATAAACGATACTTTGTTAATATGTATGAATTAAATACTATTTTAAGTTCATATTAGGTTTAATTTTTTAAGCAGTCATTAATATTTTTAAGTTAGTTTATATAGGATAGTCTATATTAACCCTTTAATAAATTTTAAAATATACTTTTACATGATTAGATAAAAAAAACTCTATTCCTTTTTTATTTTTGCTTTTTATATAGTTCTCATTGTTTGCTGATGACGAACTGTAAGAAATTTTAGGATCCTATGAGATCGACTGGGATATTCCCTTTGATGATTTGGTAGGGGTCTTTCATTAATATTTTTACATCTTAAATTTATTTCAATTAAATATTGTTTTAATTAAAAAATAATAATAATATTTTAGATGGATGCATCGCCATCAGTCGCTGGTTTTAATAATCTAACCGCAGCAGAGCCTCTGCAAAATTCTAATCAAGCTTTGAACATGGTAATAATTATTTTATATAAACTTTTTTTCTACAATTGAAAAATTATTTATTAACTATTTTTGTTTCTTATTTATATATTTATGTATATATATATATATATTTTTCCAGGTGTCCCGATACCAGGATCCTGGTGAAGGCACATCAACAGGCCCACCCAATTTCAATGCTGCACCAATTTTAAATCCTTTGTTATGCTGTGGGATTTGTGAAAAAGAGTTTAATAAATGTGCTGAACTGGTCCGACACTTAAAGACGCATATAAGCATAATTTCGAACTCGTTAATTTAAACTTATTTTTATTTTCTTGTAAAATTCATGAATATATTTGTAGAAATCATATATATATTTAAAAATCAAGTTTAATTAAAAAAAAAAAAATGTTTTATTTCCTTTTATAGACAACTGGTGGTGCATCCGTCCCTATTGCTGCGTCCGTTCCGTTCCTACTACCGCAACCGTGCCTACCGGTGACTATCCCATGCCTGGACCGGCTCTTCAGCCCATATCAGAACCTAGTTCTACAGTCAGTTTGTTACGTCACATAAACATTCATAAGAGTGAAAAAATGTTTTTTTGCCACATTTGCAAGAAAGAATTTTCCAGAAAGGATAATTTTAATCGGCATAAAAGGACACATATGGATACAGTTCAGTCAGAACCTCAGCTAGAGCCTTCCAGACAGTTAGAAGGCGAGCCTTCCAATCAGTTAGAACCCGAGCCAGAGCCTTCTAAGGTATGTATTATTTTAATTGACTTGTTAAAATTTTTAATTAAAGATGACTTTTAATATATTGCATTTAAACTTACAAAATATTTTTTAACGGCTTATCTACCCATCAAGACTTAGGATTTTTTAATTAAAGATGACTTAATATATTACATTTAAACTTACAAAATATTTTTTACCCATCAAGACTTAGGATTTTTTTAATGAAAGATGACTTAATATATTACATTTAAACTTACAAAATATTTTTAACGGTTTATTTACTAATCAAGACTTAGGATTTTTTAATTAAAGATGACTTTTAAACTTGGAAATATTTTTTAATGGTTTATTTACCCATCAAGACTTACGATTTTTTTAATGAAAGATGACTTTTAAACTTGACTTTTATAACTTGTTAAAACTTTTTTTTAAAAATTAAAGATGGCTTTTAATATATTACATTAAAACTTGGAAATATTTTATTTAACGGTTTATTTACCCATCAAGACTTAGGATTTTTTATAACTTGTTAAAATTTTTTTAATTAAAGATGACTTTTAAACTTGGAAATATTTTTTTTTAAACGGTTTATTTACCCATCAAGACTTAGGATTTTTTATAACTTGTTAAAAAAATTTTTTAATTAAAGATGGCTTTTAATATATTACATTAAAACTTGGAAATATTTTATTTAACGGTTTATTTACCCATCAAGACTTAGGATTTTTTTTTTTTTTTTTTTTTTTTTTTTTTTTTTTTATAGGCGTGCCCTATCTGTGATAAGAGGTTTACACAAACACGCAATTTGAATCGTCATATGTTAGTACATGAACGCAGTCTACTGTTTACCTGTGAACAGTGTAATACAACCTTTTCTAGAAAGGATAATTTTCAAGCCCATTTGAAAAAGCATGACTATCCTGCTTATTCATGTAGAGAATGTCCGCAAAAGTTTGCAACCAAACAGAATTTGATGTTACATATGCGAACATCGCGTTGTAAACCTACATCTAATTTCATCTCCGTAAAAAAACAAAAAACTTCAACTAATTTGCCTCCTAGGCCACGGAAACAGTCCAATGCATTAGACGTTTTCAGAACGGTATATATAATCAACCCGATGAAGAAACCCAGTTTGACATTACTGTTTTTTATGAAACATCTTTAGATGAGTTGAAATTTTATCTTGAGGAAGCTATCGAAGAAAAAAAGAGCGTCAAATGGCACTTAATCGTTAAAGTTTTATTAGAAAAGACTTCCGTCGAAGGGGATCTAGAGGTACTCTCCGCCTATTTTCGCAGTAAAACCGATCCTGAATTTACAATAGATTTATTAGATCAACATTTAGAAGAGGCTCATCGAAAAATTTTAAACTCCTTCGACAAATTTTTAGACCGCGGATCCGGGTGGACACTCAAAAAAATCTTCTTTTTTGAATTAAAGATAGCTACCTATAATCCACTTAAAGGTAGTACTTATATGAAGCTACCCAAAGAATTGAAAGGGAAGAAAGCCCTTTTGAACATACAAAACTTTGATGATGAAAAGTGTTGGCTTTGGTGTGTCCTAGCACATAAGATGAATATACAAGACAACCCTCATCGTGTTAGCAAGTATGCACCCTACGAACATACAATTGAGATGGGAAATGTTACCTTTCCCGTACCTTATCATAAAATGCCCGTGTTGGAAAATTTAAATAACATAAGAATCAATGTCTACGGTTATGTTGATGGAGAAATTTACATCTTATATGTATCCGAACGTGAAGATGATGATGTCATCAATCTCTTATTGATATCAGATGAAAACAATACTCATTATTGCCTTATAAGAAATTTTTCACGGTTCATGAGTCATCGTACAAAGCATAAAGAAACCCAATATTATTGTTTTCGATGTTTGCACGGATTTAGCAGACAGGACTTATTGAATAATCACTTACCTTATAGTAAAAAACAAACTGCTCAGGCTATCACCATGCCAACTGAAGATGACAATATTTTAAAATTTTCAGGTACGCACTTGCAATACCCACTACCGTTTATTATATATGCCGATTTTGAAAGTCTTCTACTACCTATTGCTTCAACCAAGCCATCTAACTTATCACCATATCAATTCAATACTGCCAAACATATCCCCTGTGGTTATGCATATGTCATTGTGGGTTCCGACGGACGCAGCATTAAACCTATCACCATTTACAGGGGTCCAGACGCTGTCGAGCACTTCCTCGATAAAATAATTTTAGAAAAGGAGGAGTTAGGAGCGAAACTAAAACAAGTTGCTCCAATGCATTTATCAGCTGAAGAGGAGGAAGCCTTTCAGCAGGCAACAGAGTGCAGCATATGCCATAAAACATTAGGCAAGAAGAGAGTTCGAGACCACGATCACCTAACATCTAAGTTTAGAGGTGCAGCTCATCCTTATTGCAACTTAAACTTTAAAATGCCAAAAGTTATACCTGTGGTTTTCCATAATTTAAAAAACTATGACGGTCATCATATTATGACAAAGCTCGGTAAATATAATGGTCATAAAATTGATGTAATTGCTGCAACTATGGAAAAATATCTAACATTTAAGTTGCAAAAACAACAAGACTCCATCCAGCTACGTTTTATAGACTCCTTCCAATTTCTATCAGACTCCTTGGATAAACATTCACAAAGTCTAGAAAGTGATCAGTTCCACATCTTAAAAGAAAATTTCCCACCTAATACAGATTTGTCATTGCTGCGACGTAAAGGTGTCTACCCTTATGAGTATTTTGACACTTTTACAAAATTTGAAGAGAGGCAACTACCACCGCCATCGGCCTTCTACAGTTCGTTAAATGACGAAGAAATTAGTGAAGCTGATTATAACCACGCCAAACGTGTATGGGAAACGTTCCAACTAAGAAACTTAGGAGACTATCACGACTTATATGTGAAAACAGATGTGCTCCTCTTAGCCGACATATTTCAAAATTTTAGAAATTTATGTTTACACAACTATGAAATTGACCCAGCACATCTTGTAATTTCTCCCGGATTTTCATGGCAAGCTTGTCTAAAGATGAGTAAGGTAGAGCTGGAACTTCTAACTGATGCGGAAATGTTAATGTTTATCGAACAAGGCGTTCGAGGTGGTGTATCGCAAATTTCTCACAGGTTTGCGACAGCTAACAACTCCCAACTCCCAGACTATAAGGAAAACGAACCCACAAGTCATATAATGTACTGGTATTCCAACAACCTTTACGGTTGGGCTATGTCCCAGTACATGCCTGACGGTTGCTTCCAGTGGAGAAATCCAGATGATTTTAATAAAGAAAAAATTCTTCAGTTGCACGACAATGCCGAGAGAGGGTACATATTTGAAGTTGATTTGGACTATCCCAAGGAACTTCATGACTCTCATAACGACTACCCGCTTGCCCCGGAAAAGATGACAGTTCAAGAGCATATGTTATCTAACTATGCGAAACATCTTATGAAAGTGAAATATCGAGGAAGTGCTAAACTCATCCCAAATTTACAATCGAAAAAAATGTACATCTGCCATTATAGGAATTTAAAGTTTTATCTCCAGCAAGGTCTCCAACTCGTAAAAATTAATAAAGTCCTAGAATTCCACCAATCTCCTTGGCTCAAAAAATATATTGCACATAACACCGAACAGAGAAAAAATGCCAAAACAAGTTTCGAAAAATCTTTTTTCAAACTTTTAAAGAATTCGGTTTATGGCAAATGCATAGAAAATCTCAGAAAGCGAAGAAACATCGAATTGTGCACGACAACTAGAAGAGCTCTTCGACTAATTGCCTCCCCTAATTACATAAATTTTAAAGAATTTGATGAGAATCTGGTAGCTGTGGAGAGAAAAAAGGCTACCATTTTCATGAACCGACCCATTTACGTCGGATTTGCAATATTAGAGCTATCCAAAATCCTCATGTATGATTTCCATTATAATTTTATCAAGAGGTTATATGGAAATCGTGCTCGTCTACTCTTCACAGACACCGATTCATTAACTTATCATATTCAAAGTGAGCATTTCGAAGAGGAAAAGACTTATTCCTATAAGTTTGATTTTTCCGATTATCCGGTCCATCACCCACTGTTTTCCAATGCCAACAAAAAAAGATTAGGAAAATTCAAAGACGAACTTTGCGGTGAAGCTGCACACCAGTTTATCGGACTGAAATCCAAAATGTATTCAATAAAATCTAACCGTGAAGAGAAAAAAAGAGCCAAGGGAGTGTCCACCCGGATTGTAAGAAATAAAATAACCCATCAAGATTATTATAATTGCTTGCATCAGCAGAAATCGTCCTATGAGATACAAACTCGAATAGCACAGCAATTACATCACCTATACACGGTGGAACAAAATAAGAAATGTTTATCACCTTTTGACGATAAACGTTACCTGTTAGAGGACGGGATTACAAGTCTGGCCTATGGCCATTACAAAATACCCCACTACACTGATCTATAGTGATAAACTTGTATATAAAACTTGTATATAAAATATTGCTCCTGCATCTATAAAACTTGTATATTGTTCCAGCATCTATAAAACTTGTATATAGAAATTGATTTAACTTGAAGAAAAAAAGCTAGAAGAAAGGAAAAGCTGTTTTAGCTAGAAAAAAAATGTGTGTGTGAATGGTGTGTGAAAGGTGTGTGTTAACCCGCCTATGGGGGAGTCTAAAGCCTCCCGATGCAAGAAGTGGGATAGGCACACACTTGTTTTATTTCTTTTCAGATATCCACCTGAAGGAGTTTGCTGAAAGACCTCTGATTCAGCTTGAAGAGGGAAGGTGCCTGGTTCGATTCCAAGGTGAGTATATCTCTTTATTAAAAATATTTATCACCCTTTAACCCAATTTCTAAGTGGCGGAGTCATGATCGCGAGGTCAAACGCCTGAGGTTCGAAGAGATGAAGTATCGGGTTCGATTCCAAGGTGAGTACATTTCTTTCTTTTTTGAAAATGTTTAAACAGATTAAAAAAAAGATCTCATCGAACATAATAAATTCTCTTTTTAAAAATCATATTTTTTTCTAAGTTTAAAATTAATTTTAAAATATAATTCTCTTTTAAAAATAAATTCTCTCAAATCGACTAACAGATGGCAGCATCACCGATCATATTTAAAATTCTCTTTCTAAAAATCATAATTTTTTTCTAACTTTAAAATCATAATTAAAATAATAGTCATCAAACATAACAACTTCCTTATCTTTCAGGCTCACGGGACACCGGAAGGACACTGATAAGATAACACGCTGACTAGGTAGTAGTAGAAGGAGCCCCTTAACCCCTCAATACCCCTCAACCCCTCCGCTCTTTGCTCCTTATGAAGTAGGAGCCCCCTTCTCCTTCTACTGGCAGCTGTACTGAGTGTCGCCGATACACTTAGCGGGCGATGCGTAAGCAATGATTACTAAAGTTTCAACATATAGCCTAAAAACAATGTGTCTGGTTTTGATCCCATTTTAGCAGGCCCTTTTAGCAATATGCAGAGGAATTACAACACTTGTTTATCGCTCCTGCATATACTATATAGAAAAATCTAACTTTTATAAAGGAACACGCATAAATAACAACACAAGTACTCTTTTTTTTGGGGCGAACATCGATTCCGCCGCAGAGCATTACAACCCCTCCCAAGATGTTAGCAGTAATTACCCCTACATATCGTTTCCGCCGAATGTCTTCCTCCCCCTTTTCCAAAGGCATTACTTTTCCGCCGTTTCAGGGATGAAGAGTTTCTTTGTCGAGGTTCGGCGACATTTTTCATATTATGCTAAAATTGTCAATCTAGCAAAGTGGTCGGCAACCTGCGGCTCGCGAGCAACACGCAGATTTTTCGCCTCTTGAGATTTTAGCAAATGTCGACTTAGGAATACTCTAATTGAGGAGCAAACATTCAAACCGTGTTTTCTCCAAAAATAAAAAAAAATGAGTTAGTGATTTTTCTGTGAACTCAACATTAAATAGCACAAAATTATACTATTATTTTAAAACAAAATAATTTTTATCACATTATAAATGCTCTTAGAAAGTTGGGGTTTCAATCAAACAGTGTTTCCTCCAGAGCCTGTTTTCAGTCAAACTGTGATTTCTCCAGCCAACCAGTCAGTACTGCTCTTTCTGGTCGCGTGACTCGTACATGTACCAGCTTTTATGTTTGTTTTTTCGTTAGTTCTACCTTGTTTTCTTCATTTTAGAGGAGTGTACTTTATTATTATTATTATTTATTTATTTATTTATTTATTTATTTATTTATTTTTTCAAATGGAAGAATTAATAGATGGTGTATTAGTGAGTACTTCTAATTATGGAACTAGAAAAAGACAGAGAATTGGTGGGAAAAAAAAAGAAGCGAAAAAGAAACGATATTCAGCACCTTTAGATAACAACATTTATGCTCCATGCAAACATTCTATTAATACTTTTTCATGCACTGATGTTAGACCTAATGACGTTAAGAAGTTTCGGGATAGACTTTACGAAATTCCGGACAAACAGCGACAAGATTCTATTATAGCCTCATTGGTAGTTACAAAAAATGTAACTCGACGTAGACCTAATAACCCAACCCAAAATAAATCGCAATCATCTGTCTTACAGCATGCATTTTCTGCTTCTTATTTTATTACTAGTAGCAGTGGTAGGAGAATTCCTGTGTGTAAAAACAATTTCATGGCTATATCTAAAATAGGTCGTACAATGCTAGCCGATATTGTTACTAAGGTACATGCTGGTGAACCTATTGAGGAAAAGAGAGGAGGTGATAGAAAAAGCCACTTAAGCATTAATAAAAAAAACAAGGTAAGAGAATTCATCTCAAACTTAAAGGCATCAGAATGACGTAGACAAACTTTTACAATTACTGTATGGTGAAGAGTGAAAAAATCAGCCTGATTTTACATGGTATAAAGATATCATTACTAATAACTTTCATGTAGAACATGAAGAAACAGAGGAAGCATGAAATTGCTTAAGTGAAGATATTGGTTTAAAAATTTAAATTTCAAATTGGCTTAAAAATTTTAGTTCTTCCCTACAAGTTGCATGATGATTTTTCAAGCGTAAATATTTAATTTAATTTTATAATTACATAACAAAATCTGTTCTGTTAATTACTTTATTACATTAAGAATGTTATTTCATCAATATTCGAGCTACATACTTTTTCATTAAAAAAATGTTTTGCCCACATTGGAAACATTCAGAACATGTTTTCTCCTCTGTGTTTCGGTCAAAACATGCTTTCTCCACATTGGAAACATTCAAAACATGTTTTCTCCTCTGTGTTTCGGTCAAAACATGCTTTCTCCAAATTTCAAATGCATTTTTCTAATTAACTCTAAGTTTATTAGGTAAAGTAGGCCTACAGATCTTCCTAGTAACCAGTAATACAACTAAACAAATGATAATTAGGGTGTAAGAAGGGTTATTTTTTAATTTATCAGTTTTTTGTGTTTTCTGAAAAATTGCATTCGAAGGAGAAAACACGGTTTGAATGTTTGCTCCTCAATTATGTTAATAAGAATGAATGAGCCAATATAAATTAGGTTAAAAAATTTTGGCTCCCAAAAGATATTTTAATCGTTGTATTGTTGACATTTGGCTTTGTTAAAAAATGAGGTTGAAGACCACTGATCTAACATTTTTATTAAAATTAGCAATTGAAACATGTTACAAGAACAATTCATGTTGAGAGTGGTAAAATGAACATTTTCCTTCCCACTTTTTCCAGATTTAGGACTGGCAGATTTAAAAAAGAAAACCTGGTGTGGTTAAAATTGTTCTTCCCTATGTAACAGGTGCGTCAAATCATGAAAAATTTTCATTTGTCAAGCTTTCTTTCCTTAACTTAAGTGCGTTAAATGTTAAATATATGAAAGTTTTGTTGTTATATAGGTTTAAATTTGGCAGACCTTACCAAGGCAATTCTGTTGAGGCTGCCTTCCAAATACATAGTAATCCTTTTATGCAAATTTTCACGCCTATGGAGTATTATCTTTGAAACTGGTTTTTCTTCTTTCGTACTAGACATTCGAATGTAAGAATCTGTCTGCCTCTGCAGTAAAACTTCCACGAAATGAAAAATGCGAGGATGCGTGTGATAAAAACAAGCATTAAAATGTGAATGGAATGATTCACATGCGTTAGTTGTATTTTCAGATGAAGCAGCGGCTTTGGCTCACATTATAGGAGGAAATTTTGCCTCTTATTCATCAATATAGTTTTCTACTAAATAGTCTACAAACTCCGAAACTCGCATCTGGAGGTTGGATTGGAACCAAATCTAATGCAAAGCAGTCACCAACGTCATTCGGTTTTAAATAGGACAGTCCGAATGTTTTTTTTAACCACTGGCCAACTTCATTTGATTCAGCCAACCGGAATTCTTTGCCAAGACCAAGACTGAGAATTTTTCTATGCCAAGCTTGGTGCAAATGAAATTTGCAGCCTTGCACTGCTGCATTACGCAATAAGTAGATTTTTTTCTTGCTTGCTGGTATAGAGGTGGACATCCATAGTAAAAAATTAATCAATCAGTATAAATCAATCGATAAAAAAATAATAAATAAAAATCAAGTATGAATATCTGCTGACAGCAGTCCCCTTAATCTATTATAATCTGATCGAGCTGAGACGCATTTTCATTATTATTATTTCTCTCTCTCTCTCTCTCTCTCTCTCTCTCTCTCTCTCTCTCTCCAGATAAAATTAAAGGAATGCATCCTGTATTTATCGTATAAACCTAAAACTATAGATT